>JARWLC010000019.1:2407500-2822500 GCA_033318265.1 Phyllotis vaccarum
CAGGAAAAAAAAAATGGTGCTCCAACTTGGATGTCACATAAACAACTTATTTGGATCTCTCTCTCTCTCTCTCTCTCTCTCTCTCTCTCTCTCTCTCTCTCTCTCTCTCTGTGTGTGTGTGTGTGTGTGTGTGTGTGTGCTGTGTTTGGCAATGTTGTTGGTGTTACCTTTCAGCACTGGCCAGTGTGAAGTCCTGCTGTTTAAAGCAAGCCACTCAAGCTCTGTGGGCTCCAGGAGCCCTGTGTACAAATGGGAACTGTGAGGATGCCACTCATCTCAAGTTACCACACCAATGAAATAACCCCAGGAGGGACCTAGCCCAGAGCAATGCCAATGCTGGGCCCTTGGTGAATGTCAACCATTATTATTTACCATTAACATCAGCTGAGTAAGATTTGGGGGAAATATTATGCAGAGAGTATTTTGTGAAAGAATTTTATGATTCAGTCTTTTAAAATTTAAACTAGGAAATACGGCTCTCATTTGAAAAGGTCCTTTTTAGTTGCCTCCTTCCTATGTATTTAATAGTTGATGATGAATAAAAACAGATAGGCTGATTGCATTGAAACTCTCTCTAAATAGGTTCCACCTTGGCCCAAAGCAGGATCAAACTGACCTCTCTGTGGTGTGTTTGAGTGTTCCTTTGCTGAGGAACTGTCAAAGGTGGTCCCCCAGGAGGAGGGCTGAACCTGCCTACAGGAAGCAAGCCTAGCCCCTCTCTACCTACTGCTGGCTATAAATAGCAATAGGGAGCTTGACAGGCAATGATGAGCCAGTATAAACCTTAGAGACAGGGAGACAGGAGAGATAAGGAGGAGGAGGAGGAGCAGGGGAGGGGGAGCAAGTCTTTATAGTATCTGAGGTTCACTGCAGCTGTTGGATAATGGAGCTGGTTTCCTGTGCACCATAGACCTATTTGAGATCTGGGGAGGCAGTTAGGATCAGAGTGTACAGGGAGGCTGGCTGCTGTGAGAGCTGAGGTGCCAGGGCGTTTCTTTGCCCTTTGGTGAAACACAGACGACCAGATGAGTATTATTCAACCTGAAGGTTGTGACCTGTAAGTGGGTCATGACATCAATTTAAAGGGTCATAACCAGGTTTTTTTTTTTCAGAAAAGAAATAGAAAATAAAATGAATTGAATGTACACAGTGTACTGCCTCACACATAGCAAGGGTGAATACTGCATTGTTAAGCTTTGGAAACATTACAGGTTCACGATAAAAATAAACTATACACACACATTATGTATGTAATTTGTCATGATGTGATAGGTAAGCCTCCTAACTTTGTGATGTGGGATTGCTGAGACTGAATTTTAACCACTGGAAACTTTGCCTCCCAAGGGGGATTTGGCGATGTCTGGAGACCTTCTGATGTGATCTAATGGGTTGAATCCAGGGTGGTTCTTATTCACCACCTTTCCACTTGGTATGATAAAATACTCTAGCAAAAGCAACTTAAGAAATGAAGAACTTATTTCAGCTCACAGTTCCAGGTCACAGGCTACCTCAGTAGAAAAATCACGTTGTACTCAACCAAGAAGCCAGAACAACAGATTCTTGTGTTCAACCTCCTTTCTTCCTGTTCTACAGGTCAGAATCCATCCTAGGGAATGCTACCTTCAATGGCTAGGTCTTCCCCTCAATTAACTTAATCAGAATAATGGTCCACAGGCCCATCTCCTAAGCGACTATAGCTCTCACTAAATTGAAAACTGAAGTTAATTGCCACATCATATGTGTCTAAATCTTCTATACAGGATGGCCGGGGGAGCAGATAATCTCCTGGTCCCTGATGTCAACAACATGGATACTGGGAAATTGTGTCTGAAGAATATATGTAGAGAGAACACCAGGTCAGGCTGGGCTGTTGATTCCAGCTAATTACTGAATACCACCTAGAAAGTGGGAGATAAAGCCCATTTTTCCTCCCTTCTAGATGAGTTCAAGGATATTCCAAGGTCACACCGTTTGCAGATCTTGGACTCCAACCCAAGACTTCTGGTTCTAGGTCTCTCAAATCAGCAGCTACTGTTTTCTGTTTATGAAACACTTTTGAGCATCTGCCACATTTCCAGCTAAGAGCACCCACCCATGCTGATGTCCACCACAATTGCCGCGATGCTGTTTTTTTAGCCACCATAAACAGAACCTTTCTCTCCTCAGCAGCCATTCCCCATTCTCAGCCCTGGGTGACCTCCAATCCTTTCCTGTCTCTATGAATTTGCTTATTTGAGCTGCTTTTGTAATGCAATTCTGTCTTCTCTGAGCCTTTTGTCTGGCTGCCTTTACTTAGTACAATGTTTCCAAGCTTCAAATATGTTGTAGGACGTGCCAGAATTTCATTTCCTTTTATGGCTGATTAATATTCTGCTGTGTGCATATCACACTCTGTTTATCCATGTGTCTCTTCATGGCTATGAGGGCTGTTTTCTTCTCTTAGCTGTTGTGAGTAATGCGGATAAGAAACCAAAGCTTTTGTCTAGTGAGCGTGAAGAGGGATTGTGTCACCAGAAGAGAAAGGAATTGAATTTTGCTCATGGTTCCGGACATCACCACCAGACACCTCACATGTGTTATCTCACTAGATTGTCCTAAGTATCTGAAACATCTCTGCTTCTGTGTATATGCTGCAGAACTCTGATAGTAGCTGAGAACAGATCCAGAGCTGCACTTCTTTCTAATTGGCACAAAGATTTCAGTACGCAAAGTCCCAAGGCAAAGCGTGACTTTCGGGTGCTATATTTAGACCTCTGTGAAGGTGCCTCAAGTGGGAATAAGGATCATGCTTCTTGTGCATGAAGAAAATGGTTTTTTTTTTTTCCTCCTGAGATTCAACACTTGGACTTCCATTCGTTTTCTATGTAATAAAATTTCTTTCACAGTTCAGTCCCTACACCTACATTTGTAGACCAGCTACCATGCCAGGAGCTGCTTCAGGCACCAGTGCAACAATGAGCAGGTGGAGTGAGTATCTGCCCGTGTGGAGTGGACACTCAGCAGGAGTAGTGAGATGACAAGCCAGCGAATAAACGCACTAGATGTCCTGACAGTGGTAAGGATCAAAGCAATGCCCTGACTTGTGGCCTGACTTCTGAATTCCAGGATGCCAATGAGAAGGATGCTGATCAACAGGTGGGAAGGGAGACCCAGGTCCAGAAACTGCCTTTCATATCATAAACTGAGTGTGACATCATCATCCCTTGGTAATTCCACCTTGAGTGAGACCCATCCTCTCTCCACATTCTGCTTTCCACCGCTGGAACATTGCAGAGGGTAGTTAAGATGGATGCTCGTCACCGTCAGTGCGACTGTGTCTGAAATCATAATAGAAACATCACTGGACTTATAGGGAGGGAATTTCCAAAGAGGCGAATCTGGGAGGAGACCCATCCTGAATGTGCGGCATCATCCCGTGAGCTGCGATCCTGGACCGAGCAAACGGGAGAGAACCGGAAGGTAAGCAAGTGTCAGCATTCATCCATGCCTCCCGTGGATGCATTAAGACCAGCTGCTTCACACTCCTGCACTCCTGTTGCTGCAGCTAGAGTCACTGGACACCACGCCTCCCTCACCCATGGCTGTCTCCTCAGACTGGAAGCCTGAAGAAAGCTCCCCTTTCTTGTTAAGGTTTGTGTCATTGTGTCTCGGGGCAACATCTCAGCACCATGATCACAATACCAAACCAGCCACGCATGATATGTGAATGCGTCGATGTGGTTGAGTTCCAGGAAATCAGCATCTGTGGTCTCTGACATTAAATTTCATGGAGACTTCATATCAGAAAACAGTCTTTGATTTTCTTTTAACTGTTTAAAAATGTTAAGAAAAGAAGGGAGGGTGGGTAATGGCTCAGTGGGCAAGGTCTCTGCTAAATAAGCACGAGGACCTGAGTTTGAATACCCAGAACCCAACAACACTGGACCAAATAGCGTGCATCTGTAATCCCAGCATTTCTACAGTGAGATGGGAGACAGAGAAGTTTGTGGGCCAGCTAGTCTGGATGGAGTATTCAGTCCTAAACAGTAAGAGACTGTCCTCAAAACAAAGTGGAAGGTGAGACTGACACACAAAGTTTCCCTCTGACCTCCATACAGGCTCTGTGTGGTACGTGAACACGTGCTCACATACATGAGCACATAGACCATTCTGGGTTAGGGATTTTCCTCGGTGGCAGAGTGCTTACCTAGCCTATTCAGGGCTCTGAGTCCTATTGCCAGCACCATAAAAACAAAACAATATGATGCAAACTACACATAAGTTAGTGAGATTAATATCTGACCTCTGTAGGACCACACCTAGCTTTATTGCAATGATCAACAAGTGGCCAATTTTGCTTCATCTCCAGTGCTCATTCCCCCAGCATGTATAATTTTTTATGTGTGTGCGCATGTATGTATGGTGTGTGTGTGCACGTACACGTGTGCATGTGTGTCTTTTGTGTAAGAGCACATGCCACAGCACGCATATAGAGGTCAGAGGACAACCTTGGGTCTATCATTTCTTTCACCTTGTCTGCCACAGGATCTTGATTTCTGCTGCATACCCTGGCTAGCTGGCCCATGACTTTCATTCTGTCTTTACCTCCCATCTCAGTGTCAGAGTAGAGATTACAGGCCCATGCTAATGCCCTCAGCTTTTATGTGGGTTCTGGGATGAACTTGAGTTCTCTTATGTAAGCGACAAGCATTTTAGCCACTGAGCCACTGAGATCCCCAGCCCTGATGCATTAATCTTTTTAAAGCATATCTCCAACATCATATCTATCAGCTCATGCTTCAGTACACATTTCTGAGAAAGTCTAAAAATTTCTACCATGATTCTATGATTAAAGGATTAACATCAGTTCCTTAATCTCATTAATAACCAGTCGCTGTCCAAATTGTCCTTACTCTGTTTCATAGCTGATTGCTTTAAATCTAGATGAATAAATTCATTCAATAACATTAGGATTATTCTTAAGCTTTCTTTTTAAATAGCAGGCATACCGAAGTATGATTGTAATTTAACAACTGCATATATTCAAGTTGTAAGTTTCATCATATGTATACAGCCTTGAAACCGTTGCCACATTTGTGCCTATTCGTCACCCCAAAGTGTCTCTCTAGACCTTGGTAGTCCCTCCCCCTCTTGGCCCCGCCCACTAACAGCTGTTTGTTATTCCGGATCACCTTGCTTTTTATGGAGTGTACATGAATGAATCATACGTTACAGCAGCACTGACTTTTCCCTGGCCTTCTTTCATATTCATAATTATCTTGAGGTTAATTTTTGTCGGGTGTATAAATAGCTTATTCTCTTAATTGTTGAGTATATTCCGTTGGATAGGTATATCACAACTCATCTATTCATCTATTGATGAATGTTTGGATTACTCACTGCATTGGGCTGTTATAAATAAGACTATTCAAGAGTAAAAATAGTAAGCTGTGGACTGGGAGAAAATATTTGCGAAGTAGACTGCAACCAAAGATAAATTCAGAGTATATGAAGAGAACCTCAAATGTCAGTGATAAGAAAACTAACAACCTGATTCAAAATGGGCCAAAGATTTAAGTAGATACTTTCTTACTCATTTTTCTCCTTTCTCTGATAAAATATTTTGACAAAGGCAGCTGAAGGGAAAAGGTTTTGGGGGACTGATAGTTCACTGTAGAGCCATCATGGGAAAGGGGAAGCCAGTGTGTGTGTGTGGGGGGGAGTGAAGGGAGCAAACACTTGACCAGTCTTTAATCCACAGTCAGGAAGGAGAGAACAATGAATGCTTCTTAATGCTCAGTTCACAGTTGTCTGTTTTATACACCCCAGGTCTCCTCTTCAGGGAATGATCCCACCCACAGTCAACACAGCTTCCCATGTCAGTTAACACAATCAACCCCCCACAGGCATGCTAAGAGGCCAATCTTGGGCTTATTCTAGATTCAAGTTGATGATCAGCAATATCACAACCACGTCACCAAGGAAATGCTTAGCTGGCAAATAAGCATAAGAAAAAATACCCAGCATGTTTACTTAAAAGCAAGGTAACAGAAATAAGGTCTACTATGCACCGGAAGGACTGAAGTTAATAAATCTGACCAAAGTGGACATGGGCGAGGACCTGAAACCTCTAGAATGCTCACACATGTGAGCAGAGATGCAAGATTGCATAGCCTCTTCGACAAAGAGTTTGGTATGTTTTTCAAAAGACACAATAGTTGGCAGAATAATGCTGCTTCCTCAAGATGCCCACATGCTGGTCCTGGGTTACTTTACAAAGTACTACATGCTTTTTTGTTGCTGTGACAAAAACCACCCAAGAGAGGAAGGGCACTGTGTATTGTGGGCTGAGGCATACATTCCACAACGGCACAGAAGTCATGCCAATGGGAATATGAAGAAGCTGCTTGACCATGTTGCATCCACAGTCAGGAAGCTGAACATGATGAGTGTTGCCGCTCTGTCTGGGTGCCAGTTCATGGGATGGTGCCATCCACATCAAGGATACATCTTCTCCATCAGTTAATCCTATTTGGAAAAACCATTTTGGGCAAGTCTAGAGCTGTGTCTTCTAGGTGATTTCTAGATTCAGTCAAGCTGACAATGAAGACTGCACACAGTGACAAGATACAACCAATGTACAGTCTTCTAGACAGGAGAGGCTCCTTCTTATGGTCCTATGTAATGAATCCTTTTAAGAAGGAGATAGGCTGGGCATGGTAGCACATCTTTAATCCAGCACTTGAGAGATGGAGGCAGGTAGATCTCTATGAATTTGTAACTAGTTTTGTCTTCATTGTAAGTTCTAAGGCAGACAGGGTTAGGTAGCATGAGATGCTGTCTTAAGGAGGCATTCAGAGACAGAGAGAGACAGAGGGCGTCAGAGAGAAGATATTACACTGTTGGTTTTGAAGAAGTTTAGAATATATGGTACAAGTATATGAAAGCCTCCAGAACGTTTGAAAGGGAAGAGTATCTTCCCAGGAATCTCCACTATGAATGTAGGTCTACTAATACATTGAATTTTATATTAGTAAAACATATTCTAAACTCCTCACCTCAAAAACAGTAAGATAGGAAGTCTGTGTTCTTTTTCCCATTAAGCTTGTAGTAATTTATTATAATGCTGGCATCTAGTTAATTCATACACAGAGAAGCAATTTAAGTGATGAAGGATTTTGAGTGGTTCATAATTTTAAAAAGTATAGTTCGTTGTGGGGGAGTTCATGGCGGCATCTGGGGCTTCTCACATTTACACAGGAAGAGGAAGCAGGAACAAGCTTCAGATAGAAGCAGATGGGGTTATAACCTTCCATGCCCATCCCTAGGCCTACTTCATCTGGCCAGTCCTTATCTCCTGAAGTCCATAACTTTTTCACGCTGCTGAGGACCAAGAGTTCAAATACATATGCCTATGGGAAACATTTCAGTTTCAGAGATCCTCATTGCTCTCCACCCCAGGTTCTGATCAATAGAAACTGTAAGATGACAGATGTTGATTTCAGCCGTCATATTTTGGTACAATTTTTTACACAGCAAATAGGTAAATACTACACAGTGCCAATATGCTATCATGTTGCAGTTGGTAAAGATTTGTCTCCTTTTTCTAATGAATATGTAGGACAGATTTCATTGTATGACCTATATATCCCATTTTTGGTTATTTATCCAAAAGAAAAAAGAATGCACATATATATTTGTATAAAAATATCACTAAATTTCTTTTCATCTGCAAGAATTTTCCTTTCTAGATTTCTGCCATTTATAACAAATCTTTATTGATTTTCCACATATCCCTGATTCTCTTCTTGAAGATGAAAAGTAAACATAGCATTTATCTTGCTTTATGATTTGTATGCTTATATACCCTGGAGTTCCCTCACTGGCTACTGGATTAAAGAAGCTGGGCTCTTTCAAACAATTTTTACATGTATGTAAAATGATCTTTTAAGGGGTATGTCTAGCATCCTTCAAGTTCCTTGGCTTTCAAACAATTTTTACATGTATGTAAAATAGTCTTTTAAGGGATATGTCTAGCATCCTTAAAGTTCCTTCAATAAAAATTCCCTCATTTTAATGTAGGGCACCAATGCCAACTCACTGGTTGTCTTGTGTATAGGGAGTGGCTGACATTCATTTAATAATCATTATGTATTGGAAACTTGAGATAGGTAAAGCCTGCCTTCAGAGAGGATGCATTATGATGTGTGGAAAAATATAGTAAGAAAATGAGTCTATATCACATAATGATAAAAGTACACAAGGTAACAGGCTAACGGGTGTGAGTATGGGCACACCAACGCAGTCCTCAAAGAGGCTGTTGAGAGAATGGCACTCTGAATTGCTTCTGGAGTAGAGAATTGACTGCTTTCTCTGTCTCTTCTAGGATAATCTATAAGATACTGGGTGGTGGCTTCTGTACATTTGCCAGGTTCCCTTTCATTAATCTGAAATGACGTTAAGGGCAGATAGCACTGGATCCAACAAGTGCTTTTCTTTTTTATCTCAACAGCACTCACTATGTCCTTTCGTGATTTTCCATATTGGATCTTAACTCTAAATTTTACATCTAGGAGGAACATCTCTATCACAAGAATGCACATTCAAAATTTGTATATATGACTTTGTATGTGTGTATGTGAGTGTGTGCATGCACATGTATGAGCTTGTTTGCACACACACACATATGGTCATGCCTGGCTTGATACATGGGTGCTGGGGCTCTGAACTTGGGTCTTCATGGTTGCATAGCATCAACCCATGGAGCCATCGACCTAGTTCTTGGTTGTAGTTCTTGACTGTCCTTGGGGACTGGATCTTTACACTGCTACTCCACTTTTTGGTGTTTCGTGACTCTTGACATGGTGTTTGCTGTCTCGGTGTCTTGCAGTCTTCTCAGGCCACCTCCGCATGTTCTGGAAGCATTCTATTCCCTCCTCAACCCCTCTTCTTTCCTTATCTTCTTACAGAAGATTGATTTTTCCTCTTTCATATCTTAAGATACTGTCTGTCTTCACCAAGCATGTCTACCTGTGGCTTGTAAGCCAAGTTCCTCACAGTCAAAGGTTTTGCACGATTATCAGTTTAAAGGATTGTGTCAAAATAAATTTCTCTTCAAACAAAAAACAAAAACAACAACAACAAAAAAACCTTATCACAAAAAAAATTTTACATTTTATCTGAAAATCTTCGTGGTTCAGGGTTACCACGTTGAGGCATTTCAAACACAGTCTTACATCACTTGAGTAGTTGAAACCAAGGCTTCTTCGGCATAGATGATGATGCTCTGCTGCAGTTATGCGGTGTACCTGAAAGTACAAGAAAAGTTTCTTTTAGGAAGTGTGAAAATTTCTGCCCCCACCCATAGCAACTTCATTTCAATTGACATGCAAAAGAGAAGCCAGAAAGAAATACTTCCAATAAAAAAATTTTGACTCATTCTCCCATAATGTCATCCAAGTCTGATGTGGTCTTGATGTATTCAGCACTTTAAAGGGTATGTCAACACAATAAATTTTATGCCCTCCATAAAACTTGTGAGTGAGCTCAGTGAGAAATTCCAAGGTCTGGGAAGGCAATTAACGTTTGAAATATATTTTGAGTTGTTTACTGTGACATTTTATGTGGCCATAGAGCTCTACCCTGGGATGTCACTGGGGAAGAATTTCCCTAGAAAATGCAAGGTTTGCTTTTCAAATCACATTGACATGTTATATTCTTCCCCTACAGCAGAGGAAAGAAAAAAAAAAAAGTCCAGAAAAATTTCACTCCACGTTGAGGTGACCCTCTTTGGTTTCTGTTGTGACTGGCAATAACATCCTGAGGGAATCTTTGCAGTGTAATTTTCCTGGACCATTTATATTAATGCACTTTGTAGTTCTAGGTGTAGAGAACACTTTATTATTTCATTTGAATTGAGTCTCAACCCAGCTCTGCCTCTTAGTCAATGCAGACCTTTCTATCAGCCATGTTTTCTATCTGGTCTTTGTTTTCAAGACTAAGAATTGATTGATTGACATAGCAAACTATGTGATGTTCCCTTCCTCATAGTGTATTTATAGTTAAAGAAATCATTATTGGTCCTTTGTGAGGCATGAAGAATCTCTGAAGAGTGTGCTGATGCACAGAATGTGGACAAATACTAAAGCATCTATAACAATGTATTAATCAATTATTCTTATATCACTGCTGTGTGACAAACAGTACCAGAATCTCATTATTTTTACAATGGTACTTACTAATTACATTTTACTTCTGTAATATAAATTTACTAATGTGTTTATTTTGGGGTCATGGATCTGTGATTTGGATCTGCTTCAGGCTGTAGGCGGATTTAGATATTTTGTATGCTGATCCTCTGGGGCATAACATTTCATAGGCAACGGTAGAAGTATGAGAAAAGTGATCAGAAGCATAGGTGCCCCTTACATTCTAAGCTCCGAACTCATACTCAGTCACATTTGCCCATACTCTGCTGGTCAAAGGTCGTCACATTTCCATATTCAGGGTCCTGGGGCCTCAAAGTATGTTCCATTAATGGGGATTAATAACAAAAAGAGACTTGGGAAAAGCAATATTGAGGACCAAACACTGTCTATATAAGTAAAAGAAAACAACAAATCAGAGGTCAGTATATTCCAAGTTATTATATACAAACAAACACATGTGTGTAAACAAAGAGCCCCTAAGTAATGCATGACTTTCTCCATTGTCTAGTCTACCTTCCTAATAAAATGTGAGTTCTTTTTCTCCCTGTGTTTGCACAATCATGGTCCTGCCCTAGCAGAGGCTCATTTCCTTCCAGAAGAGGTGTTTACTCAGTATTCAAGGCATCCAGAAACTCCTTGGCTGACCATGGGATGTCTAGGTCTTTAATCATTTTTAGCTGTCAGAACCAGTCAAGGTATAAATAGTAAAAGACTTAAGTGTTTATTCACCTGATCACATTGAGGAAGACTATGGCAGAGATGCCAGTAGGCTGCAGGGAGAAGCCTAAGGTTCTGGTTTACATTCTGCCACTACATGTGCTTGGGTCAGGGATGTTCTCTGGGGATAACTTATAGAACAGAGCTAGGGATGCTCTGGGGGGAATTATTTAATGATAGTTATAATACTCCATCATCTCCGAGTGCAGAAGTCATTGTCTAAAATAAGCATTTCCCTTCTAACTGCAGCCTAATGATTTCTCTACAAGTTGGCAGATGTGACTGGCCCCAGGGTGAAGAACAATTTACATAAGATGTTTCAAATGTAGTGTTTAAAAAAAGCTAAAACAATTATGCAGTTTTTTTTTTAAGTTTGTATGTTGATTCCAATGTGTTTTACTAATTATGTATTTGTTATCATTGTTGTCTGGCATTTTTTTTTTCTGAGAAAATAACCAGAGATGAGAAAAGGTTTATGTACAGAGTGTTCACCATGGACCTCTCAAAAAAAATCTAAGATAAAAGATTGGACAGAGCTTCAATGTCTAATAATAGGGGACTAATTGAGTACTATACTCTAACACTCCTTAAAGAACAATCACACGATGTTAAAGTAATGTTAATGATTTTAATAATTATTATGGCTTTAGAGTGTTTTCATGGCACAATAGTAGACAGAATATGTAAAACAAGAAAACCACTATACTTTATAGTAATCGGCTCTGCAAAAACAGCAGGAAGATTGGAGTGAACGTGAGAACAGCCTGAACATCTGAGGCTAGTTAATTCAGGACTATAAATTATTAGAATTTTTGTGTTTCTGTCTCCATATTTTTCTGTCTTTTATGTCCTTGATAGCATATTACTACATTTTATTTTATCGTAAAATAATACATATATGAACCTAAGAATAAAAAGGCTCTACCAGCTACTGTGAAGTAGACCAGCCTGGGGCCCAGCAGCCTCTGTCAACATGTCGCTCTCTAGACTGGAATCTTTACCTTTTCCGCCTCTGTCATTTTTTTTTTTTTTTTTTTTTTTTGCTATTCCCTTTCACATGCCTATAATGTGCTTAAACACCCCCCCCCCTTTTTTAGAAATTAACTCTTGATTAGGAAAGTGGAGGGAGAGGTCATTTCTTTCTGTTAACTCAAAAAAGTTCCTTCAGCTCTTTAAAAACCAACTTCCCCGGTTTATCTTCCCAACCTTCAGTCTCAATCCAGTCATCTGCATAAAAATCCTGGTCTAAGTCAATGATAATATTCCCGTTATTATGAATATGCATATTGACCACCACTGAACTGTGTTTAGGTTTTTCAATATGCATTTAGTTTTTACTTTCTCTAACGTAATGTTTTGGGGAGAAAGAGTGTTGTTGAAAGGTCATGGATAGACAAGTTAGATTCTGCACATGTCCATTTTCTTCAAAAGTGTCTCCAACAATTATCTAAATGTATGGACATAACTCCAAATATCTTTCATATCACACTATTTTTTCTTAAATGCCATATCAACTGCCTGACCAGTTTTACTGGTCAATTTACTCCGAGCTCAATATTGTTTTGAGACTTCACATTGCTGGTCTGCCATATTGAATTTCTTGGATCTTGTGAGTTTCTCTTTTTTTACTTCCTTACTTTTGATGACATCTATCCCTTAATTCGCCTGTCTATCCACACACCCATCCATCCATTTATCCACTCACCGATCCACACATCTATCTACCCGTCCAATAGTTTCCCCAGCACTAGTACATGGGAATAAAATATTCACGCCTTGTATGCTTTTGAATATCTTGTTTTAGACTACCATTTGATGGGAAGTTTGGTTGAACGTAAACCTGTCCAAGAAATTCCAAGATTGTCCTGCTTCCTAGTACGGCTTGTTGTTGTTCACAGCTGTGAGCAATGGGTCTTAACCTATGTGTGACACACCGATTGAACAGAAATGAACATAGGGAGCTTGGACCATAGTCAAGATAAAAGGAAGAGAGTGAGGGGATGTTGAAGAAGGCTAAAGGGGCATCAGTCACAGAGGTCAAATTCTGATTGATTGTGGGGATAGAAGAAGGCAGTGAGTGCTATAAAACACCCTCTCAAAGGAGCTTAAGAAATCAGCTCTGGCATGCCCTGCAGTTTCTGCATGCTGGGTTCCTGGGGAAAGGCAGTCGAGACAGCCCCTCTTCTGAACAGGGGCCGGGCCTACTTGTCTATTTCTTGCTGGACACAGGCTTACATTGCGCAGCCTCAGGTCACTTCCAAAGGCAGTAAGAGGCTTTTGGTGGAGCTGCTGTGCTTCTGATTGAGACAGACAGGCAGAGAGTCAACTGTGGGTCCAGAATCTAGGTGTTAAAAAAAAAATCGCTACACCTCTCATTCTTCCCAGCCCTGTTCTCCTGAGACAAAGCTAAATCAAACCACTGTCTGTAGAGTAAGCTTCTTCTTTTCGTTGTTGGTGTGTACATGTATGTGCCATGTGTGGTCATGCGTATGGTCGCTAGAAGGCAATGTTGGGTGTCATTTCTTAGTCATTTTTTAAAAATTAGCCCATTTACTTATTTATTTATTGAACTGGGGAGTATATATATGCTATGGTACGTATGTGGGTGTGTCAGATACTAACTTGAAGGGATCAGCTCTCTGTCTACCATGTAGGTCTCAGGAATCCAGCTCATGTTATCAGGTTTGGTGGCAAGTACCTTCACCAATCTACCTTCCCTTGAGACCAAATTTCTCACCATTTCCTAACACACCAAGGAGACTAGGCTGGCTGGCTTTTGAGTCCCAGGGATCTGCCTGTCTCTGCCTCCTTAGTGTTGGTATGAAAAGTGTGTACACCACATACCACCGGTTCTCACATAGGATCTAGGGATTGAATTCATGTCCCTCATGCCTTGTGACATCCTGGCCCAAGTTTTCTTAAAACTAATACTTTGTTACTGTGCCAACGGGGTTGATTCAGTGGACTTTGCACTGTTCCCTAGTGGCAAAAGTTATGCACATCTTAAAGTCACAACGTCCGTGTTCACGGTTGCAGTGGTCTCCCCGGGACCTGTAAACCAGCCTAGTGTGCGGTGACACAGGAGAGAATAGTAGGCTGGGTTCTGAGGCCATGGTGATTTTCTTACAGAAAGTGGAGTGATTTGGGTGGAAAAGAAACAGCTTGAAATCCCCTATTGTCTTCTTGTCTTCAAAGGGCTTCAACGGAGCATGCAGGAAGTACAAGGCCGCCTTTCAAACACTGACCTGCTTTCAAATTAGCTTCCCCAGAAGTTTGAACAAGGAATCAATGGGGAAAGAAAATGATTCCCGAGCGCAGTTGAAAGGCTAGCGATTCTCCAGTGTTTTATTGTCTTGAAGAGTAGCTACGCTTGGCTGGAGTCTGCAGCTGTCTGCAGCCAGGACCTCAAGTGCAGGAAGTCAGCACTTCTGTCTTACGGGGGCCTGTTCTATTCCATCACTCAGAGCACTGCCAAGGTCGTGGTCACCATTTGGAGAATGATGAGGTGGTACAGTGCTAAAAGCTCCCTTGCACATAAGTAACCATAGAGGAATTGTTGGTGTCCAGCTTCAACCAGCTCTGCAGATAAACCCAGGCTCCTGAGCGTAAGGGAAGGTACTTTAAGGTGACACATTTTAATTCCCAGTCCCTGATGTGTACTAATTATCTAGCAGGTCTGTGGTTCCCGCAATAGCCTTGATACACAGTAATGGCTTGCTTCCCAGTGCATATAGATGCCAGTACTGCCCTTTAAAATTATTTACATTACACTCATTTGTTTGTGAGGTAGAGTGGCATGCAGGCATATGGAGATCAGAAGGCAACTTGTGGGAGTCAGTGCTCGACTGCGTGGGTCCTTTGGACCAAATTCACATGGTTGTGCATGACAGAAAGTGTCTTTATGTGGTGAATCACCCCACCAGTCTTGGGTTTTATTGTGGGATTAATTGACAAGGAGGCCAGGAGCCACAGGCTCAGATCTGTTCCCAAGATGGGTGTGTAGTAGGAGAATTGTCAGTTCTCCTGGATGGGAAATGGAAGCTACTTTTTGACTGGGTGCTAAGGTGGCATGGGATCAGTTTGTTTGTGTGGGCTGGGCAGTTACTGTACTGTTCTTACTCAATAGTTTTATGTTTCTTAGAGAAGAATTGTCATGTTCCATGCAGTTTATCTGGGGCTTGTGTTATGAGCAGGTCATGCATAAGCTGCCTTCTCCCATGTATGTACTTTTTAAAATGACCCACGTGTTAGCTGCTGTTACTAATACATATGCGTACTGAATTATCATGCTGCATTCATATAGACAACTTATTTAACAATTAAAAAAAAAAACAGTGACAACAGAACGATGATATCAAACCACGCTTGCATACATTCTGAAGGCTTCTTGTGGAAAACAACGTGTGTTCTTAGCTAGCTAAGGGATTTGAATTCTGCTGTGTCCAGGCTGTGAGTTGAGTTACAGATGTTAGAAGTTGGCCTGTGAGGATGCAAAGCTAGAAGAAGGTCCTGGGAGGTGTTGCTGAGACTGGCACTCTCACTCTGTTAGTGCTAATCTATCCCCCACCCCCACCACACCATGCTACGGGGGATGGAATATAACAACGTAGCAGAATTTAGGACTGGAGTCAGTTCTTGCTTGGCATGTAGAGGCCCTGCTAGCAGGTTAATTTGGGCAGTGAGAAATAGAGATGACTAAGGGGCGGCAGGGGGAGGGGCATCATCGGGGGGGCATCATCCCTGCCCATCTTTAAATACAAGTGCCATATGAAAGCTTGACTATGGATTAGAGAAAAGGAGGAAGTGGGTTTTGTGGAGGCCCACTCAGGGAGCGCTATTGCCTCGCGGTAAATTGTGGCCATTTTCATAAGCTCATTCCTTTTCTCTTGCTGTAATTCTTTTACCTGCTCTGTTAATGGCACCTGGTCCAAAGAATATAATGCAAGCTGAAGCTCTGGCCCTGGGTGCAGACATGACACCCTGAACTGTCCAAAAGATCACAGGACGGCTGTCAAACAGGAGGCTTTGCAGTAAAGAACAAAGACGTTCCATTGTTCTCTTCTGTAAAAGTCAGTCCAGTGGGACTGTCAATCACTGGACAGGAAAACGCCTCTCAGGAAGGCTGTCTATTTCAGGGATGTTAGAAATAGCATAAAGCCTACCTGAATATATAAGGTGGCACAGTGGTCATCTGGCCACCGAGAACGTTCTTCACTCAGACCTTTGGCCATGGTCTGCCCTTACGCACGAGAACACCTTACTTTCCTGTCTGTCTTTCATACTGTGCTCTGTGTCTCCATTTTGTTCTTTTCACAAGGACCACGTGGAATGGGGAGCTAATGGGGAATGAGGGTGGGGTCCTGGCGACATCACGACATCACTCCCTAATGTTTCCTGTAACACTGGCTTTTCTCCCTTCATTTTGAATGCCTCTAGACACTACCCACTGCGAGTGCATAACACACTTCAATACAAAACCAGTCTCCCTGTGGGGGGTCTTGACTCTATTATTCTTTACATGAGGATATTGAGGCTGATAGATTAAGCAAGCCCATTTAAAATCACCCAGATTGAGAAGCAGAAATGGAGCTTGAAGTCAGATTTTGTTGACTATATTTTTCAACAGAAGCCTGAGCTGAACGCACATACACACAAACATGTACACACATATACATAGACCAGACAAAATACAAATGTACAGATACACATTCAATGACACAATAGATTTACCTACATATATACACACATACACACAGACATACACATGAACACATACACAGAGACACACATACAGACTCACCTACATATACATGTATATATACATACATAATGCACATACACACATGTACAAACACATGTATATACATACATGTACACATGCACTACGTATACATGAAAGCAGACACACAGACACACACATGCAGGTACATGTACAAATCCACACATGTACACCCACAGACACATACACACACCAATAAACACAGACATACATGTACATATGTACAAACACAAAAACCACACACATCTACATTCATACACAAATGTACACACACACACACACACACACACACACACACACACACACAGCAGAATTGTAGTTTCCACGTGAGAAGACATGAAGAGTGAAAACAATTAGTTCTCTCTGTGTCTCTCACTCTATCCTCACATCCCTCCCTGCCCCCCCCCCCCCCCCCCGTGTCGCTCTCCTCTCCCATATTCTCTCTTCCTCCTCTTCCTCCCTCTCTTTGCTCTTTCCTCCTCTCCGGGCTCCCTAATTCTGATACACACAGCTCCACTTATCTGACCCATTTTGTTTTAAAGGGGACACAAGCTCATGCCCTAGATTTGGGGGAAGACAGACAATCTCCCATTTATCTTCCTACACATTGTTCTTATTCTAAACCCCAAACTCAAGCTTACAATTGTTCTTCTTAATGGCCATGGCAAAGGAAACCTGCAGGTGTCCATCTGCCTTCCTTCCCCACCCTGCCTCTTAGCACTTCACATAATCCATTTATTGCCAAGCAGTGCCCATAAAGAGGATGCCCGTTAATGATTCTGTTTGATAAATACGCCAAATGCATCTAATAAGATCAGCTAAAGACTGTGCTGTACAGTAGACTAGACTCTTCACACTATAATGCCACCCAAGCCGGCAGCTGCCTACATGACAGCATCATTATCATGTTAGAGAAGCCAGACCATGAAACCTCAGGTGCCATGAACATTTGAACAGGAGAGTTAGGGTATGACTGTATTGTGCAGAAAGTCGATGATGATTTGGAAAGCATGGCGTGTGTGTGTGTGTGTGTGTGTGTGTGTGTGTGTGTGTGTGTGTGTGTGTGTGTAAAGAGAGAGAGCATGCGGTGAATGCCCCAAAGTTCTCAGTACCTGGCTGCAGATGGGAACCAAATATTGGACAGAAGAAGACAGAGGGCCAAGGTACAGGTAGAAATGAGATAGGGATTCTGGCACAAGAGGAAGCTAATAAGCTTTGGGGCTACTGGGCTGGGGACGACAGGCTAGCTAACTGTCTGAAGTCTGCAACTCCAGATCTCACCTGAAGGAAGATTCCCTCTACATGAAGGAAGTGTTCCTTGTTCCTCATAAACAAATATGTTCCAAGAAAATGGCTCCTTGTCTTTGTCAAAGGGTCTTAGCCATGAGAAGAGACAGTCTTTAGGAAAGGAGATGGTGTCATTTATCCTTCTGTCGCTACAATTAAATACCTGAGTGAGGACCATAAAATGAAAAAAAAAAAGTTCCTATTGGCTCTTGTCACCAGGAGTTCCACTCTAAGACTGGGTTGGTTTCAATCTCTGGCATGGTGGTGCATTATGGAAGAAGTAGGAAGCAGACGGGAGTCCCACAATGCTCGAGCGCATTATTCCCAGTGATCCAACTTCTTCCCACGTGGCTCCACCTCCCAAGTGTCCTATTACCTCTCAATAATACCGCCCCACCAATGAAAGCTTCCACATAAGAACTTTGGGGGGACTAGAGAGACCCACATCCAGACCCACTGAGCCATGTCTGTGTGTCCGTGTACACCTGACTTTCAGGTTTTATAAGTGCTAAGTCAGGATTGAAAGTCCACCTGAGAGAAGCATACATAGGGGCTGCCTCTGCTCTCCCGACTCTCCTACAGCTTCCTGTTCTGTAAGCCTCTCACTGTCTTACCCTCTTCTTCACTATTCAGGGAACAGGTGCCAACTGCCACTATCTGGCCAATCAGAGCAGACACAGTGTTTACAGAGAAGACAGAGATATTAGACACAATCCCTGAAGTTTCTCTTTTCTCTCTGATTCTCTTCCATATTTTCAGGCTTCAAATCGGAACAGAGGTATTCTTACTAATTGTGAAGAACAAAGTTCGTGAGAGATATTGCAGTTCCATAGAAGGGGGAACAACTCCACTGCAGGAACCATATCTTGGTGGGGCCCCTAGACCCAGGCACTGAGTCACAGACATTTCAGACTATCTTGCCAACACCGGGCTAAAACACAAGCAATACGTCTTTCTTTGTTAGAAGCTATATCAGTTTCTGGGGACTTTGGCATGACCTCTGTCTTCTGAGACTTTAGGCTTTAAACTTCGAGGCAAGGTTTCACTGGCATGGAGATCTTTGAGAAGCCTGGGATAGCTGTCCAGTGAGCTCCAGGGACCCTCCTGCCTTTTCCTGCCTAGTGTTGAGATGATAAGAATGTGCCGACCTGTTTGACTCTTTTCAGGGGTACTGGGAGTCAAAATCAGGTTCTCCTACTTGCATACGGCAGCCACTTTAGCAACTAAGTTGTCTTTTTGGCTTCAAGGACTTTTAAAAAGTTTCTAGCTTCTAATAGTTAATGAAAGTTATGTTTTCTAAATTCATTTGTTCACTCAGTACTGTGTGCTGGTCCCTAACAAACATGGTGCGTAAGATTTCAGTAGTGTTAGAGCTTAAAGCAAGAGAAGGAAACTGTTAGTAATAGCTAGAAGTTATTTTAAAGGTTTTTGTTTTTCTTTAATTATTTGTCTCTGTGTGGTTTTGTGCACATGAATGCAGGTACCTGCGAAGGTCAGGAGCCTGATCACATGGAGCTGGAGTTACAGGTGCTTGTGAACTGACCTATACAGGTGTGGAAAGCCGAACTCAAGGGCAGTACACACTCTTATCCTTGGAACCAAGTCTCCAGGTCCATCCAGTGACCATTTTAAACAGGATTGTCTTTTATACCTTAAGCTTCTGAGCACTGAGCAATATTTCCTAATTCAGACTATGTAACCCAGGCTGGCATCAACTTGTAATTCTTCTGCCTCAGTGTTCTTAGCATGAGATGATAGCTAAGCATCACTGTGCACCTTAAGCTGGGATTTGTGTATGTGGCTGGCAACGGATACCAACCAATATAACTGGATACCCTGAGTTGTAAGATCCAGGAGAGAGACGGGCAGGACATTCCATTTGGATGATTCTTGGATGGTCTATATCTAACAATGCATTCTGGGATATTGCTCTCTTCCAGGAAATCTTTGTCCTTTTCAGGATTGTCCTGGACTATTGCCTCTTCTGGGAGACAAAACTGAGACCTTTCTTTTCTTTATCTTCTTCAAAAATTAAATCTGAAAAGACTACGTGTCTACCTTGGGAATAACACCATCCATTCGAAGGGCTCTGCCTTAGGCCCCATTTATACACATATGGCGACACTGTAATACCTCTGAGGTGAATTTGTTCTGTGCAAGCCAAGTGTGACATGGTGACGGGTTTGAAAACTGACAGTTTTGAAGTCTAGAAGAAGCCAGTGAAGTGGAAGGACTGTGGACGCTCAGGCTTTCACGCCCTGCCACTCTTGTGGTGATTTTGTTGCTGTAACTTGTTGAAATTGACTAAGACTAACAAAACCCCTTCCTAGGGCTCTTGTTCCAAGATGTGCCATAAAACATTTAATGACCAAACAAAATTACGGTGAAATTTCACTTGATTAGAGACAAAACTAAAACCCTGCGCAATTTCCATTATGCCTGTTAAGATAAAGGCTTCAAAACATCTCAGCAGTTCCTGGATTCTGCTGCAGAAAGCAGCAGTGACAATGGCCTGGGCAGTGTTCGTGGCTTTACTTAGTTTTCTGTTACTGTAACAAAACACCTGAGGTTAAAAAACAAACAAACAAAAAAGCTTCAAAAACTTCAAAGGAGGAAAAGTGAGCTGGGCATGACTGTGCACTCAGGAAATATCAGCACTTAGCAGGACCCCGAATTCAAGGTCAGCTTGGGCTACAAAGTGACATAGGAAGGCCCTGTCTCAAAAGAGAAGAAAGAATGGTATGTATAGGCTTACAGATTTAGAGTTTCAATCCGTGGTAGCCTGGCTCATAATTTTGAGCCTGAAGTATAAGAACACCGTGACAGATACATGTGTCAATCCTAGCAGCCGGGAAACAAAAAGGAGAAAGGAGAGAATCAGTATTGTTTCTTCAGGGCAGGTCTTCTCCCCATGATTTACTCCTCACCACTAGATTTCCACTACATCTCAAGAGTGGAATTGGCTATAAACTAGACCTTCAACACAGGATCCGAATCATGATCTTTATAGAGTTCTTCCTGCTGACCAGGGCTTCCTGTATGGTTTTGGGCTCTTCAATCGCCCCTCCATTCCCTGACCTGTTGTCTCCAGAGTTGAACGAAAGCACCTTACATCATAAGTGTTGTAGGCAGTAGCGCTGTAGACATTAGTGCCGTGTTTCTAGCTGCTCTCCGGCCTTCTCTGTGTACAGACATCACACGTATCTGCCAGTTTTCCTCATCAGATTCCTCTTAGGGACCCAGAAAAAAAGTTTCTCCTAACATCTCAACACAACTCACGGATAAGGCAAAGTGGGATCCTTTCTTACCGCATGCCTTAGTTCCTTTCCCGGTGCTCTGATAAAATGCTCAACAAAAGCAACCCGAAGGAGAAAAGGTTATGTGGTTCTCAGTTCTACACTACTGTCACATCAACACATCAACAGTCAAGAGCAGACAGCCGTGAGTTAATGAACGTGTGTTTACTTTCCGTTTTCTCTATCAGGATCCTCTGCCTACAGAATGGTGCTGCCCAGGTCTTCCTATCTCAAAATAATCCCCACCAAAACATACCCAAAGGTTAATTTAATATGGATAATCCCTCACTGTGACTATCCACAGGTGATTTCTATGCTATCAAGCCAACAATTAAAACTAGTGGTTTGAATAAGAACGACTCCCATAGGCTCGTAGATTTGAATGCTTGGTTACCAGGAGTGACACTATTAGGAGATGTGGCCTTATTAAGATAAGTGGAGCTGTATTGGAGGAGCTGTGCTGTTGGGATTGGGCTTTGAGATTACAAATGCTCAAGCCAGGCCCAGTCTCTCTCCTGCTGCCTACAGATCCTGATTTGAAACTCTCAGCTACATTTCTAGGCCCATTTCTACCTGAAGGCTGCCATGTTTCCTGCCATGACAAAAATGGACTAAATCTCTGAATGTAGGCCAGCCCCAATGAAATTCTTCCTTTTATAAGAGTTGCTGTGGTCATGACATCTCTTCACAGTGATAGAACACTAAGGCACTAACCATCACACCATGTAAAAAAAAAACTCCACTTTGCAATAATTCTATCTTGCTCAGTGTTGGCTACGTGAGAAAAGGCAGATTGATTTAATCAGGATCCTCTAAAGCTGGAAATTTGATTAGGACCAGGTAAGGATCCCAGTGGGTAGATAGAACAGTGGGTGGATTTTTGAGGACATTCAAAGTTGAGTTGTAATTTTTATTTTATATCAAGAAATGGATAGGTCTGTTGTAAGTTCTGGTAATGAACACTGCATTAACTTAACCTGACCTGCTGAATATTGGACAAAGACAACCATGGTGATGGAAAAGATGGGGTATAACACAAGGTCATGATCACAGCAAAGGGTAACTTTGGTTCTTGGTGCCCAAGATGAAGGTGAGAGAGATAGTTTCCCTTCTTTACCTGGAGATAGCCCGGAGTGTAAACCTTGTGAACTGACCTGACTTTTGCCTTTCTTCTATAGCATCCTCCTTCACCTTTAGCTGCATCCTACAGTCCAGACCTTGTTTGTCATCACTGATCCCTCTCACCTCGGGGCCTTTCCACACACACTATTCTCTGCTTGGATTCCCCGTCTACTGTAACATGTCTAGTTGACACTTATTTAAATGGCTCAAATATCATCTCTTCAGGGATCCTCCCCACCCCCCATCTAGGTCTAGTGGCCGTGATCTGCCTCATGTGTTACTACTTCAGCACTCCTTACAACTTCTCCAGAGTATCAATCTCAGTAGTAATGAAATCGTTTTGGAATTAGCTGTTTTACTGCTGGTCATGAAGCCTAGAAGAGTGACGTGCAGATAGATATTAGAGACTCGGGGCCTATTGAAGAATAAATGTCAGCAGACATGGCATGTGTCGCCTTCAGTTTATTGCGAACCTTTTGGCTTTATTAAGATTGCATCTGGACCAGAATGTCACTCAGCCATAGAATGCTTGCCTAGCTGGGACAAATTTCTGTGCTCTCCAGCCCAACTATTAGGAATTGAAAAGTCTTACATGTGAAAGCTTTAACATTCAATATGTAAGAACATGACTGTATTTAAAAACAGTCCTTAAGAGATAATTAAGTCAAAATTAAGTTTTTACATTTGATGTTAATCCAGTGTGACTGACATCCTTTGAGAAGTAAGACACATCAGATATATTTATACACAAATGAAGGGGTCAAGAGAGAACATGATTGAAAAGATGCTGCCCCCAAGGCCTAGGAGAGAGGCCTCAAAAGAAATTGACATCACCAACACTTTAATTTGGACTTCTTATCTCCAAAACTAGGAAATGAAGGTTTTATTGCTTAAGTCTCTGCTATTTTGTTATGAGCTTTCCAGAAGATGGGTATAACCAGTTTAAACTGGCTAAGTTGCTTCTTCTTGGGCAAATGGGTTTCCACTGCCCCCAGCAGTACTCTTCCTATTCTAAGAGAAATTGAGCTCACTTGCTTGTGCCTGACACTTAAGAAGGAGAAACAGGGAAAGAAAGAAGGGGAGAGAGAGAGAGAGAGAGAGGGAGAGAGAGAGAGAAATGAGTGCATGGAACAATTCGGGACTCTGACTTGGAGGCTGACTCAACTCTTAGCAACATTGCTGTACCAGACTGTACCACTCATTTGTCTGTTATTTGTTCCACACATGACACATGTCAGACACTCACCTAGATTCTGTATGCAAAGTGTATTTAAAAGCCTCCATTCCTCACAGAGTCCATATCATGCTGGAGTTACAGTGATGCAATTCAAGAGAGATGAGCAGTCTTACACAACAGGCCTGGTCTAGCAGATGACATAATGCTCTGACTTAGGTGCAAAACCTAAGGTTGTCTCAAAAACTTGTGAAAATTAAGTTAAATTTCTTATTGGTAGGGACTGGTCTCAAGACTCACACATTCAAGGCAAGTACTCTTTCCCCTAAGAAATTTATAACCTTAAATCAAGGTAAATAGCACCTTAATACATCCATAAATAAGTGATAAAGAGAAATAAATAAAACCACCAATGGGGACTGGCTATTTTGAGAAGTTGAAAATTGAAGTTTTAACTAGAAAAGCCCCAGGAAATATATGTGGAGGAAAGACACAGAGCAAGGAATGAGTGATCCTTGTAAATATCTAGAGAAAGACTTTCTAAACAGGTGGCATCAGGTGAAAAGGTCCTGGGGCAGCAGATGCCTTGAGAGAACTTAGTGTAGAGGATGGACCATCAGTGGAGGAGAAGAGGAGACTGGGTTAGAGACAGGGAGGGATGTCACTGTTCCTCAGAGCCTTCTTGTTTGATTGTGGCTCAAAACACAAAGAATCCAGAAGACATTTTTCTGACTATCCTGTGAGCTCAGAACACTCTTCTCTTGGCTCCAGATCATCGTATATTCTTTCTTCTACTTACTTTCAAAGTATTTTGGAACTTAACATATGAAACCTGATACCATGATTTCTTCTTTCTGACTCTTTGAACCTATCTCTAATTTTTTAAAAAATGTGATTTTTTATTAATTATTTGAAAATTTCACATTCACACAACATAGTTTGATCATATGCACCCCTGACTCCTCCTAGATCAATGCCCAATCTTCCTATATTCCCCTAATTTCATGCTCTTTTAAAAAAATCCTCAGATTCCAATAAGTGATGCCCATATTCCCCTGGATGTGGGACCATCCACTGGTGGAGTATGGTTGACTTACCAAGCATTGTGCCTTTAAAGAAGCTGACAGTTTTTTCCTCAGAAACCACTAGCTGTTAATAGCTCCTCATGTATAGTGGGGAGTTAAAATTTGTGTCTAAGAATATGTTGCTTTGGAAAAGAAGTTCTGCTTTTGTTTCCACAGAAGATGAGAACCCATGAATTGTTTCCAGACTAGTGTGGTTTGATTGAGGAAAACCCCATGAAAAATCTCGGATGGGAAGAAATGGCCCACATGATCCAACATCCACATCATGTTCATGACTAAGATGATCCAGCCTCAGGGCCCCTTAAAGATTACCAGCATACTCAATCATCAGGAAGTAGCCTAGAAAATTACATGCACATTTCCCCTAAAATAGTTTATGAGTGCTCATTTTTGTTTAGAAGGTTTGGTTTGGTCATAGTTATCTCTTTCTTAAGAATAAAAAGAGATATAGATATGATATGATAAAAAGTAGATCATTAAATCAACTTTTAAAAAGCAACTGCTTGCTTTAAATACTTCACATTGGTATGGATCTTAGTTTATTGATATAAATTTAAAGTTAATTTTGTTATACCTGTATGTATATTTTTACTCTTATTTAAGGTATTATGTTTATGCAATTCCTTTAAAATTATAATGAATAATTACAGAATGCAGATTAATAGTTAATCATCTATGATAATTAAACTTATAGTCATATCAAGTAAGTTTTTAAATATAAAAATACGTATTTCAATTAGATATGTAATCTTCAAACACTTCAAAGACCTTTAAAATATTTTAAGAACTTAGACTTTTCTGGACAGTGAGACAGTCTGCTCTTGGCAGTATCAACCTACTTCAAGAGGATGATGGGCATCAAAGAAACTTCAAATGGAGTTTACTTTCTTTGTGGCAAAAGTTAGTCATTAGGCAAGAAACTGTTCTTGCCTTGACTTCTTGACAGTATGCTGTATAAACTGGACATAGAGGATCCTTAGGAAATTGACCGCTGAATTTCAGATTCCTGCTTTGCAGAGACTGCCAGACATCCTTTAGGACACAGAAAGAAGCAATTGATGAACTATGCCATAATGGGCAGAGCAGTCCTTCAAATTTCCTGCTTCATTGAAAGGTATGCCAGAGACTCTAGACCTGTAGGCTGAAGATGGATGCTGTGATGTTACAGAGGATCTTTAGGTGACTGTCCAGACAGTCAGATATCTCTGCTATTTCTAGAACTTGGAAGTTGCTTTCAATGCACCTTCTATTTATTCAGGTAATATATTCTTCTGTAGTCTTTGATGGAGTTGAAGACTAGATAGTTTAATTATAGTTTTCCTTGGTTATGATGAAAGATAAATTAGACATAAAACTTTAGCCTCACAAAAATATGATAAATGGTACGATTTTTTCTTTAATTTTTCTACATACAAATAAACTAGATATTGTAACTATAATTCTTGCTTGATAATTGTTTTGTTTTATGTAATTTTACTATGTTAAAATTGAAACCTTCCTTTTTGGTTTAGACAAAAAGGGGGAAATGATGTGGGGTGTCTTTCTGTACACTGTGAATATACATTTTTTTTAAAACCATTTGTTAATAAAGAAGCTGTTTTGATCTATGGCAAGGCAGCTTGGAAGCAGGTGGGAAATCCAAGCAGAGATAAAGACAAAGAAGGGCAGAGTCAGAGGGAGAAGCTGCAGGCTGCCACCTAGAAAGCAAGATATAATGGAACACAGATAAAGCCACAGAACATGTGGCAACACAATAGAGATCGGTTGAGTTAAGTTATAAGAGGCAGTTGGTAATGAGCCTGAGCCATAGGCCAAACAGTTTATAATTAATATTAGCCTCTGAGTAATTATTTTATAAGGAGCCACAGATTTGTGAGCGAGAGAGCTTTGTTCAACTGAACCCAAGGGTCTGGATGGGACAGAAAAACTTCCGGCTACAACTGTAGATCAGGAAAGAGAGAGAGCAGGGCTTGGACTCAGAGCTAGGTTATAACACTCACAGGCCGGTCTCCACTGCCTCACTTCTTCCAGCAAAAGCCCACCTCCTCCTGGCTCTACAACCTTCCCTAGTAAGAAGGCAGAGTGTAACCACCACCAGAAAGGAACAGACTCAGAGCAAGAGATCGTGTCGAAAATTTCAAATTCAAGTCACAACACTTGCATCAGTTTATCAGGGATCTCATGGTAGATGACAAGAATATACGCAGGACAGGGAATGGAGTAGCATCCTTGAACCATGAAAGTAAGAGAGACTAGGCAGCTACAATCCCTTCTAATATTACACCTCACTAACCACTTCCTAGCACATCACCCTGGAAATCAAACTTCCAACATATGAAGCTTTTTTCAGGACAAACAACAAGCATATGGAACCAAGTTAAGAAGAAGGGATGGGTTCAAGATCTACTCAATTAAAGTGTCTTCGATCCCCAAAGCAAGCACTCTTCCAGCTCCTCTGTGTCATGGTGGCTAATAATGTGTGAGGTCTTAGCAAGGTTCAGAAGAACTTTCATGGGTCTTCTGGTATTTTTCACAGCATGCCAGAAGTATTACTTTCCATGTTCCAGCTAAGAAACCCAAGTCCTGGTGATACTGTGATTGAAAGTAGCCTCTCCAGGATTTGAGGCAAGTGAATATGATCCCAGTCTGAGCTTTTATCACTTTGCCTTCTGTAGACCATGGATATGGTTTGGAGAAATTTTCTTATTAAGTGGATGATTCAAGAAGGCTCAAGGGCGATGATGTTTTAATTTGACGATGGTATTCTGGAGTTTTTCTGTCTATTAATTTAGAGGGAATAGAACAGGATTGCCTGAAAAGCCATGTAAATGTTCTAGAACTCCAAAGGGCAAGGCAACACTAGGAGCAAAGTTGACCCATTTATAATTTTCTTGGGCAACTGTCTGTCTTACTGAGGGGAGCTGGCATGTAAGTACACCAGACCTCTTGCTTCTCTTAGGAGTTTATTCTACACTATCCCAGGACCAGTCCCCCCCTCCCCGCTTGCCTCCCTTAAAGCCTATATAGTACACTTTTTTCTGGGTCCTGGTATGACTGAGTCTTAACCGAAAAAGTAGCATCACTGCGTCAACTCATGGAGCCTCTGACAGATACACAGAAAAAGAGCATTAAACAGATAAAGACATTCTTGTGTCATGACTTCAGAGGTTGCAATCTACGATTGTCTGACCCCATTGTTGAGACAGTGAGTGCATTCTGGCTCAGAGCATGTGGAGGAGCCTAGCTGTTTCCTTTACAATGGTAGTCAGGAACAAAATGGGGCGAAGGGTGACGGGAAAGAGCAAGGGAAAGGGACAGAGTCCCCATAACTTCTTCACGGGTACACCTCCAGTGACGTGATGTCCTCCACATAGGCTCTGCCTCCTAAGGCTTCCACTCTCTCCAGACGCACCATCCCATGGACTACACCTGAGACACAGCAGCATTTGGAGGATGCCTGAGATCTACAGGCTAACAATTCCACTGACCTCTCCCCCTCCCACGTGCCTTTCTTGTCTTACTGTACCCTCCTCTCAGATCAGCTCTGCAGCCTTGAATCCCTGTTCCAGCCTTTGCTTTTAGGAGAACCCAAGCTAAGACCCAAGGAAACCCTAAGTTCTCTGGGTTTCCTAACTTGGATTATATTCGATTTTATTTCAAAA
This sequence comes from Phyllotis vaccarum, assembly GCA_033318265.1. Taxonomy (NCBI): domain Eukaryota; kingdom Metazoa; phylum Chordata; class Mammalia; order Rodentia; family Cricetidae; genus Phyllotis; species Phyllotis vaccarum. Next base: position 2,435,810 of record JARWLC010000019.1, read on the forward strand.
TGACTAGTCATCTCAGCAAACTGAAGACATCTATAGTTTTCAAAATAAATTTTATTTTTATTTATTTCCTGTGCTTCTGTGGCTTGAACCTGGAGTCTTTACCATGTTGGATAAATGTGAGGCCACTGAGCTATTTCTCTAGACCTTTTGCTTGTTTATTTTGTTTGTTTGAGATACAGTTCTGCTACACAGCCCAGTCCCGCCTTGAATTTGTCATTCTTCTGCTTCTCTTTCCCAACTATTATGATTATAGATCTGACACCATGCACAGCAGCCCATCTATACTAATTATACAAAGTTTCCCTTGTCATTGATTGGACAGTTTAAAAGAAATCTGCAGTAGTTTTAACTCATAATCACTAAAAGAACAACATGAAACAATTCTCTCTCTCTCTCTCTCTCTCTCTCTCTCTCTCTCTCTCTCTCTCACACACACACACACACACACACACACACACACACACATGACAGAGTAGAAATAAAAAAGCTTGGGTCAGAAAGGAGCAACTTATATCCCACCGATTCCCAGAACTGCTCCATGGGCTGATGTCTGGCTGTGGTAGTGAGCCGCCCTGATAGAGCACTTCCCTTTCATCTTCTTGCTTAATTTTCTTCCTAATGACTTTAAAGGAAGAAGTCTTGGCCCTCAAAATTACTTCGGATTGTAACAAGAAAAGATCCAGGACCTTTTTCCTTCCATTTCTTTTAATAGTCATTCAGGGGGACATAGTATAATTGAATTAAGACACTTCCAGGGGGTGAATTATAGGATAATAATTCAGACCTTTCCTTTTAATAGGAGCTGCCCTGTGGCCTTGGGGCCACTGGATCTGAAGGGTGAATTACTGCTCCATTATTCACTAGCTCACATATTAAAAGACCCTGGCTAAAGAGAATTACCGTCAACATTCTAGGTAAGAAGACACAACCTGAAACACATAGGAGAATCAGAAACACGGGGGAGTGGGGAGCATAGGAATGGACGGGGAAGCAGAGATCTTTGCTTCAAAGAAGTTACACGTCAGAGAAAAATATTTGTCCCAAAGTCAGATGGCCTCTCAGCTCTTCAAAGCTCTGGGTATTTCTCACCTAATCTCTGACACACACGTACAGAAGCCTCATCCACTCTGACTTTTAAGATCAGATGGTCTAGCTAATTATGCTGTAGATGTAGACAGGATATAAGCCAGGGATAAGTCAGCATAAACTTTGGCACCTGAAGCATTCAGAGGTCCCTTCCTCAATGGTTGTTACTGTTTGAAGTCCAACATTAGCTTGATAGTTGACCTCCTTCTGTTTCCTCCTTCCTAAAGAGGAAGTTGCACTGCCCATCAGGTAAATGCTCTGGCCTTTACTCATAGGCAGACATAGGTTCAGATTTAAATTCTGAAGTTTTGCAGTCTTGGGGTATTGCTAACCCCTTCTAAGCTTTCATTTTCTTATCTATAAAATGGGGGACCATACAAATACCAACTCCTTGGGGCTGCTATGGGGATTTAAGAACGGTGTTATGGTATGAACATGAGCCATCTCTCACAAGCTCAGCAAATGCCCAGCTGTTGGCCCCATGCTTTGAGAGATGTGGTTTTACTGGAGAAAATAGGTCACAGAGGGTTGCCTCTCAAGGCTGTACTAGGGCTCCTGTTTGTGCCTCTCCATCTGCTGTGAAGTGAACAAATCGTATACCATGGGCTCCAGGTGCCATGATGGTCTGACTGAATACCCAGAACAAAGTACACACTGGCTGAACCTGTCAGAAGTTTTGAACCAGAAGAGATGCCCCTCCGGGCTGTCAAATGCTTTGGCAGAGTCATGGGAGTAACTGTGGAATGTACTAAAATGCCTACGTCAAGTAAGACAACACTGAAGGATAAACATCATCACTGACAATACCCAGAGAGCCAGGTGTGTGCCAGGAACTGCAGACCCGGCCGTGTTTTTCTTTTGGAATCTCAAATGCGAATGTTCCAAAAACAATGATTTATTCAGTATGATTCACACATATGTTTTTCTAATACAGAACTAGTGGGAAGTTCGAAGCCTCTGAGTAAACCCAGCTTTTGTGGATTTCTATAATCCTGAGGCGTCTAACTTGACTCTGAACGCACCCATCAAGCTTGGATCAGTGCAGCTGAGAGGAATGTTTTCATGGTTGGTTTCTCTCAGACCTCTTGCCCATCAGCTGCCAACCTTCGCCTGTCTGTGCCAAACTTTCACCCAGAGATAAAAAGAAAATACTTTTAGTTCACTGCAGTTCATTAAAATGAAAATAAAATTTATTTTGCATCAAAATGAAAAAAATGCAACTCATTTATTATTAGCATATAAATGGCAATTTTTAATGTCACAGGGCCTCAAAAATCACTTACATTTGCAATGATCAGAGCACACAGAATTAATTTTTGATAGCCTTTTGTGATTTGTTAAAAATTCTTAATTTCGTTTTGTGTTTTAAACAGCAAACTGTATCTACTGCTATTCATAGCAAAATTTAGATAATGAAGCAATTAAAAATACATGGATTTGAAGATCTTATCTCATTTTTCCCTTGGCCTATTTCTGCTTCATTATTCATGAAGGGGTATGTTTAATTCAGAGTTCATAATTGCAGATATAGCCAGTATAAATTGTGCCTCATACTCTTTACCCATTTCAATTTATTTTAGCAAATAGATCTCTATTGAGGAAAAGCCATGGTGGAGAGAGAGGAAGATCCGAGAGAACTGCAGATATCTGTGTGTATTTGTGAGGATGGATCGGAACATCCAAATAAGATCTCAAACATATTAATAACTACATTTCCAGGAACTTAGGAGAGCCAGGGATGGGGCTGAGTTTTGTATGTGATGTTTCATTTAAAACTCAGAGTAACCTTAGAAGAGAAGAGACTGGTAAGCAGTCTCATCTCAGAGAACTTGCAAAGGAGGCTGATGTCACACTTGAGAGATGATGTAGATCCATGACTGAAATGTGGCTGTCGCTTCTAGAGCCTGTACACTGAGCCATTTGTGCGTGTGCGTGCGCGTGCGTGCGCGTGCATGTGTGTGTGTGTTTGTGTGTGTGCGTGCATGTGCGTGCGTGTGTGTTTGTGTGTGTGTGTGTGTGTGTGTGTACACATGTGTCTCCCAGGACTAAGTATGTCAGTCCCTCAGGGAGATCTGTCAAAGGCTGTTGAAATCACATCACTGTTTTATCCCTACCTGAGAACCTTCCTAGATCATTAAGGAGCTGTCCCAAGATCCTGTAATATAACTGGTTTCTATGAATCCTATAAAGACTTTAAGAGTATGTATCTGAGACAGATAACAGAACAAGAACACAGAGATTCCTGGAGTACTATCGATGTTCTATGTAGCAGAGCAGTAAAGGCAATAAAGACTGGGGGGGGGGGGGTGGGGAGAAAAGAAATAAAACAAAGTAAATAGCCTTCAACAATGTCCAGCTGCAGGTGAGCCAAATCCTGTTGCATTTATTCAATATTGTACTCTGGAAGTGTCAAAATGATAGAGGAGAATTTCAGTTTGATGATATGTGAAAAATATTTAAATTATTTCACGAAACAGTAGGCTTATAAAACACTATGTATAGCCTTACTCTGTTTTAATAACAACAGCAACAAGAATAATATTTGAGAGCAAGAGAAAGTAGAGAAGCTTAGCTCAATAGAAATATAATACAAGCCATACATCACTTAAATTTTTTCCTAACCGATTTTAAAATAAAATCAATTTTAGGAGTGTATTTCACTTATCACTAAATATCCAAAGATCTTCTCTCAGTCTATGACCAGTCTGAGAATGATGAGGTTTCTCTGTTTCTGCACTGAGTCTTCGGAATCTGGCATCTCTTAAACCCGTACAGCAGACCACAGGACTGGCCATGCCTGCCATTTTCAGTGCCTGGAATGTGACTATGACAGACCTGTGAGAAGAATCACAAGTGTTCTGTCCCCGAGCCCAGCCTTAGGCTAGTGTTATTATAAGACATGCGTCTTTCCTTAGCATATTCTTCCAGATTTTCTGATGTTTAAAAATAGCTTAGGCATACTTCCTAATGGGAGACAGGGAGTTCTCTGGAACAGATCAATCACCTATTCAAGCCACACAGCAAGGAATTAGTGTAATGAGAATTTGACTGAAGAATGTCACACCTTGTCCTCACCTGGGATACTAAGCATCTCCCATCACACCTTTATTATATCTTTTTACTTCACTCTTCTCGTGTGTGTGTGTGTGTGTGTGTGTGTGTGTGTGTGTGTGTGTGTGTGTGTGATCTAGTACCTGGAATTGACCATCTCCTTCTATTACTCTTCACCTGACTTTTTAAGGCAGGGTCTCTCCCTGAACCAGAGATCCACCTTCCGCTCCCTCAGCACTGGGACTGCAGAAATGCTTTTTACAGGGACGCTGGGGACTGAACTCACCTTCTTATGTTTTCTCACTGAGCCCTCCATGGGCTGAGCCACCTCTTCAGCCCCTGGAGAATTATATTTTAATTTGGTTTGTTTTCAGTAAATGTTCCCAGTTGCTTAAATCTGGTTTCCAAACTGTTTGGAAAGCTGTACTCAGAGATAATTGTGATGTGTACAGCAAAGGTTCTTCCCAAATACTCTTCTTGAGTAGTAAACTTCTTTGTCATACATGACATGGTTTGTAAGGTGAAAGAAAGCTTGGCTTACAAACTCTTCCTTGTGTTACATAGATGCAGAATCAAGAGTCAGTGGCTCTGCAGGCCCCCTCCCCCATGCAAATGGACATTCCAGCAGTTCTATTTGACCTACACGCCCAGGCTTGCAGACGGTAGTACAGTGTCTGATAAACAGGTGGGATCCTCTTTGCCAGTTGTCCACACTGCCAGCAAGCAGTGCCATCTGGATTTCATCCAGTGACCTTCTGCTTCTCTCTGAGTAAATCTCTATTGCCTGAATAAGCATTATGGCACAGTTACAGGGTTCCAAACCTGTCTGGTCACCGACTCACTTGAAAAATTTATCATAAACCCTCAGAGTCCCAGTTTCCTGTCCCCTAAAAAGATAATTATCAGAATGAGGATAAATAGGACTGAAATGAGAAGCAAGTGAGTGGTTAACAGAAACTCTACATGGTGGTAAATCCTTAATAAGAGTTAATAAGGAACAATAAAAACTGTGGGGCCATTGACACACAACTACCTGTTCTATTTATTTCTTCGGTCGTTTTCCTAGAGAAAAATGACAGGGATCCACTTTCTAAGAAGCTGTGCTGTATTCAATGACATCTTTTCAGGGGTGGCAGTGTTCCATTTCCTACTGTTGGTAAGTATCAAATGGGTCCGTGTCAGACAAGTCATGGCTTTTAATCTTCTTTTATTCGACATGTCACTTGTCAATGACCTTGACTGTCACTGGCTGCCTCCTGTTCTGCAGTTTCCTGATAAGTGTGTTTACAGCTTTTGAAGTCATGTCTGCAGAAAACCACATCTGGTTCACTCTGGCCTTAACAGACACAATGGAATACAAAGGCTAATTCAGCCGAGCACAAAAATCCAGGTTCATTTCCCAGAAGAGCCAGAGGAAGGAAGTTAGTGGGACTGGTTCTCTCACTAGTGATGGTACTGGGGAGGGGTAAGTGCCTTCTATGTCCACAGGACTTCCTGGAACTGACAGAACACTGGGATCTCAGACTCAGGGATAGTAGAGTGAGCTCTGCCTAGGGAGGGCTCTAGTGCCATAGCCACACCAAGACCCACGTGTTGATTTCTTCAATGAAACAACAAGGTTGGAGGTCCGGAATGCTCGACCAGCATGCACCAAGTTCCTGATTTGATTTCCAGAATTTTATAAAATTAAGTGTAGTGGTATGTGCCTGCAATCCTAGAAACTCAGGAGGTAGAGGCAGGCAGATTAAAAATTCAAAGTTGCCACAGAGGAGTTTGAGGCCAGCAGAGGCTCCTGCATCAGATAAAAAACAAATCCACAGAGAATAACAGCACCCCTCAGAGTCAAGTGGATTAATACCCTTCCTCTTATGTGTCTTTAGTAGTAAGCACCATGGGAATCAAGATGTCACAGGAATTTATTGCATGGAGAAAGAAGCACTTAACATTTTAAGCACGAACAACAGCATTGTTGTTTAAAACCAAATAAAACATTAGCTACTATTTACGAGATGTGTAATATGGTAGGCATTAGACTGCCATGTTTTTCTTCCCGATTTCCCTACTCCCCCCCCCCCCCCCAGTGGCTACATATATGGACATTAAAACAACTTGTCTAAGGATGGGCAGTCTTTAGAATTTAAGATTCTCAAGTGATTTAACAATTACATGTGTGCCATTCATGTTGGACATACTCAGTCAGACTATGACTATGTGTACAGTGGTAGATTGTCGCCAACCCATTTCCAAAGCTGCTAGATGGGTGCTTTTCAAGTTATTCCAGGTCCAAGCATCTCTTATCCCTGCTCTTCATTTTCTTTCTGTGTTGGTTTTCAAAGGTTATTATAACAAAATGTCATGGACTTGGTGGATTAAAATAACAGATATGGACATTTTTTTGAAACTCTGAAGTATTCAAAAGTCTTCAATCAGAGGGCAGAAGATGGTTCAGTCAGTAATCTGTGGTGCACACATGAGAACAGACTTCTGATCTTCAGCACCCATGTGACAAATTCAGGTAACGCTTGCCCACAATCCAGCACTGGGGAGGTCTGAGACAGGAGGATCCCTAGAGCTCACTGTCCAGTTAACCTAAACAGAATCCGATGAACTCCAGGTTCAGTAAGACCCTGTTTAAAAAAATAATGTGTAAAGGGCCAGTTAGAGCTCAGAAAGTGGAGGCATTGGCCATGCAGGCTATGTAGCAGGAACAACCATTGAACCACAAAAAGGTAAGAGAAGAGAACTGACACCTCAGGGCTGTCATTTGACCTCTGAACTGTGTGATTGTATACAAGCACATCACGAATGCACACTATTGCCCCACCCACCCACAAACATACATTTACACGCATAATTTCTTGAACTGTAAGTGTGAACATACCACGCTCACCCTCTCTTTGAGAAACTAGAATGAGGAAGGCTAGCCAGAAGGAACCTAAATGTTTTAGTCATATTTTGCTTAATTAAAAATATATAAACATATTGAAAGCTTGGTAGTTACAAGATCTAAGGCAGAACTCATTTACACTGGTAATTATCATGTTAATTTTAAATCTCTCATCATTTAAATCCAGTCCCCATCAAGGTCTCAAAAATACATTTTACTATGATTAAGTTAATCACCTGTGTGTCCCTGGAAGTTACTGGTTGTCTCTGGACATCCACAGCTGTGCTGCCCTCCAGCTCCCCCTGGGACATATTATTATCTTTCTCCCCAGGATGTTTCCTATGTATCTTCTGAACTTCATCTCTGAGTCGATACTGGAAGAGGAGACATCTGTTACGGCATGAATTAAAAGCATCCACCTCAGAACTGTGTTTTAAAGGCTTGATTCTTAGCTGATATCACTCATTTAAGACACTGGACCCTTTAGGTGAAGGAGCCTGGCTTGGGGACATAGGCCACTGAGGCAGGTCTTAGAGTCTTTCTGGCTCCATCCATATTCTCTGCCCAGTTCTTCTCTCTGTGAATACATCAGTCCACATGCTTTTATGGCAAGAGCCCCAGCTGCTCCAGTGCTGCCGTCACTGAAACCATGAGCCACAACAAACCTTCCTTCTCACATGCATTTCTGTCAGTACCATATTACACCAAGGACAGAGTGACTGAGATCAAACATATGTCAACACTTAAGATGGGTGAAATTTAGAATTCTGCCTGTCAGAATCCAAAAATAGAGCCCCAAAGATACCCATTTTCAAAACTCCTTAAATTACAAAAGTATAAAGTTTATAAAAATGAAATTTTAAACCTTATATTTATTTATTCCCTGAGGTAGAATGTCTGTCTGTATGTTTTCTTGCCATTGATTAATAAAGAGGCTGTTTTGGCCTATGGAAAGGCAGCTTGGAGGCAGACAGAAAATCCAAGGATAGGTAAAGGAGAAGGGTGGTATCAAAGAGACACAATCCAGCTACCCAAGAAACAAGACATGAAAATACCAGTAAGCCGCTAGCCACGTGGCAAGACATAGATTGTAGTATGAGGTTTCTGGCCCAGACTTTTGGGCCTAACCTCAAAGTTTAGGTCTGCAGTCCCACAGACCCACAGTCCTACAGAGACACACAGATGCTTTCATTAGTTTTTGGCTGATCAGCCTATGGCTCAGGCATATCACTTGCTAGCTCTCTACCCTTCATCTAACCCATGTCTCTTGTTCAGCCATGTGGCTTGGTACCTTTCTTTAGAGCAGCATAGTTGTCCTCGGCTCCTCTGGCACTCTGCTCTCAGAGATTTTCTTAGTCTGGTAGCCCCGCCTACACTTCCTGCCTGCCTTTGGCTAATCAGCTCTTTTTATTAAACCAGTGGGTGGGACAATTATTTGCCATGAAACAACACAATGCCCCTACAATAGATTAATAGAAAAAAGTTGAATTAAGTTGTAAGAGCTAATTGGTAATGAGCCTAAGCCATAAGCCAAACAGTTTGTAATTAATATGAGCCTTTGTGTGATTATTTGGGACTAAGCTAAGCAGCTGAGGGATATCAGGTCTGGACCTTGGGGCTAGACTGGGCCAGAAACTTTTGACCACAATGTCCTTGTATCCTAGAGTCAAATAATTTTAACAAATATTTAAATATCTTAGAGTCAAACTACAATGTACCAAAATAAATAATAAAAACCCCATATTTAAAAACTCAATAATGGGGAAAGATTTCTTACATACAGCTTAAGGTAAACAATTATTTATTTATTTGCTTACTTTACATCCTGACCAGTTTCCCCTTCCTCCTCCCACGGCCCCACAATCCACTCCTCCTCCATTTCTGTTTGGAAAGGTGCAGGCCTCCCATGGGCATCACCAAAGTATGGCATATCAAGATGCAGTAAGACTAAGCACCTCCCCTTGTACTGAGGCTGAACAAGGTGGCCTAGTATGAAATTAGGTTCTCAAGGGCCAGCCAAAGCATTAGGGACAGCTCATGCTCTCATTGTTAGGAGTCCCAGCAGCAGACCAACCTACTCAACTGTCACCTGTATGTAGAAGAAGTAGGTTCCATACAGTCTCCCTTGTTGGTTCTGACTCTGCGAGTTCCTAGGAGCCAGATTAGTTGTTTCTGTGGGTTTTCTGGTGATGTCTTTGATCCCACTGGCTTCTACAATGCTTCCCTTCTCTCTTCATCAGGATTCCCTGAGCTCAGCCTAATGTTTGGCTGAGGGTCTCTGCATCTGTCTCTATCAGTTACTGGATGACAGTTCTCTGATGACAACTGTGGAGTCACCAATCTGACCATAGGAGATGGTTGGTTCAGGGCACATATCCCCGATTTCTAGGAATCTTAGCTGGGGTCATTCTAATAGATTTCTGGGATTTTCCTTGCGGCCGGTTTCTACATGGCCTCGAAATGTCCTCCTTTTCCAGTCATCTCTCTCAGTACTCTTCTCCATTCATCCCCAAACCCAGTCCCTCAAGTTCCCATCACCTCCCAAACACACCCGGTCTACCCAGGAGATCTCCTCTATTTCCCCTTCCCAGGGAAATCCATGCATCCTTTCTTGGGGACCCCCCTCTTGTTATCTATTTAAGGCAAGCATTTTAAGGGGAAGGGACTAATTGTTGTGTGAGAAAATGTTTTAATTGGCTGGGGTGACTGTTCAGTGGGTAAAGCTCTTGCCAAACAGGCATGAAAACCTATATTCAGTCCCATGTAAGAACTTCAGAGTGACGGCACAGGTTTTATATCTTAGCACTGGGCAGGCAGAGTCAGGAAGATCCTCTGGTGGTGCTAGCCAGGCAGCCTTTCTAAATTGGAAAACCCCAGGTGCCAGAGAGAAACCCCATCTCAAAAAATAAGGTCAGCGTCTAAGGAAAAACACTTAAGATTGACTTGTGGGACCAACAGACAGACAGACAGACAGACAGACACACACACACACACACACACACACACACACACACACACACACGCATATATCCCCCTCAAGGACATGCACACTACCTATGTGGACACACACATAAAATCCTAGGCAAGTAAAAGACTAGGAAGATACTTGCAACACATATAATAAACTAGAATGACTAATATAGGAAGAGATATTTCAAATTAATATGGAAAGAATAACAGAGGCAATTTTGAAAAGCAAAGTAAATGTAATTGATACACAGAAATGAATACTAATATATATCAATGGGGAGAAAGTATGGAATAAATTGACATATTAATGTTGGCAAAGAAAATCTGTGGGGGAAATCTGTTTTAAAAGCCTTTGAACAGATCTATGACTTTTGGTGGAGCTCAGGCTGCAATAATGATTGGAGCAGTAACGTAAACTAAGAACTATTAGGAAACTATTAGAAATCTATTGGTTTATAATCTTATTGAAAATATAATTTTTAAAATAAACTGGAATTGAGTTAATAAAACTCTTCCCAGAAGGCATAACTATAAGATGTTAGATACCTCCCTATGAGTTGCTGGTCTGAGAGCCCATAGAGGCCCACAGAACAATATGATATATGCTCTTTCCTCTTGGTTTAGCCCCTAGAACTTTAAAGTAAGACCTGATGTGGGAATGTCTTTCTGTATGCTGTGAATATCAATCTTTAAATAAAGGAACTGTTTTGGCCCTTGGTGAGCACTGTAGAAAAAGTAGGCAGGGGAATCAGAATAGGTAGGAAAGGAAGGGCGGAGTCAGATCAGACTGAGTCAGCCGCCCAAGAAGAAACTTGTAAGGAACACAGGTGAGCCACAGGCCACATGGCAGATAGATTAATGAGAATGGGTTGAGTTAAGACGAAGGAGCTAGTTAGCAATGTGCCTAAGCCATAGGCCAAACAGCATGAACTTAATATAAGTGTCTGAGTCGTATTGGGGCCTAAGCAGCAGTGGGCGGCTAAGGGGTCTGGGGCAGCAGGTCTGTGGGTCTGGGCCTCTGGTTGCCCAGAGCCAAGAAACCATATTGTAACAAAGACCTTATTGTTGAAAGTGTCAACCATACACTTTGGATGCAGAATGTAGAAAAATCAGGCTGGAACTCAGTGGAAAGCTTCCCTAAGACCTTAGCTGGAGAAACTGTTTTGATTTTGGGGGAAGTCATGCAAACTTTTGGGGAAGAAAAGCCACTGAGTCTAACCCAGTTGTAAACCCTGTGAGATACAGTTGCACTACTGACCTGTTAGGCACGTTGTGTTCTCTGGTGCCATCGTGGTGCTACTGCTGGGTGATGCCCAAGTGCTTTTTGATTAGCTTTGAGGCCTGCTGTGCAGGAGGGAACCCATACCTGGCACTGTAAAGCTAGTCCAGAGCCCTGGTGGTGGAGGTCATGACTAGTGTTCTGCTAAGTGGACATGTTGTTGAACTGTGTAGTAACACTCATTTTTCTATCTGTGGATTACTGCTCCCCTCTCAGTCGTTGACAGAAGCTTGTCATAGATGGGGTAGTGGTTAGTGCAGAGCCTAATAACTATTCCAAGCACTACCATAAAGTGATGGTACTCATCCCTCAATAAAACATAGATACCATTACCTCTAAGACTCAGGAAGCACTCAGGAAGAGGGAGCAGAAAAAAAATTAAGAGCTGTAGGATAAGGTAGTATGCCTTAAAAATGATGTCCCTTGGACATAATGTGGCAATTACACCATGAACACATGGCAGCTGTGGTTACCTTCATAAGACAGACAGAAAGACTAGATCTGTTAACTTTTCATCATGTGGGAGAGGGATTCTTGAAGCTACACCTCTCCCTGAGGGAGGCACTACTGTCACTTAAACTTTGCTAAGGGAAGAGAGTATCATTTTTTGTCATTGGTATAGTCACTGAAATGTCACCCTTAGTCTAGTAAATTACCCCCGGCCCACACTTAAGCAAGCAAACAAACCTTAAATCCAGTAGGGCATAGCCAATACATACAAGGCATGGAGACATCTTGAGAAGAAGGAATATATATATGTGTGAAACAAACTCCAAACACCTTTGTCACAAACATGTATATAGCAGCAAAGAAAACTATTCATCAATGTCTAGAGTCTTCATTAAACATATCATGGTATATTTACCCATTCACTAGACTAGAATGCAGATTATTAAAATGATTTAATTTCATAGGAGGATGGCCATAAAATCAAGTGAAAATAAAGAGATTCAAAAAGTCTCTTGTATGCTCTGCCTTTCTGTAAAAGTTAGACTTACATGTTCATCAGTCAGATCACCAGGCTGTAATCGGTGTGTGTGTTCTTGTGCATGTGTGCCGTTTGTCAGTTTCAGCCATCTATGATCAACCGTAATGGAAAACTCCAGAAACAATCTGCTTTCCATCATGCTTTTTCTGCACCGTGTGGTGAAATTTTGTTCCTCCTGTTAGAGATATGCACCATCCCTTTCTCCAGCATTTCCATAGTGTCAACCCATTAGCCTCCAGTTCACCATTGTGGTTATCAGGTTCCCTGCAGTGGCATCATTGTACGGCCATAATTATTCTATTATTGGTTGTCATTATTAATCTTCTACTATGCTTAATTCATCACATCCGTGTGTTTAGGATACACATGGGATTTCTAGGGTTGCTACTACCCACAGTTACAAGTACGTGGTATAGGTGGGGGCTGTCCCTAGATCCCTTGAAGATGAAAATGATACTATAGTAGTGATATCAGGGTAATTTTCATTTTCTGTTCATTTATCTATATATTTACAACGAGGAAAATGTTAGAACAGGTTTTAAACAAGTCTTATTGGAGCACACTGTCCTCAGGGGAGTCTTCCTGTTTCCTGTTGCCTCAGCTCGCCCCATGTTTCTGAACGATGCTTGTCTTGTGAGATCAGTAGGCTCAACTCTAAGCTACGGTTGCTCATTTCTCTCTGGTTGGAACGGAAATTCCTTGAGGAAAAGGCAGGGCACACTTTCTCCATGTAATCGCTGTTTCCACTCTGAAAGTGTTTGTAGCAGAGTGCATTAGGCAACCTTATAGTTTGGCCTTTTAAGTAACCGTTTGCCAGCTCCTAGTCATCAAATTAAGACTTTATAAAGTAGAAAAATCACATGCGATCTAAACCGAGGTGATTAATTTCTTCCAACTCTGAATTTGCAGGTAAAGAGACAGGCAGAAAAAAAAATCTGAATTAAGGACCAGTGTCTCATACCAAGCAGGCTCTGGGCAGGCTGGACTTTACCATCTCATTAGATTCCTTCCAGAGCTTCTTGTCACACTGGATTGCTTAGTGGGCCTCCTGATTGCCCTTTGTTATCTGAAGACATCTGACAGAGTAGTTTGGAAGGAAGATTGATGTTTCTGTTTAGGGCAGGAACAAGGTAGTGAGCAAGAAGGAAATTTGGGTGTCAATGAGAGAGACAAGCTTCAAAGCTAGATTTTCTGATGCCGTGTGTAGTTTATTGGGAATAAGATACATGCATTTTAGGTGCAGGGCGAATTTAACCATGGAGCGCTCAGAAGCTGGCCCCAGCCTGCTGCTTTCTTTTCTCTTAAGGTACCCTGCTGATCTCCACACCTCCTGAGCTTGCTGAGTCACTGAACCTCTATTTCCACCTTGCTTCATATGAATACCCACAATGCCAGCAAGTGGAGGAAGGCTCCCAGCTGGGGGTGCTAGGGAGCTGATTTCTGGAAATGGACCCCTCAGGGTACTCAGCCTTCAGCATACAGCTGGCAAATAAGTTCAGTGAGCTCAGTGGTTGATCCCTATACAGCTTTCTACACCACATGGATTTTCTTATTTAGCATAAGCTAGCAACGGGAAGGGAGAATGCCTATACCCATTTCACAGTTGAAAAACAGCGAACCTCAGAGCGGAAATGTGATTCGTTCAGGGTTACAGAGAAGTGTGGCTGGGGCTGGCAGGCAGGCTGAGTGTTACATTTCTTCTCTCCTTGCTGGATGACATCAAACATAGAACACACAGGGGAGCTGAAAAATGTGAGCTTGGTGTGTTACAACACTTAGGAGCATGGAATTGAAAATGCTCTTCGTATGTTGTGATGTAGGTATTTAGAAAAATATAACAAGACCTAGTTTGGAGTTTGTAAGGTCCCCAGTATTGATCATGCTTCTTTAGCTGTGTCATGGTGCTGTGGGGGAGAGGGTGGTGTGTCTCTTTCTGGTTGGTCCAGAGATGCTTCTCAGGTTGTCTTCTTGGACCATAGACTCTGCCTCACTGACGCTCTTGAAGCACAGCCTGAATCTTCACAGTGTTGCTAGTCATCACAGGGCTCCACCATTCACTGCACAATCCTTGCTCCTACTCTTAAAGATGAGTCCCCATCCTGCACTGGTATGTTGTCATTTGGATCGTGAACGTCTCCTAAAGGTTTATGTGTGGAAGACTCAATCCTTGGCACCCCTCTGCCTCATTGCATACCAGAAATGGAGCTCTGTGACCACTGACAGGAGCACTCAAAACCAGGAGCCAAATCAACCTCCCCCTTAATATCACAAGAGAGTTATTTCTCCCTTCATACTGTAGAATTTTATCTTTTTACCTGTTGTATGGCAAAACTTTCTCCCGGGAGATATAACACACACACACACACACACACACACACACACACACACACACACACACACACACGTCTTCTCACACCAGCAAGGGAGCCAAAACACACCACAGTAATCATACCACCAAAGTCCATCGTAATGAACCAATGAGTTAGATTGATGTTACCTAAGGAGCATGGGTGAGGGGTTGTTTACATGAAGCACAAATGACTCAAAGGTAGGCTACATCACCAAAGCCCACCCTGATGTGGGTGATAGCTCACAAACCCTAGGAACATGGAGCACAACTCACAGCCCAACAACAATGCAATATGTTAGAGAGCATCTCTTCCCAATGACTCAGTTCCTCTAGACCTCTTCTGGGTAGTTCAGCTGAATTCTGCTTCTTCCTGGCAGCTGGTCTGCTCTCAGAGTCTCCTTTGCAACTTGAGTTGACTGAGCTATTCTCAGCCTTATTTTATTACTTTGGCATCAGGAGGTCTAGAGAATCTGATCAGTTTCAGGGACTTCCTGAAGCGATTTTGAGTGGCTGTTTACTTCCCTGTTTAAAGAGCTTTCCTACAGGATACTGTTTCAGTCCCAGCAGAAACTGTTTCACAACCCCTTCTGAGTCCTGGATCTGTAAATCCATCCAAACCTCTAGGATGAATACCCCGCCTCACTGCTACTTTCTCATACTCCTCAAATTTCAAAATTTGTATCATTGTAATTTTGAAGCATAACTTAGATACTGTAAAATGTACAATTTAAGAAATATATTTTCACTAATTCTTTGTGAATTTCTTATAATGTATTTTGATCATATTTAACCTTCCACCCTCCCTCCCCTAACACTTCTCAAATCCACCACCTACCTCCCAATCCCCTTTCAACAGCATGCCCTCCCTTCTAAAAACAATTTCTTTATTTTTTTTTAATTTTAATTGTGTGTGTGTATGTTTGTGTATGCGCATGCATGCATGCATGTGCATGGTGTGTGTGCATACGTGTGTGTGTGTGTGTGTGTGTGTGTGTGTGTGTGTGTGTGTGTGTGTAGGTAGGTGGGTAGGTGGTGCATGGTGAGGAATGAGTCACAGTTTATTAATGACTTTGCAATGCTGTAGTAAAATAACAGAAAATCAACCTCAAGTAAGAAATGTTTATTTTGGTGGGGGGAGCAGGGTCTTTCAAAAGTCCCTCAGGGGTAAGGGAGAGATGCCCTTTATAGCAGATGGCATGAACGCTGACTCCAGGGTAAAGTCAGGGTGTAGTTGCTTCCTCAAAAAATGTATGCTGAAAAATTCTGCTACAGAAACTACAAAGAGAAAGAAGCCACTGCATCTGCTTCCAGGTGTTCACACTCAATGCTCCATCAGCAACAGCCCCAGCAGCAAAGCTCCAGCATCGAGTGCTACGGAGCAGTAAGCGGTCCACAGCGCAGAGCTTATTTTGTGCTGCAGACATGTTCCAATCACATAGCTCAGATGGGTGAAGACAGAGCCCTATTTTTCTGTAACTGAACTTAATTTCACTCTCAAGCACCCACTTCTACTATGCCTTGAAAAACTGGATTAGAGGAAAAGTAATCACTTCCTATTGTAAATGCAGAGTTTGCGGATACTACTCATTGATTTGCTTTTCTCAGCTGGTTGAGTCTTCCTGGGTGAAGCGCTAAGGAGCATCCTCTCTGCCATCACATCTCCCTTAGCTCTCATTACGCTCTCGCCATAGTCTTAAAGCAGCTTTTGGTATTCAGGTAGACTCAGTCTACGCTCTCAACATCCAGGCGTAGGGCACATTCGTTATCTGTTTCTTGTTACTACTTCTGTGCTTTCCTCCTGAAGTTCAAGAGCTCCCACCTGCTTCCCAAACACCATAAGACTCTGAGACGGATCTATGAGACTGCCTTCATCCACACAATCCTCTCAGCCATTCTTCCTTTGGATGCCATGTTACATCAGTAGCTTCTGTAGAATATGCATGCTCCTGGGACGAGAAGAAGTTTTCAATGATCTGGAATCATACTGAATTTACCAATGGGTCCTTCTTCATGTTTATGTTTATTCTATTTACAAACGGTCACCATGCACAACCCAGGTGTTCTTTCCCAAACAAACCAGAACAAGACAGAATCTCTCTGTAAAAGCCTGGCTCATGCATGGTCTAGCTGTGGCTGGCAACGAATCAGTACCTGTTGGCAGTACGCACAGAAACTGTGCAAGCCCAGGAACGACTCTTCAGCAAAGCCCTGAAGCCGGAGTCAGTGTGAATTAGGATTCCATGGCCACATTGTCAGGAAAGCTGATGAGTTGCTGGCATTGAGGAGACTCAGCTTTGATTAGAGCTGCCGATGCTGGAAGTAAATTAAGCATGTCTGTACCTCACCAGTAAGTTTGAATTTCAAGTTCCCTGAAAACCCAGTGCAGCTAAAACTGGAAGTTGTCTCATATGCAGATGGAAAGAGCTAGAACAGTTGGCTGATCTCAAAGTTCCCTTCTAGCCATGGAGTCGTCTTTTCCACATCAGGAAGCTAAGCAGAATCTTAATTTAATCTCTCTATGACTTAATTTTTCTGCACCAGAAGGAAACGACAGCCCATTCTTAGTATTTAAGAAATATATATGTTGGTAATTCATCTATAGGCAGTCATATATAATAAATGTGGGTCCAAAGGATACCTTCATTAATAAACAAGTGTGGATTTATGGGCTTACTCTTATCCACATTGCTGCCGTTCTTCATCCATATTAATGGCCTTTCTGCTTGTTGGACAGCTCTGTGCCTATTAGCCTCTGTTTAAATGGCATCTTTAGGGTTTGAGTGAGCTTCTGGCCTCTAAACACATTTGCATTTTCCCTTTGCTTATGATAACTTGATTTATGTCATGGAGCCTGATGACTCCTTTGAAGCCATAGTTTGATTCCCACGTGTATGTAACATACCTAAGGATGCCTTGTGAATGGACCTAGCACCTATGTGAATGAATTGATTTTCACGATGGACACAGGATTGTACAGAGTCATGAAGATGGTGGTTTGTGGAAGAAATCTGGCTCTGGAAACAGACATTCCATGTCCCCTTACAATCTGTGTGGTTTTGGATTGGTTACTTGGGTATTTAGGGACTTGCTTATGTATGACTGGGGACTGAGAGTTAACTTTATAAACATTTGGTGGTTCTAAGGGTTTGAGAGTTTTGTGTCTGAAGAGCTTAGCATTCCATCCTGCTAGAGAAGGTGTCCACTATATCTTGATTTCCATTATAATGGACTATGCCATACATGAACTTTCCAACAAGGCAGGCTACAGAGAGAGGAGAAAGGAGTGGTTTTTATGAGGGATTATGTGCACCGTTAAGGTCTGTTTTGAAGTCCTGGAGTTTATGTTTGAAACCAGGAGCCTGGGGAATATGAATGATGACCTGTAATCTCACTTGTCTTTGGGCAGAAGTTTAGGGGAAGCCTGGAGCATGTTGTATTTGTTTTAACTTGTGTCCTGGTGTGATCCACGGTGGCTCAGGGCTGCTCTGCACACTCTTCTACATAACTAGCTAACACTAATGACAGTGGCCAATGAAAATCAAACAAACACAATGTGTTTGCACTTAATCCCCGCAATCATCCTTCAATTGTCATTTTATAAATAAGGAATTAGAGGCCTGGGAAGGTCATCGCTGACTCAGTATATAAGTGATAGATCTGAAACTTGTGTACACAAAAATAACCATCCCATTTCTGATCGCGTCTCACAATCCTTAGAGACTTTGACTTTCCACCAGCTAGTTCCAGTCAATGAATTGACTCCTCTCACAGTGGATGTTTCAATTTCATCATTCCAAATATTGTGTTAACATAGATTAGGGCACTGACATTGCACACATATCTACATCCATCCTGTGCCAGGGGACCACACTTGTCAGTCCTCCTGCTTCCCTTGTTCACCAACTCTGGGCATCATGTGAGTAAGGACTTGTGCATAGTGCTCGCATATGCCAGTTTGCACTTCTTTGTACTCAAGGCAATTTTCTTGCTATCCAGGTTCGGCACTTCCTTCTGGTATCCAGACTATTATTATTTTCTCTGGTGTCCCATTACCCTCTATAGAAGGTTCCAGGCCCTTTATGCCCAGAAAGAAAGTTCCTGAGAAAGAATGCAGTTTTCCCAGAGCTCAGATGGTGATAGATTACAACAAAGATGCTTTTCATTCACCTACATAGCACCGATTTTCCTCTTCCGCCGGAGGGAAGGATGGCAATCTGCGCATGTGTTGATGATGGATAATTACGGTCCCTGTAAGCCTCCTGCGCATCTGAGCTAATGGCTCCAGGTTCCATGGTGATCCTCATATTTTACCCAGTTCTGTATTTGAATGGTCCCATTTTGCCCCTGGCAGCAGTAGTGGCTGGTTTCCAGATAAATTTCATCATCCTGGCTTGACATACCCGGTTTATAACATGTGAAGATACTAACAATCGCCATGTATGTTTCAATCATATGTTTATTCAAAGGGAGATGTCTCGTTCAGGCATTTAATTAGTTTTGTTAAAACTTGAGCCTTCTTTTAAAAAACCCCATATGACAGAAATATTAACTTTAGAAATTTATGAGCAGTGGAACCCCAAGGTCAAGATAAAGGAATATGTAGTCAAATCCTGCCTTGCTTGTCACAGCAGAATCGGGCTTCAGGAATTGTTAAGTAGGCAAGAGGGAAGCAAAGAAGAAAATGCTCCCCCACTTAGAAAATATATTCAGCCTCCTTATGGGGTGATTTTCCCCCATTTTGCATGTGAGAGATACAGATTTAGGTAATGAAAAAAATGCCAAGTATTCTCCGGCCGGCCAGGAATGTAGCTCAGTGGTGCAATACTTGCTTAGCATACAAGAGACCCTAGGCACCCCCCCCACATGCATGCACACACACACACACACACACACACACACACACACACACACACACACACACACACTGGAGAGACAACCAGCAAAACCATTCTTTGTATTCCTTATTTCAACTTCAATTTAACCTCAAGTCTCCCCAAAACTAAGTTGTTTTAAATATTTTTCCACCCTGAGCTGGTGAGATGTCAAACAGGGTGCTCATCAGTGAGTGTGCCCACCTGAACTGGATGTGTGGAACCCACATGGTGGACGGAGTCCACCAGTTTGTCTAAGTTGTCTCTGACCTCCGCATGTGCACTGTGGCACACGTACACTAATAGATAAGAATTTAAATATCCATCGATGAGAATTTCTTATTCCTTCAGTACCTTAGCATTTATTAGTTGAATGTCCCAATGAGACCTTTTATTGTAAAACACAGGGTCTGGGAGCAGGCAACCCTTGATCCCAAGCTAAGAGGTGTTCAAGGCCCTTTGGTGAAGGTGTTGTTTGGCGAGCATGAGCTCCATCCTTCACAGGAGTCCCTTATAGCCAGTCCTGAGATCTAATGTTCCCAAGTAAGCAGGAAAACCAGAGTTTCTACTTTTTAGAAGATCTGCCATCCTCAGGTCTCTGGCCGATTCCTGCTTCTCTTCCTTGTCCCTCTCCTGATCGGGGTTGGTAAACGCAATCCATATCTCTCTTTCGCTCAGAAGCCTGCTCCAGGCCAAAAAAAAACCAAAAAAAAAACCAAAAAAAAACTACAATATCTTCTTGGGATGTAAAAAAACAAACATACAGCTAAGAAAACAGATTAATAATTCAAAAAGTTATCTGCCATAGGTAGAAAAAATAAAATCAAACCATTAATTTTCCTGTATGCTTTTTCTCGCAGCAACGAATCTACAGGGCCAGGTTCTGTGGTAATTGAAGACTCCAAGTGCTGCCTTCCATTTTTTAATTGGGTCATTAGTGCTTTTTCAACCATCTCATCTCATGGGTTTCCACCCTACTTTTTATAGTTGGGATGGCTTTTTTCTCCCCCTTTTAGATCTTAATTTTGCAAATAAGGATGGAGAAGTGGCGTTAAGATCAGCCTCATTATCACACTGCAGTTTGGCACAGGGCTCTTCTCTCCATCTTTATTAGCAGAGCCTCTGATTTTTAAGCTCATTTGCATAATTCTCAGCTTCCCGGGTTTATTGGGGGGGGGGGACGCTTTTTGAAGAAGGCAAGAAAGTCTCCTTTATACCAAAGAGCTTTTCCTTAGGAGTGGAGTGAAGCAGAGACAGAGGATGCAGGCTCTGGAGACAAATGCTGCTTAGCCACATCCTAAAAAAGTCGACCAACTTTCCAACCTTAGTCTCCCTATCTGTGAAAATAAAGAAAGGGGCTGCCACCAGACACCAAACTGAATCCACTTGGGAAAAACAATGCCCGTATGTATAGGTGGGTGCTGTTATTATGTCTCTGTTTAGGGAAGAATGACTGACATGTCATTCTTACAAGGAGAGTCAGACGGGCATCTGAGAACTGAACCCTGATCAGCAAAGCAAGCATCAGCATCTCACATACTGCCCTGCCACTCACCCTGTTCCCTGGGGGCTCCCACCCTCTGGCTTCTAACACCGCAGGTTAATTTTTATCTATTTTTAACTTTCCATAAATGGAGTCAGACAGGATGCTCTATATTTGTCTAATTTCTTTTGCTTAATATTTTAGCATAAGTTGCTCTCTATTTTAGTGGCAAGAATTCCGTTCACTTTGCTACACTGCACATATCCATTTGGAGGATATGCTACAATTTGTTCTTCTTGTCCACTTTTGGTGGACATTTGCATTGCTTTGGTTAACCCCTACGAAGAAGAGCAAGGGTAGGTCTATCATCCATTCTGAGCCATGCTCCTTGGAGACTTTACAGATGAGCACATTTTATGGGTATGTGTTCTGCTCGCCATTACTAGTCAGTCAGCAGAGCTAGGGTAGACATCACCATGGGGTGCTTCCATGTGGCTGTTGCAAGTTACCCTCCTTCCATCCATGAACATGAACTTCAACCATTGACACTCTCAAGCTCATGGTGTACAGTCATGCCACTTTGAGTTTGCCCAGGAAGGACCTGATACTTTATTGTTTCAACTCTTCATTTTGAAATAGTTTCAGACTTATAGATAAGGTCAAGCCTAGTATAAGACTGATTTTTTCCACCAATATTTACCAATTATTCTATATTTGACTTATATATACACTCACATTGCTTTCTTAAAATGGAAGCATTTCAGATATCATGCCCATTTAACATTAAGCATGCTAGTGTGTTTGCCATGAACTATTTCTTAAATAAGTACAGTAGAATAATCCAAATTATAAAGTTCAACATTTATGAAATGCAGTTATATAATCTATTGCCATTCCTCAAAAGTTCCAAATGCTTCTATAATGTCTCTGATAGCTTAATTTTTCCAGGCTCATAATTCAATCCAAAATCACACCTTGCCTGCATTTAGTCTCCACCATATCCTTTAATCTGGAAAGTTTCTTTTTACAGTCTTCTTCTGTCTTTCAGGATGACATATTTTGATGAGGGTAAGAATATGTGACTGGCCATAGTGCCAAGTGCCTGTGATAGCAGCACTCAGTGGGTTGAGTCAGGAGGAGCTCAGGTTGGAGGTCAGCCAAGCTACCTCCACAATGAGTTCCAGATTAGCCAGGACTTCACAGAAAGATCCTCTCATGGCAAATCATCAAGAAACAACAAAGGTCATAATTTTGCTTTTATCTATGTCTCCTGCTGAGACCCAGTTGTAGAGTTTTGCTATGTCATGGGTGACATTGTAGGCTTCTCCTGGCTTCATTCAGAAGTGAGATATTGGTGGGATATCTCACTATTGATATTGACTTTGATACTTGATTAAAGAGTGGTGTATTACAATGTGGTTTCTTGGTCCCGGGCGGCCAGAGGCCCAGACTCACAGACCTATAGCCCCAGACCTCTTAGCCGCCTGCTGCTGTTTAGGCCCCAGAAATGACTCAGACGCTTATATTAAGTTCATGTTGTTTGGCTTATGGCTCAGGCACATTGCTAGCTAGCTTTTACATCTTAACTCAACCCATTTCTATCAGTCTTTCTTGCCATGTGGCCCATGGCTCACCTGTGTTCCTTACATGTTGTTCCTTTGGGCTCCAGGCCTGGTCTCTCCCTGACTCCGCCCTGCTCCTCCTACCTATTCTGATTCCTCCTCCTACCTTTTCTATGGTGTCTGTCATGGGCCAAAACAGCTCCTTTATTTAAAGATTGCTATTCATAGCATACATAAAGACATTCCCACATCAGTGGTGTGTACCATGATGCTCATTACAAAATGGCCTTTTTGCTTTGTAATTGATTGATTTTAAGAGATAGATTCAAAGTCATGAGACTGTTCGGTAGCTCATCAGACTTCTACTCACTCATTTTAATATCTGGTGATGATTCTTGCCTCAATTTCTTATTACCCTTTTGTAAATGGTGATTTTCTTGCTCTGTGATTCCCTTCATCCATCAGCTGACATCCATTCTGCAGTGCATCCCCATCTCTTCAGTAGTTAAATAATCATTGAAATGGACAGATAATAAGGTTGAAATAACAGGAGATATCAACATTGCAATATGCTGGTTAGTGAGCATAGCATCCCCCAAAGGCAACATTATGGTAGAAAGTGAGGTAATCAATAAAGAAGTAGGAAGAGTGGTGTCGTTAGAAAGCTGGGCAAAGGCTGAGATTGAAAGAAATAAATTTGATGAAGTTGGGGATTCTGAAGGCAGGAGATGGTCGGGTGAGTGGCTGTGTAAGAGTTCTAGGCAACCATCGGGATTAGATCTTCATCCAGGGGTTTTCCTTCCTGGGAGGGTTTTCCTTGCAGGGTCTCTCCCGTCAGACATACCCAGTAACTTCCAAATGTGGTGAGCTAAACCGTGTTAGGATCTTTAGGCCTGTGGGGGTCAGGAATGAGGCTAGGCTTAGCATGGTCCTTCTACTCCTCGTAGCATTAACTGACATCTGTCACTCAGCCATCTTCTTGTTGGCTGAAATTGGGATCAGAAGTCCAGGAAGAAATGTGGATTTCTAGAGACCTGGACCTAGTTTTCTCTCCCTCTCCCTAGATGTCTCACCATTCAGCCACACATCTTTCCATGACAGAAAGTGTTTCTTAGAAATGTGACGTCCAGGACCCACAGGGATTTGTTCCAGGACCACTTCCATTGAATTCTTCTGATGACTAACAAGGTCAGTTCGATTTAGCTAGAAGAAGTCATAAATTTGTTCTCTTGATGGGAAAGAAGGTTTACTGTAGTCATATCAGGAGCCTTTCAGGCTACTTCCCCCAGGAAGTCTTCCCTGATTTCTCCAGGTCCCTTTCCTAGCAACTTACAACAGTTGTTTTCTCCTTAATTTTTTTAGTTAGTGTACAAAATAATGGGTTTCATTGCATATGCCTTTGACAATATCTATTAATATTGGCTCATTTTATGTAGAGCTTTATACTACAGTTATTGCCAAGTATAAATATTTTAGTTTTCTGGTTATCAAAATAAGCCCAAATTTACTTAAGTGGAGTAATTAGCTAATAAACTTAGTTCTAGTAATACATTGATGGACATTGATTGACAATATGGAAGGCTTATGAAGAGAATTTAGAGAACTTTCCTAGTTGTATGTTTGGTAAATATATAATTATCTTATTTTTTAGAAATAAGAAAGAAAACCAACATCCAGAAAATAAATGTGAACTGCTTAATTGTTTGAGTTCCAAACACAGTCTCATAACATTTTCAGAACTCCAGAAATTTTCAAGCTCCTTGCATGGAGAATGGCCATTAAACTGCTTCTCTTCCTTGGTTTCTGGGAACAGCACCAAACATGTGCAAGTGTCCTGTGGTGTGTATTCACAATGGAAAGATAAATGAAATAAGGGCATTTTCAAGAAAATGCATGGAGTTGGAAATTGTTAAGTGAAGTAATCCTGACTCAGGAAGACAACACTGCACATTTCTCTCATATGCAGAAGCGTTATTGTAAATCACACACACAGTTTTGTATATGTAGTTGTTGAACACAGAACTAGGAAGGGGATATTGTGCAGGGAAGAAGAGATCTTAAGGGGCAAAGAGTGGAGAGTGTGTGATGGAGTGTGTGATGGAGTGTGTGATGGAGTGCATGTGATACCGAAGCCGAAGGGGAGGGGGACAGGGGAAAGGGATGCATGGGCAGGGGATGAAAACAAAGGGTAGTGGGAGCACACATGCATGGAAAAGTCATAAATTCCATACCACCTTGCCCACTAACTAAAACATTTGTAAAAGAGGAAACAGGGTGGCTGTTAATTAAGCACATATTAAGTGCTAGGCTTTGCTTGATTCTGGATCCAGCAGTGCAGAAGCCCCTTATTCTGCCTTCCCTCTGATGTAGGAGGAATGGGTATCAACAAATGATGTCCATGTAATACCAAAAGGCACAATATTATCTATCTATCTATCTATCTATCTATCTATCTATCTATCTATCTATCTATCTATCTATCTATGTACACAGTATTTTAAAAGCTCCCTTAGAGGTATCAGATGTCAGGCAGGGCTAGAAACCCTACTAGAGACATGGAGGAAGGTTTGATCTTGGCATTCCAATGTTTGTGAGCCACCATGTAGGTGCTGGGAATCAAACCCAGGTCCTCCAGAAGAACAGCAGGTGCTCTTGACCACTGAGCCACCTCTCCAGGTCCACTCATTATCCTTCTTTTCCTCTTCTTATTCCTGAAAAGTCTCCTCCTTCTTACATGTATTTTTTAAAAATTTCATTTGTTCCTTCATTCATTGAATTAGGGTTTCCTGCATAAGCATGGTTTGAGGGTTACTTACCCAAGCAAAGACAACTGGCCAGTGGCTGCACCAATGACCTCCCATTTCGTGCAGCAACCAGTCCTTGGGGGGAGGGGGGAGGTGAGACCCATCCCACTCAGTGATGGAATGTTGATGGGATTAGCCTTGTGCAGATCTTGTACAGATAGCCACTGCTGTTGTGGAACCATGGGTGCAATAGCCACATCATGCCCAGAACTTTCTTACACCCATATACATCTATAACACAAACACACATACACACTCGCAAGCACACACATGCCATATACTACACAAATACATGCATATCCACACATCACACACATACACATACATGCACACACATCCACACGTGCATCTACATACATATATCTTCACATACACATGCACATATACAAACTCATACATACCTACACATCTGTATCAGATATGTGCACAAATGAATGCATATTCACACACACACAAACACATACTCACATACATGTACAAACATACATGTACACACATCTATATCACATGCAATACAATGAGACACATATATGCATATATACATATAATATATGCTCACAAATTACATTGATGTGAGATACCTTTCTAAATGCTGTGAAATAATTGGATAAAACAGGAACTGTTTCGGCCTATGGTAAGGCATCTTAGAAGCAGGCTGGAAATCTGAGCATAGATAAAGTGGAAGGAGGGTGGAGTCAGGCAGAGACGCCAGCAGATGCAGAGGAAAGAGGACCAGGATGCTACTCTGAGAAAAGGTACCAAGCCATGTGGCTAGACAAGATAAGAATAATGGGTTGAGTTAAGATGCAAGAGCTAGCTAGCTATATGCCTAAGCCATAGGTCAATCAGCATGTAATTAATATAAGCCTTTGTGCAATTATTTGGGGTTGAGTTGCAGCAGGGGCTGTGAGCAGGTCTGAACCTTGGGGCTAGGCCAGAAAGGCCAGGCCAAAAACTCCATACTACAACACAGCTCACATACATACATACATATATCACACACACATACAAATACACTCAAATATATATACACATCACACACATGAATGTATGCACACACATAAACGTACATCACATACATACATATACACACATTCACATACGCATCTACACACCACACACATATACATGCAATACACATCACACACACATACACTAGCCCTGGAGCTCATGTTATGATGTGTCAATAACATGTTCTTATTACCTATATTTGTTAGCAGCAGGAGGATGAGCTAAAGGCAGGAAGGAAGTGTGTCCTGCAGCCTGAAATTGAGAGATCCTTATACTCTTCATGACCCTGAACTGCCAGGACAGTCTCCCCCTTTTTACACCCTTCACCGTGTCCTCGGCTTCCACACTTTATATGCAGCCCATCATCCTGATGGATTAACAAGACCTGCATTTGTAATAAATGTTTACATGAAACATTTGACACGGTAGAAACTTGCAACTTCTTGGCACAAAGATCCTTATTAATGCTTTACATGAGAACTGTGAAGTCCAGAGAGTTTGTTTAACTTTCCCAAGGCCACACAGGTTACACAGAGAAATTCTGGGTTTGGTTCAGGGGGTCTTCACAATTTGTCAGCAGACTGCCAGGGAAGAGGCATCATTACTTCCTTATTTGGTAATCTAATAAATTATGTACTTAGCAGAAAGCAATGGGGTACCCCAGAAACACCCCCTTCTCACTGTAACTCTGTCACCCACCTAATCACTAGATCAGGATGCCTACAACCCTGTCTTTGCTAAGATACATTGGCCTCATTTATTCCTATGCCTGTTGATACTCCTTGGAAATAATAAAAGGATGATATTCTCTCTCTCTCTCTCTCTCTCTCTCTCTCTCTCTCTCTCTCTGTGTGTGTGTGTGTGTGTGTGTGTGATATGTGTGTGATGGTAAGGAACTTGGGAACTTTAACTATCAGGCTCCCATGGCTTCCCCTGTGGGAAGGTGGAGCAGGTGACTCCCAGGTGCCACGGAAGCCCTGTCTCCCCAACATGGACCAATATGGTTGAATTGAAGTAGAAAATGGGAATTCAAAAAAATTATAGACAAAGAATGGCAATTGGTTTAACTAAGGCAAAAAGATGACAGGTTCTTTTTTTTTTTTAATGCACATTTTAAAACCCAACATTTTGCTAAATAAATCAGTGCCGGGAGCAATTTTACCAGGAAGTAAAAATAAACTCTAGTTTGTATGCATTGTGTAATGTATTATGGCTCCTCTCCTGTGTGATTATGGCAAAGGCGTGTGTAACACTGGAGAACGGGAGTGAGCTGTGCTGGAGAATGTCTGGAGGGCTTCCCAGGGATGAAGGACGCGGGGTGTAGAATCCAATGGCCACAGCTGTACAACTTTGAGTAAATTTTGAAAATGCCCTAATCCTTGGGCTCTGGACTTTTCCATAGGCTTATCCTGAGGATGAAGTTACAAAGACTACAGGTATTCCCTGCGGTACCAGGTGCACAGCAAGCTGTCAGTCATGAGTAGCCTGCGTGATGACAGTTTTGAAAAATACACAAAAACCTATATCAGCGTTCAAAGACATGTAAATACAGAGGGGCCTGGGAAGATGGCTCAGCTGGTAATGTTATTGCCTTGCAAGCTTGAAAACTTACATTTTATTCTCACGTAAAAAAACAGGGTAGAGTGCTTGTGATCCCCCAACTGCAAAGGAGACAGGCGAACCTTGGGGCTCACATGCAGTCAGTCTAATCCACATCTAGGATTCCAGGACAAGTGAGAGCCCTTGTTCAAACACAAACAACAACAAACAGGTGAATAGCACTGAGGAAGGGTTCCTGAATCATCCTCTGGCTTACACACACACACACACACACACACACACACACACACACACATACACACACACACATACATACATGCACACACACACATACACACACATACATGCACACACACACATACACACACATACATGCACACACACACATACACACACATACATGCACACACACACATACACACACATACATGCACACACATACATACACACATACATGCACACACATACACACACATGCACACATACGTGCACACACACATGCACACACACATACACACAAACACACATATACAAACACACACAAACATACACACGCACACACACAAACACATACACACACATGCACATACAAAAAATTGCATATACAAAAAAGACAGTTAGGGCATGCCACTTGGATGTGACCTATAATACTGATGATAAGATCCAGAAACTTATTAACTACAGTGTGGTGGGGGAAGATTAATTCAAATAGGAGGCAGTGGGATTTATAAGCTACTTCTTCCAGTGTAAAGTTCTACCCATGGTAGGAAATTCACTAGGAGTACTATGATTATCGGAGCTCTATGATTCACACAGGCACGAGTTCTACCAATGAACAATATTTCCAGACCTCTCAGGCTGGCCTTGAACTCACCCTGTAGTCCAAGTAGGCTCAGACTCACCATTCTTACGCCTCAGCTACCCAAATAGCTGGATTATAGACCTGTGCATCAGCCCTCACTATGACACCGATTTTTGACTTTCAGATAAATAAGGCTTTAAAATTTCACTATATTTACTGGCCTTGGCTGTTATGCAATCTCTGAGAGACTTAGTTTACCCAATTGTAAAATGGAAGTAGCAATGGTACCAGACTCATGGGGGTGTGTGAGCATTGACTGAGATAATGTGAAAAAGCATTTTGCAAATATTATACTCATGAATGAAGGGCTTGTGATACCTTGCTCAGGAGGATATTCTCCCAATCCATCTGTTTGATGTCTTTTTTTTTTTTCTTTTTTCTGAGTCGTACTCCACTGTGTAGATGTACCACAGTTTGTTGATCCATTCTTCAGTTGAGGGGCATCAAGGCTGTTTCCAGGTTCTTGCTATTACAAATAATGCTGCTATGAACATAGTTGAGCTAATGCCTTTGGGGTATGAATGTGCATCCTTTGGGTATTTGCCTAATAGTGGGTATTGCTGGATCCTTGGGAAGACTGATTCCCAGTTTTTTGAGGAATCGCCATATTGTGTTCCAGAATGGCTGCACAAGTTTACACTCCCACCAGCAAAGGAGGAGTGTTCCCCTTGCTCCCCATCCTCTCCAGCATAGGCTGTCATTAGTGTTTTTGATCTTAGCCATTCTGCGAGGTGTAAGGTGGGATCTCAAAGTTGTTTTGATTTGCATTTCTCTGATGGTTAACTATGTTGAGCAATTTTTAAAGTGCCTTTCAGCCACTTGTAGTTCTGCTGAGAATTTCATTTATAGCTCTGAACCCCATTTTTTAATTGGGTTATTTATGTTTTGGGGCTCTAGTTTCTTGAGTTCTCTACATGTTTTAGAGATCAGTCCTCTGACAGATGTAAGTTTGGTTAAGATCTTTTCCCATTCTGTAGGCTGTCGTGATGTCTTATTGACTACATCCTTTGCCTTACAGAAGCTTCCCAGTTTCAGGAGATCCCAGTTATTAATTGTTGTTCTTAATGTCTGTGCTACTGGTGTTATATTTATGAAACTGTGCCAATGTGTTGGAGGGTATTTCCTACTTTCTTTTTTATTAAGTTCAGTGTATTGTAGTCTGAGTTGGCAGCCATGTTCTTTTAGTGTCTATAACATCTGACCAGGACCTTCTTACTTTCATTGTTTCCATTGAACAGTCTGGTGTTATTCTGATGGGTCTGCCTTTATAGGTAATTTGGCCTTTTTCCTTTGCAGCTCTTAGTATTTTTTCTTTGTTCTGTAGGTTTAGTGGCTTGATTATTATGTGGTGAGTGGACTTTTACGGGGGAGTCTAGTCTACTTGGTGTTCTGTAGGCTTCTTGTATCTTTATAAGCATTTCCTTCTTTAGGTTGGGGAACTTTTTTTCTATGATTTTGTTGAATACTTTTTCTGTGCCTTTGATCTGGTGTTCTCCTTCTTCGATTCCAATTATTCTCCGGTTTGTTCTTTTCATTGTTTCCTAAATTTCCTGGATGCTTTATGTTCTAATTTTTGGTTTTAGTGTTTTCTTTGACTGACATACCTATTTCCACTACTGAATCTTCCATTCTGGAGAGTGTCTCTTCCTTCTCTTGCATTCTGCAGGTTATACTTACATCTCTAGTTCCAGTTGATTTCTGCAGGTTTTCTATTTCCAGCTTTGCCTTTATTCTTCTATTTTTATTTATTCTTTATTCTTCTATTACAATTTTTGATTCCCGGAATGTTTCTTTCACCTGTTTGTTTTCTTTATTTTCTTTCAGGGATTTGTTCACCTCTTCCAATTTTTGTTTGTATTTTTTTCTTTTCTTTAAGGGATTTTTTTCATATCCTCTATAAGGCTTCCATTATTTTCACAGAATTGTTTTAAAGGTCATTTTCTTCTGTTTTCCGTTCATTGACATGCTCAGGTCTTGATGTTGCAGAACCACCAGCTTCTTCTGGTGATGCCATGTTGTTCTTTATATTGTTATATAAAGTGTCTGCTTATTGCTTTCTCAATTCACTTAGTCAGTTGTGAGCCAGGGAGCTGTGGGTCTCCAGTAGTTGATGGGATCACACTCTTAGTCGTCTGTGGGCCTTGGGTCTGTGGGTCTCCAGTTGTTGCAGGGGTCACTCTTAGTGAGCTGTGAGCCAAGGGACTGTGGGTCAACAGTTGTTGTGGTGGTCTCTCTTAGCCGTCTTTTGGTTGGGTTTGGACCAGGGGGCTGTGAGGTCTCCAGTTGTTGGTATGTGATGACATAGTTCATGGTTGGGACAGGGTGTAGCTCTGGGTTTTGCTGTGGATTTTGCTTGGAGGGGCCCCTCCCAGCCGATTTTGGTTTAGGGCAGAGCTGGGTGTGTTGGGGGTGCCAGAGGCTGTGTCTCTGGTCCAGGCTTCAGAGATGACAGTCTCAGCTTGGCCTGGGGATCTACGATGGCACTCACTTCTTAGTCGGCTGTGGGCCAGGGGAGTGGTTGCATGAGTTTTCAACCTCACCAACATCTTACAAAGGCTCTTTTTCTTCCATATCCTCACCAGCACTTGGTCCTTTGTGGTTTTGATAGTAGCTGTTCTAACAGATGTGAAGTGATGTTCTCATCATGGTTTTGATATTAACTTCCTGGATGGTTTCTATTATAGAAAACTTTTTCATTAACCTTATTATGTTTGCATAACACTATGATTTGGATGAGTCCCAGTTCAGAACCTTGGCTCATTTTTAATCAGGTTCTTTGTTTTCTTATCACTCTGTTGCTCGTATGTCCCGTGTGTGCCTTACCATTGAGCATATGCATAGCTTAGATGCTCTCTGTCTTTTTACTTGGCTGACCACTTCCTTTGCTGTGCATGTGCTTGTGAACTTTGCTTCTCCTTGCTGTGGCGTTGGAGTCAACATCAGCCAGACCGCAATGAAGTGGCTGCCCCCTTACTCCCCTTAATACTTTTCACCCTCAGCTCTTGAGCTGTTTTTGGTAGACAGTATAAAGCGAATAGGCAGGTTGAGAATGCCGTTGGCTAAAGAGACAGTCTTCCCCATCTTCCCCATTGGGTGTCCTTCACATCTGCACTGAAGGTTACCTGACAACAAGTAGGCTTTCTTCTCTTTCATGGGTCTGTTTCTCTTATGGTGGTGTTGCACTCTTTTGATTGATCTGTGTTTGTGGTGTATTAAATCAAATAGATAAGACCTTTAGTCCTCACCCCAATTTCTCAGGATTATATTAGTTATTTGGCATTGCTTATGATTTCTGCTAATTTTAGGACTACTTTTCTATTTCTTAGGAAAAAGTGCCACTGGCATTTTGGTAGCAGTTGCATTGAAGCTATAGGTCATTTTGAATATGTGCACTTTAATAATATTACTTCATATCTGTGAACATACAATATTTCTCCATTATTTAAAATTTAATTTTTTCTGCTCAAGATCGTATAGTTTCTAGTGAGTAGATCTTTGACTTCCTTGGGAAATTCTTCTGACTATCATTTTAGAGATGATTTTCTACTTTACAAGGTGTTTGAAACACACTTGGGTAGCCAGAGAATAATACAATGCCAAGCCAGGAAAAGGTGTCAAAGGATGGGTAAGGTGTGGGATCGAAAAGGAAATTTTGTATGAAGTTACTGACCCAGACTAGTCCCCAGGTCTGAACCTGCCCACAGCAGCTTAGCCTTGCCTAGCCCCAAGGTCCAGACCAGTATTCCCAAAGAAACACACAGAAGCTTATATTAATTTCATGTGGATTGGCCTGTGGCTCACGCATATTGCTAGCTAGCCCTTGCATCTTAACTCAACCCATTATTCTTATCTTGTTTAGCCAAGTGCCTTGGTACCTTTGCTCAGAGCAGCATTCTGGCCTTCCCCCTGCATCTGCTGGAGTCTCTGCTCTGCTTTCCCTCTCCCCAGAGTGTTCTGAGTCTGGTGGCTCCACCCATACTTCCTGTCTGCCTTCTGGCCAATCAACATTTTATTAAACCAGTAGGAGGGACAGATATTTACAATGTACCAGAACATAGTCCCACAGCAGAGAGCAGGGGAGGGAAGAGGGGGGAAGAGAAAGGAGAGGGGAGGCGGGCAGGGGAGGGGAAGAGCCAAACTTTTCTAAGTGGAATCACTTCAGTTTTCCTTTTGTTCCTAATTTATTTTTAGATAGCTTATTGCTAGCATACAGAAATATCTGTAATACTATCAATTGCCTGTTGTTTCTTTGTTGAGGTGGGACTCTGTGCCCACCTTTTTTTCCATGCTGAGTTCAAGTCTGGCTTGAGCTTGTACAGTTTTATGCATGCTATCTTAACTGTTGTGAGTTCATATGTGTGTGTGTGGGGAGAGAGAGAGAGATAGAGAGAGAGAGAGAGAGAGAGAGAGAGAGAGAGAGAGAGAGAGAGAGAGAGAGAGAGAGAGAGAGAGAATGCTAAGTTAGGTAGAAAGAGAAGGGGGTATATCTGGAAGGAGTCAGAGAGAACATGAATATGATCAAAATACATTATACAAAATTCTCAAAGAGAATAAAAATAAAGGATAAAACCAATAATGCTATTTTTTTTACATTGATTTTGTTGTATCCTGAAACTTTAGTGAAAATTCTTACTAGTTCCAACATTTTTGTGTACTATGTGGTTTGTGTATATATGTGCATACAGGCAGGTGCGTGTGGACATGAGCATGCATGTAGAGGTTGGAATATGAGGTCAGGTGTCCTTGATGCATTCCTTTTACACACTGAGATGAAATCTCTTCCCGAACCTAAGTTTATTGACTCGGCCAATTGAGCTAGTTAGATTTCTCTGGGGTTCCCCTGTTCCCACCTCTGGTATGCTGGGATTACAGTTAGGCTGCCAGGTCAGATCAACATTTAAATGGGGTCTGGGGTCTGAATTCCTGTTCTCACATTTCAGCAGCACTTCAGTTACTGAGCTGGCTCCTCAATCTGTTGCTGTACTTGACTACATAGTGCAGATCTTCACATGTCAGCTTCCAAAGCAATAAGATTATAGATTTGTGCTGTGGCTATCTTTCATAAAGTCTCTCTGATCTGAGATCATGTCATCTATAAATAAAGGCAATTTCATTTTTTTTTAATCTTACTTAGATGTCTTTTATTTCTTTTTCTTGCCTATTTGCTTTGGTTAGAACTTCTAATAGTGCACTAAATGAAGTGTTGAGAGTACACAGCTTTGTATGACTCTGGACCTTTGAGGAATAGTTTTTAGCTCTCAGTGTGACCCTTACAGTGAGATAATGACATACGTCTGTGGCCATACATTTTATACTTAATAAAATCAGCCTGTAATATCAGACAACAGATCCATCTACAGTCAAGCCATGAGGGTCAGAGAATAGTAACTCATGCCTTTAATCCCAGCATGGGAAAGACTCGGTGATGACCTATACCTTTAATCACATAGCTCCACAGACAGTGACCTTTCTGTTTTTCTGTGAGTTCAGGGCTGAACTACCAAACAGTAGCAGTTCACACATTTAATTCTAATCTAGGATTATGATACAGAGTTGAACCTGGCAGTGAAACAACTGGGTAAAGAAGATATTTAAGGAGGTGCAGGTAGACATTCAGGCATCTGTAGAAGTGACCAGCCAGGTCTCTGAGGACTCTAAAAGATAGCTTTTACCCTGAGAAGTTGGCTGGGTGAGAATTGACTGCGGTCTGTTTCCTCTCTCTGACATGCCAGCTTTTCCCCAATATCTGACTCTGACTTTTCATTAAATACCAGCTAGAATTCATGTTTCATATGTCCCTTTCACTGAAGATTAGGATATGATGTGAAGGTGTCCTGACCTTACTTTTTTTGCGAGTTGCAATTATTTTCAAATGCTTTGTATTTACTGAGAAAATCATGTGTGTATTAACCATTTAGTTAACAAGGTATATATACATACATATATATATATATGTATGTATATATACATACCGCATTTAGGATCAAGAACGGGGAAGAGAGAATGGGAATAATAAAACAAGAAGACAGGGGGAGGCTAGGACGTGGGACAGGGTGGCAGGGTAGCTAAGGATTTTTGGAAGCACTCAGTGGTGCTGGGGACGCCTGACCCAGCAGGGACAAGCAGATAAGGGCACAGGGGGACATTCCTTAGTCTTGAACCCAAGGGCTGAGTGTGAGTTCACCCTCCCTGCCTCCCTTGCTCTCCCCTCATCCTTGCTCTCCCCTCATTGGTTCTTTCTGTCTCTATCCCATAAGCACACCTGCTTTTCCTCCATTTTTGGTCCTTCATTCCGAGTTCCTCTTTGTTCTTTCATCTCATTCTCTCCCCAGACTCTTGTTTCTTCCCAGCTCTGACTCTACCTTCCCTCCCTGTCTCTTTGATCCTTTTCCCATCTTCATCTTTTCTTTCCTTCCTTCTCCTCTGAGTTGGCCTCGTATCACTCTCTGGCTTCCTAAGTGTGTTTCAAACGCTGTGTAAAGTGAGAATTAGAAAAAAAATCCGATTTCCAGAGTCTGTGGGTTCCTAGTTGGAGCATGTCCTGAAAAGTGGTGATATAGTGTACCCCCTTCTGGTTCTAATGGGCATATCCCAGAAGGATTTCGGCTGGTTGTTTATTCATCGTGGGGAGTTTTAGGGGTTCACAGCCCCCTAGTCTCTTTACCCTATAGTTAAGTACTGGCTTGGTTATTTTTCTCCAAACTTTGACATGCATATAATCCACTAAGCAGTCTGGTTAAATTGTGGATTTTGATCAGCAGGCCTGGGGTGGAACCTAGTAGTCTGCATTTCTAACAAGTTTCCTGGATACTTATATCTGATCTCTCAGGGTTAGGATACGGTGCAGGTGTGTTCCTCAGGGGTCCATGTGTTGGAATTTACTGGGAAGTGTTATTGATCAACTGGAAGGGATTAGTCTAGTTCTCTTGAACTGGGTTAGTTCCTAAGATATCAGGTTGCTATAGAAGGTGAGAAATTCCTCTCATCACCTTGCCTTTTGCTAGGAGCTGAGTGGATGCTGGTCTCATGCTCTGCGCTACCAGAACTGGGAGCCTTTCTTTGCAAGTAGCATACAAAGCTATTTAGAATGCTCCTCTACCTTGGTGTCTTCTCACTTCAGCCTAGCAATGGAGTGCAATTATGTCGTACTCCTACAAAACCTGCAAAACCCCATAGTATTTTGCTCGCCTTAGAGTCTTATAACCATAATGTCTGTCTTTCTTCGATTAGATTACGACCACTAAAGATGATCAGGGGACAAAGAAAGAAAGAAAGAAGGACACAGATTTTTCTGGGCTAGTGACTATGTTAAGATCACCATGTTGCCCTTCCTACATGTAGCCGTTGGAAAGGATTAGTATAGTTATGGTGCAAATGGATTAGTTCCTGAGAGATCAGGTTACCAAAAAGAGTGTGAGCCTGCCTCTGGTTGTTGCTATGCGGCATGGTAGAAATAGCGGAAACCTACAAGCAACCTGAGTGCCCAGTACAGACAGCTGCACACCAAAACTGCACACCATACAACAGAATACTTTGCCTTAAAGAGGAAGGAAATTCTGATATCTTTAACAACATGAATAAAACTAAGTTCGTGCTAAGTGAAATAAGACAATCCAATAAAGAAATACGCAATATGATTCTACCCATACGAGGCATAGAGGAGAGTCAATTCATAGATATAGAAAGAAAAAGAAAAATAGTGGTTACTGGGGCCGAGGAAATGGCTAAGGAATAAAAGGCTTCGGGCTTTAAGATTTTATTTTAGTATTAAGTATATGTGTATGCATAAGGGGAGCGTGTGTGTGTACTTTCGCATGCACGCACACACATACATAGCGGTACCTGCAGAGTCCAGAAGAGTTTCCCATTTGCTGGAGTTGCAGGTGGTCGTGAGTCCTGGGAATCAGACTGTGGTGCACTGTAAGAAAAACTAGCAAAGAGTTTCAGCTTTGTGTGGAAAGAGCTGTTGGAGGTAGATGGTGGAATCTAGTTAAACATTATAAATGTGTTTAAAATCCTTCACCGCAAACTCAAAAGTGGCAAAATTGTCAATGTACTGAACTCACCATGAGTTTATTTTATCCAAATAAGATGTGAAGAAAAGACAATATGGCTCTTCTACCACTGGGTCACTGCCTGAACTTATCCAGTGGGATGTTCTGCAGAGGGATTAATGAATGTCTGGGGGAGCCCCACATGCTGAAGACTAAAAATTTGTATTAGAGACATTAGCTATTGCTGTGACTTGTCTGAAGTAAGTCGACTTTGAGAAGAAAATGTGCGGGCTGGCACACAGTTTCAGATGTTTGATCTTATGAAGCTTTGGCCCCATCACTTTGGTAATGAACACTGTGGAAGAGAGAGCATGGTGATCACATTCTCCTTGTGGTATAAACAGAAGAGGGAGACCTGGATCCCCTCACACTGGTGAACCACCTCTCCCACCCCTGCCCTGTCTTTCACCTCTTAATAACACTATGAGCTAGGGACCAAGCCTTCACTCTGTAAGCTTTCGGAGGACTCTTCAGATCCAGACTATGGCTTTATCCTGCAGACGAGCAAAGGCTCTGACTACCTTCCTTTGTTCTCCTCACAGTCTCAGCTGCCTCCACACTCCCATCTTTGACTGGGACAGGTGTGCACAAGAAACTGGCTTTGCATATATTTTTCGCAGCTTTGGCGCAGTCTTACTCATATTCATATTCTCCCAGGGTTGTTTATCTCCTCTTCCTGTAGACTGTGCGATTAGGCTCATAAAGAAGGTCAAGTGTTTCATGGTGAAGCAGAACCTCTCTCTTCCTGCCCACTCTTCTTCCAGTGCAGGGATCTCACAGTAAATGGCTGGGGACCCTCCCTGGGCATCCTGCTGATGGCTGCCTCCGAATCCATAGTTCATTGCCATTGATTATGGCCTCGAAATCCCTTCACTCCATAATATACTCATTGAAAGTCAGGCTTTTTCTGACCTATCCATTTTTGTAAGGACTGCAGGCTGTGGAAGAAGGGCATCTTGGGTACATTTTACAGAAGAGCTCTGCTAAGCTAACCCTATCATAATCGACATCAGGAGTCACAGAACTGCAACATGCATGCCAAGCTCTTTTTTGTCACTTAATTTTGCAGATAAGGTGGCACAGGAGCTGTCCCCACTCAGTCATATATTCTTTGTATGAAAGCAGCAGAGTCATGGTTGTGGTTATGACTGCATAATTCTTCAGGCTCAAATATTTGTTACCTCACCCTTTGCAGGAGAGTTTCCTGACCGGTAGCTTTGTGATGGAATCCAGGGCTACGCAACTATTCTGTGGGACATCTTATTCTGCACTGGTTCCCTTTCAGCCATAGCTACCTGAAAATGGCCATCCCACAGCAGTCTAGGGACATGCTGTAAGAAGCAGTCTCATAGGTTTTTAGCTTTGTGCTTTCTTCAAAGTTTCTGTCCTCTTCTCAGGTAGAAATTATCTGTGTCTTACATCTTGCAGCATATTAATGCTCAGATCCCCAGTGCTTCTTAGGATTCAGAAGTATGTCTTTCTCTGTCAACAAAGTTTAAATTAGGATGCCTTCCCCCAGCATCTCATCTCCACCCCCTAATAGTTTAATAGCCTCCCAAAATAGTGCCACCAGCTGGAGAATGATGCTCAAAACAAGAGCCTGTGGATGACATTTCAGGCTCAAACCATAGCCAGCTAAAAGGCACTTGTAGGCACGACATCATCCAGGTGTGGCCAAGGGACTATGAAATTCCAGGTGGCTCAGGTCTCACCTTTGCTTTAGTTGACATTTAGATGCGCATTTGGTATCAGCCTTCTTTGCTCTACCGTGTGTGTGGGGGGGGGGGGCAGCACATGCCTCTCTTTGAAATTCATCTCTCTTTAGATTTCTAATTTCCATTTCTGCTTCCCAGAGGCAGAGCCAGCAGGGTCTCCACATGGTTTCTAGATTTCCAGCTGGGATGTATAATGGATGCTGTGAGGCTTGGACTCTGAGGCCATGTCTATTCCATTGCTTATTCACTGTCTTCTGAGTTCCAGGTGTCACTTTGAGTGGACAGGCAGGACATTTTCCTGAGCATGTGGATACTTTCCCCCTCCCCACTGGGACTTGCTGTCATCAGGGAACAGGTGTGCTCAGAAGCCTGCCTGAGCAGTAGGCGGCACTGCCTATGCTGGGCTTGGCTCTAGAAGGCCAGACTTAAACATTGAACTGAACCATCTGAGGCTCCTCCAGGAAACAGGTTGAACAAATCTCTCTTTTTCCATCTCTGGCCTCATGAATATTCATAAGTAAAACAACTCCAGGCTGGAGATAATGATTCATGCAGGAAGCACCATTTTGAACATTATTATCTGGGAGTGACAAATGAATTTCTAATTTAACATGTGTACTGCACAAATAAGGCCCTAAGAAGTTGAAAGGCAGAAGTATCTTCGGGAGCCATGAAATTCCTGTGCGATGTAGCATAAAATGATTGAGCACAGAGCACGCCTCCCACAGGTGGCTATGCACAGAAGTTCTCATCAAAGCAGAGGAGAAATGAAAGAGGGTGGGGAGGGTGACATTTCAAATAGTGTCTGAGTTCACAAGAGATGCCAATAATAATGACCAAGACAAAAAGTAACAAAAACAAAGAGCCAGTCAGTCACACAAGCAACACCATTGGATTGAATTATTACTGAGGGATGAACAGAATCCTCCTCATCTTCCCCCTGATGACAGCAAAAACGGAGCAGAGGCCAGTTGGGTTCAGTGACTGCTCAATAAGGACCAGAGGGCAATCACTGCAAGGCGAGATTGAGGAAGGAGTGGTGGAATTGATTTGAGCTGCATTTCAAGTTCCGTTTCATGTGGAAATGTTAATTTACAGCGTAGTAATGTGATAGCTACACTACTTGTCTGCGTAACAAAATTGGCCACTTCCACTCATCAAAAAAAAAAAAAAAAAAAAAAAAAAAAGACAGTCAAAGTGGTTACTTCCTGTCCAGGACCTGGTAGCTCCTCTAAAACCAGGAACGACACACTTCCCAAAGTTCTATATTCCTGTCAACACTGTTTCCACCCCAGTCCATTTTCCTTCCAAACACTAGAATAAACTGACATTTCATTTCTTCCATTTAATGAGCATGTGCAGGAGAGTTTTGTGTCAACTTGATGCAAGCTGGAGTCCTCTGAAAGAGGGAGACCTCATTTGAGAAACCGCCTCTATAAGACTGGGCTGTAGGCAAGCCTGGAAGGCATTTTCTTAATCAGTGATTGATGTGGGAAGGCCCAGCCCATTGTGGGTGGGGCCAGCCCTGGGCTGGTGGCCCAATAAGAAAGCAAACCAAACAAGCTAAGAGGAGCAAGCCAATAAACAGCACTCTTCCATGGCCTCCGTATCGTATCTTCTCCTGGCAGCAGATACAGTTTGAGTTGCTGCCTTGGCTTCCCTCAGTGGACTGTGATGCAGGATATGTAAGCCAAATAAGCCTTTTCCTCTCCAAGATGCTTTTGGTCATAGTATAAAAACCCTAACTAGGGGCAGAGCATTCATCCAAAGCTCAGAGTACATATTGTTACAGAACCTGAGCACCTATACCCTGGTGCTCCCCTTCCTTCCCTCTTGTCATTTCTATACACCTCCTCTCTTCTTTCTCTCTCTTTCTCAACATTACTTACTTCAGCTAACACAGACATTCGTTCATTCTTTATGATTGACTAGATTTAGAATTACTTAGGAGACTGGTGATGCATGCCTTTGGGTATGCCTGTGAGTTTCTATCCAGAGAGCACTAATTGAGTGGAGAGGGCTCATGCTGACCGTGGGCAGAGCCATCCCTTATGCCTGGAGTGGAATAAAAGGAAGAAAAGGAGATTATGCTGTCTCAGCACCCCTATTTCCTTCTCTCTGCTTCCTGGTAGCCATGACATAAATAGATTTCCTTTTTTTTACACATTCTCATGATGTTCTGGTCAAGTGTATGGGACCAAGATACTGTGAACAGATCCATCAGAAACCACAAGTCAAGATAAATCCTCATTTAAGTTATCTATGCCAGGTACTTTGGTCACAGTGAGGAAAAGCAAACTAACATACTTGTTATTTCTTCCAAGGTAACCCTCCATTTTGAGGAGAAGCTCTTTAAAACACAGAATGTTCCAAGGCCAGGTGAAAAGTCCAAGCCTGCAGGGAAGCTAGATAAACTCAGGAAGTAAACTCAAACACTTCAGGAAGTCCCTGAAACTGACCAGACACACTAGGCTCCTTCCTTCCCAAGCTCACATAAGCCATAAAGGCTGCTCAGAGATTCTTTCAGACAAACTGAGTTGCCTGGAAGAGGCTCAGACCAATTGAGCTCCCTGAATCAAACACTCTCCAACCTGTTGATCTGCCTGCAGGTTGCACAATGTGATTCACACTTTCAGCTTTTGTGAGCTGTCACCCATGCTAGGCTAGATGTTAGTGATGCAGCTGTCTCCTGTAAGTTATCCTTCAACTATACTCTTATAAGTAACTCCAATAAGCTCAGTGGCTCACCAAGCTGGACTTCAATGTTCTCCTTACTCAGTCGTCAGTTTTCTATCTGAGGTGAGTAGGCATTTTTTAAGTCTTACTAGGAATAGTCACACAATAGACAATGTCCTTTGACTTAGGATAAGGTTATGCTCTGTTATGTCTGCTCTAAACTGAAAACACTATAAATTAAAAATGTAACACACAGAACCTTTCAAATATTCTTATTTAACAATGCATTGCATGGTGGAAAATTATCATTGCCATTATAATTCCTTGGCAGACAGGGAGCTGAGGCTGGATTACAGTTCTAATGGGGATTTCCACTGAATGCATATCAATTTTACATGATCAAAATCTGGGAACTTTAAATGAAAGCATTGTAGGCTGAGGACCATCTGCAATGTGCCTGTGGATATTTGCCTGTGAAAGTACAAGGTGCTATGACAACACACCTATATCCCTTACATTTTAAGTTTTTATGCTTAATATCTCTCTCTCTCTCTCTCTCTCTCTCTCTCTCTCTTCTCTCTCTCTCTCTCTCTCTCTCTCTCTCTCTCTCTCACACACACACACACACATACACACACACACATACATATATACACCACACACTTTTTTTGTTAGTGTGGCAAAATGACTGGCAGAATCAGCAGTAGAGAGGAAGAATTTGTTTTGGCTCGTGGTTCTAGTGGTTTAATAGCTGGTTGCTTGGCCCAATGCACACGGTCAAAAATCATGCAGGAATATGTAGTAAATAATGTTTTTACCTCACAGAAGACAGAAATCAGCAAGAAGGGGCCCAGAAACCTTTAAATTTCCAGCCTATGTAGGCAACTTACTTACTTTAGTCATGCCTCACCTTCCAGAGTTTCCATAGCATCTCAAGTTATTATTATCAGCTAGGAACCAAACCTTCTAGCCCATGGAAGAACATTTTATGTTCAAACCATGAGGAACCATAGACTTGTGACTATTTTGCTGAGGTTAGTACACATAGACAGTAGCTAGCAGAAGAGATGATGGGAAACAGGTCTGTTGGGGAGGGATATATTTTTAAAGGTACTTGACCAAATCTCATCAAGCACAACTTTGATGAGGAATCTTCCTTAAAAGTGTACCACTGGGTCCATGACTATCCTTACGGAATACAGTGTTGACAGGACCCAGAGAATCCATCCATATGGTACCCGCATCCTCACTTCTCTGGGTTCTGGGAGCACTGGAGTTAGGTTCTCACCACCTGCTGTCAAACAGTCACTGAGGCTGAAGGTGAACAGTGTTGGGATCGGCATGACCGAGTCTCATGGACTCTACTGGAGTTGTAAATGAAGTGATGGTGAAAGTGAATACATGATGGTGGCTCTTAGAACAGTTACAGGGCTTTGAGAGAAGAAGGCTCCCTGCTTCCCATCCCCCTCCATCTCCTCATTCCCAGTGTCTAACCCTAACCTCTGACAACAGACAAAGTAGCTGGAGGAGAGGCAGATAATCAAAGCTGAGAGTAAGGTTAGCTTTCCATTACTGTGATAAAATACC
Source organism: Phyllotis vaccarum (assembly GCA_033318265.1). NCBI lineage: Eukaryota > Metazoa > Chordata > Mammalia > Rodentia > Cricetidae > Phyllotis > Phyllotis vaccarum. The sequence goes on from JARWLC010000019.1 coordinate 2,478,606, forward strand.
TGAGCGAGACATTTCAGCAATCAAAAGATTTATTTTGACTGATGATTTCAGAGTTTTCTCTTATGGCTGTCTGGTTCTATTTATTTTGAACTTGTGAAGAGACAGAATATTACTGTTACAGTCAACTTCTCTGTTGTCATGAAAAAACACTGATCAGAAACATCTTGGGAGACGAAAGGGTTTATTTTAGCATATTGCAAATTACCATTCCTCATCAAGGCAAGGTATGGCGGAAAGAGACGGTAGAAGGACATTGTCCACCTGCTTGTCTTCTCTGAATTTCTTATATAGCCCAAGTCCACATGCTCAGGAGTGCTCCCACATCAATCAGCAAGCAATAAAATGCCCTGATTGATGTGCTCACGGGCTGGTAGAATGGAGGTAATTTCTTAGTAGAGTTTCTCTCTTCCTGGGTGACTTTTTATCAAGTTGACAAAAAACAGCCATCACAGTCACAGTGATGGGTACATGATGAAGAAAATGGTTCACTCCATGGTAGCCAGAAAGAAGAGAAAGTAAGAAGAAAGGCTTCGGGAGTAATATATACCTTTTAATATTTTAAAATATTATTTTTAAATTACTATGTTAATGTATTGTGTCTGTGAGTAAGTGCAGGTGCTCAGGGAAGTCAGAAGAGGCACCTTGGAACAAGTGGTTGTGAGCTACCTAAAATATGTGCTGTGAACTGAACTTAGGCCTTTGTAAAAAGCAGTGAATGCTCTTAACTACTGAATCATCTCCCCAGCCCCCAAGTTGTCACTTCTAAAGACATGTCCCAGTGAATGACCTACTGACCTAATTTCTTCAATTGGGCCTCTCCTTCTAATATCTTATTCATCCATGAACTCATCATTGATTAACCCATTGATAAAATTAGTGTCTTCATGATCCAGTCATGTTTCAACATTACTATCAACTATAGATCAACTCTTCAGTGTGTAAACCTTTTACAGGGAATAGTATGCTTCATATTTATGCCATGAGAGAAGAAAGAAAATGTTTGCTTGGGAGCAGAAATATGGGATTTGGGCAGAATCAGAAAGACTTCCTTTTACATCACTTAGGAAGAAATGCTAAATGCTTAGCAGCTGATTTCCAAATCCTATAGCACACAGAGCTGCTTCTTCCATTTATTCCACAGGTTCCTAGGACTTGGGGGGCTCTTCAGGAACCTCCCTAGTATCCTGATTGGAGTTCAGGAGCTCGTACTTTGCTCTGGCCTTCACAGAACATCATAGTACTCTCTTGTGCAGTTCTGCTTTGTGATTTTTTTCTAGGCATTGCTGTACAGCAAAACAGTCTTGAGAATAAAGCTGCTTGCTCACCTTCATCTGCCAGGTCCTCAGAGCAGTGCCTGACATACAGCAGCCACTTAATAAATACTCAACTGTTGGGTAGAGCTGAAAATGCTGAATGACCACTGGGGAAAGGCAATAGGTTAAATTATGGTTTACAAAATCTTATATCAAGGGTGGGGACAAGTTCAGAAGTGATGACAGGCTGCTCTTTAAACATGCTTATTTGTATTTGTGTGTATGTGTGTGTGTGTGTGTGTGTGTGTGTGTGTGTGTGTGTGTGTGTGTGTGTTGTCTATAAAGGATCTCCTAGAGCTGGACTTACAGGTCATTGTGCACCATCCAGTACAAGTACTGGGAAGTGAACCCAAGTCTTTGGCAGGAACATCAGACACACCTAATTGCTGAACCATCTCTTCAATACCAAGGCTAAGGTTCACATGCTTTGTCAGCTGACTGTCTTCACTCCCTACTTAGCTGTGACAAAATTCCTAATAGGCTAAGAGTTTGTGATAGGCCACTGGTTAATAATATCACTCTGAGAATGCATCAAGGGGAGATACATATGCATTAACTCATCTGATCTCATAACAGCCCCATGAAGTGGATGTTATAATTACTGGGCTCGTTTCACAGGCTGGAAGAGATTAAAGCACTTGGCCAAGGTCATGGACCTCTAATAGAACCAGCAGTATATAAATTCCTCCTGTCTCAATCCAAGGTTCCACTTCACAAGTGCTCTGTGATTTGCTTACGACAGGAAAGTGCGATGGTATCAAATCTACAAAAAGACCTCACAGAGTTCCAGAAACAGGACCAGAGCAGTGAAACTTTTAGGATACCCAAGATGAAGATGAGGGAGAAAAAAGTGGATAACTTTTGTAGAAATGAGTCTGTTGTCAATGAGAAATGAGATGTCTAGGGAGCCAGAAGCTTTTCTGAATCTCTGAGTACTGTTGGTGAAAACAGAGATTGGATTTATTTGGAGTTGTTTTTGAAACTAACAAACAAACAAAACCACTAGAAATATTATCTGTGCTCCAAATTGACAGGTTTTTGTGCAATATGAATGATAAACTTTCTGGAAATGAGTTCTCATATGCTAATGAGTGTGTGTATCAATGGAAGAGTTTGTTAGAACACACATCTCTGTGGCTTTGCCTCTGCAAAGATATTTGCATCCAGCACGTCTGGGGTGATGTCTGTCATTTGAATTTTGACCAAGCTCTGTACTGAGGACTCTGTTGTACTTTGTCTGGCTCATGCTTTGAACAATAATGCTCTAGAACAGAGATTAAGAAATATTTTCCTGGGCCTGGAGAAATGGCTCAGTGGTTAAAGCACTTGCTACGCAAGAGCACTGGAGTTTGGATTTTCAGGATATTTGTAAAAAAAAAAATATTGGTAATCTCTTTATAACTCCATCCTTATAAGGTAGAAACAGAAGACCCCCAAGTAGGCTGGTTGGGAAGATTGGCTGGGTTTGAATGATAGATGCTGCTTCAATGAATAAGGTAGAAGAGCAACTGAGGGCCAAGCCCAGGATCAACCCGGGGCCAACACATGTACTAACAAATGTGCCCACATTGTTTGAATATGCACATGCATCACACACATGGAGAGAAGTAACTTTTTCTGCAAAGAACTGGATAGTGAGTATTCTAGGCTTTTACTACTGAACCCTTATATAGTGCAGAAGCCAAAGATGGTAGACACCATGGAAATGAATGGAAGGGTATTTCAATACAACTCTGCTTAGAAATTAGCCTATGATTCTACTTCAGGAGGGATATTTTCGTGCTTTGCTATGACAGAGCAGTACTAGGTCTGTTTTACAGGGGCCATTGCTTCATTCAGTGTTCCTGGTGCTGTACGAGTGAGTGCCTGGGTCCAGTTTCTGTCAAGCTGTCCTGATGGCCAACCTTCAGCTTTGACCTCTGTCAGAAGAAAGCACTGACCGAGTGTTGGGCTACTTCTCACCGACATCAGAGTGGTGGCTGTACCAATGACGCTCATCTATAAAGTTGGGTCATGTCTGTGTACACATAAGTTGAAAGAGGTTAATAATGCTGGCAGGGTGTTTATACTAAGGAAGTTCTGTCCCTTCAACAGCATGCACACCACCAGTTCTGCTCTATCCTGGGACTGCTGAATTCAGGGAATGTATGTAAAGTATCTGGGAAAGACCCCCATCTGCCAGATCAGGTGTGACGTTAAGCACGAAAATCAGCGATTAATTTTTAGAGCTAAACTCAAGTCTCCAGGATTCAGGAAAATCCTATCAGTGTGGGATAACGCTTTTGTACACTGTAAAGATTTCCCCCTTGTATTAGTTTAATAAAAATGCTGATTGGTCAGTAGCTAGGCAGGGAGTAGAGGTGGGGAACAACTAGGAGACTTCTGGAAAGAGGAAAGGCAGAGAAATAGTTGCCAGCCAGATGAAGAGCAAGAAAGATGTAGATGCTGCACTGAGTGAAGGTACCAAGGTGTGTGGCTAAACACAGATAAGATTTATGGAGTAATTTAAGTGTAAGAGCTAGATAGTAATATGGCTGAGCTACTGGCCCAGCAGTTACTATAATATTAGGCCTCTGAGTCAATTATTTGGGAAGCACTGCCTATTATTTGAGAGTTTCTTGCAGAACAGAAATGTCCTACTACACACAGATCAGGATTTTAAAACTTGAATCCAGGAAGGGAAGGCGAGCAGGGGTATACATGGAAAAGAAACTTTTTAAATAAATAAAAAATATAAATAAATAAATAATAAAACTTTAGTGCTACGTTGCAGTGCACATGTACTCTGCTGTTTGCTTACCATATTCCTGGTGCTGGTCCTGCAGAAACAGTTTACAGTTCAGGTTAGCTAACTAGTGCTGTGCAGTATCTGAGATGCCCATGATGAAAGTGACGGAGAGAAAAGCGAGTCTTATTTTGTAGAAAATGACTCTGGTGGGCATAGTAACACCCTAGTGAAGATAGGGCCCGATTTTGGTTTCTTGACCAAAAAATGAAATGGAAGATGTTTGCCGTTTTCCATTTCTCATGAGGGAATCAGAAAATTCTCTCTCAAATGAGCATCTTAGTTTGGTCTTGATCTACTTACCCATTGACTCTGTCTCTGTCTCTCTCACACACACATACATTTCCACATCCATATGCACATGCATGCACAAATGTTTTCACACACAGACTCTTAATGAACTGTATTGGGCACACATACCCATAAACTCTGTAGAAGACCTGGATTCCAGGCCATGTGTGCAGAAGCACTGTGAGGCTACTGCTTGTGGTCTGGACCCTGGATGTGGGACACTGAAGCCAGGGTGTTGTAGTGAGGTTTCTTGGTTCTGGGGCAGCCAGAGGCCCAGACCCACAGACCTGCCGTGCTAGACCTCTTAGCTGCCCGCTGCTATTGCTCAGACCCCCAGAAATGACTCAGACGCTTATATTAACATTATGCTGTTTGGCTTATGGCTTAGGCACATTGCTAGCTAGCTCTTACATCTTAAATCAACCCATTTCTATTAATCTGTCTGCCACATGGCCCGTGGCTCACCTGTGTTCCTTATATGTTGTTCCTTGGGCGGCTTCAGCTCGGTCTGTCTGACTCCACCCTGCTTGTCCTACCTATGCTCTGATTTCTCCTCCTACTTCTTCTATGGTGCCTGTCATGGCCCAAAACAGCTCTTTTCACTGCATACAGAAAGGCATTCCCACATCACCAGGGACTCTGTGCTTTTGAGGTTCTGAAAAGTATGTTGTAGTGGGTTTATGCTGTTACATTGTAAATAATTGTCCCACCTATGAGTTTAATAAAAAACACTGATTGGTCAAAGGCAGACAGGAAGTGTGGGTGGGTCTACCAGACTAAGAAAACTCTGGGAACAGGAAGAACAGGGCAGAAATGCCACAGAGACTGCAGAGTTGCCAGACAAGCCAGAAGATGCAGAGGACAACTATGCTGTTCTGAGAAAAGGTACCTGAGCCCCATGGCTGAACAGAATAAGAGTCATGGGTTAGTTTAATGGTAAATTTAGTTTAATAGTTTAGCAATTTATATGCCTGGGCCTTAGGCCAATCAGCCTAAAATTAATGTAAGCATCGGTGTGTCTCTGCGCGTCTGTGGGTCTGCAGGTCTAAACCTTGAGGCTAGGCCCGAAAGTCCGGACCAGAAACCTCCTACTACAGGATGTATTCTTTTTGTCCCTTCTTTCCAGGATAGAGTCTTCTGTGGCAAACACCTTCCATTTCAATGATAGGTGAAGCCTAAATCATATACCTCTGCCTCTGTGCAAAGGTCTCTGGGAAAGAGTTTTAAGCCTTTAATATGGGAAAAAAAAATTCTCCCAATTAAAGAGCTCCCAGCTCAGGGAGCAAAGATGTGAAAATGAATTCCAAATTTCCACTGGACTTCTGAGACAGAATTTTGAGATGAAGTTCAAAACATTAGAACTCAAATGCAGACTTTCTTCCTCTGGGTGCTAGAGATCTGAACTCAGACTCTCATGCCTGTAGAGCAAGCATTTTGTCCACTGAGCCTTCTGTCTATCTACCAATCCAACGTTTTGCTTCCTTTTTGTGTCTTCCCAAATTATGTTTTCATGCATGTCCCTCCCGTGTGCTTTTCAGGCTTTAACACAGACAGTGGATCATTAGTTATTCTTACTCTGGGCCTTCAGAAAGAGCTTAGTTTGTTACTAAAAGGTAACTTCGTTTGCTAGCAATGCAATATGGGTCTCCCCCTTCCTAGTGAGGAAGATCCTTTGGTATCTCAAATACTCATGACAAAAAGCAAAAGGTTTAAAAACTGAGAAGGCATATGACTAGAAAAATCCACATTAAGACCCCGAGGTCCAGCCAGCACACCCAAGAGTCCAAACTGAAAACAAACTGGTTTGAACTTTAGTCAGACAGATTCCTAGTTTTTAGGCTTGTGGTGACATGAATTTTTTTTTCCAGGTGTTGAGGGAATTGGTTGGGTTCACTAGGTTGCTGACATAGTGATGGCATCATTGGCTGTGGAGACAGAGAAACATAACCAACAATTGCACATGCTCCCGGCAACTATGCTTGAATATATCAGTGTGCAGTATCAGCCTGTGGGGGAAGAAGTGTGAGGCAAGTGTGTGTGTGTGTGTGTGTGTGTGTGTGTGTGTGTGTGTGTGTGTGTGTGTGTCTGTCTGTCTGTCTGATGGAGGAGGTACTAATTCTCAGCTTGTGAACACAACTGCCTATTATCCCCAATTCAGTAGGAACAAGTTTAACAATTGTTAGAGATATTGGAACTGCCGAAGAGAAGTTCGGGGGTACTCAAGTATTTTCCCTGACTCTTACTTAAACATTGGCAACTTTTCTGAGCCTATAAATACTACTGGGGTCCAGACGTTTCTCTTTGTAGTCCATGAAAATGAACTCAGTCCACAGGGGATTCTTCTTCCACACTGACAAAAATAACAGTTAATTAGGCTGAAACACCCAAAGGAAAGTGAACTCACACCACCAATCATCAAGCGGCATGCAAAGCGTTGCCATGGCAACCGGCATTTACAGCTCTTCCATTTTAATGTATCGAGGGCTGAGGGTAATTTCCCAGTGAGAATACTGGAGGGTGGGGAAACCTCTATCCTTCTTCCTACCACTCTGCAACCAGCGCGGGGTGTCCATTCTTGTGGTAACAGGTTTGAAGGAAAGAATAGAGGCCCACAAAAGAATCAAACACCTGGCATGGAGCTCTTGGGATGCTGCAGGGCTTGGAAGGCCCAGGGAGAGCAGTACACGTTTCTCTTAGACTCAGCACTGTCAGGTGCATAGAAGCTGTGAGTCATGGCCTTGGTTGCAGATGAACTTTTTGTTTTCACAGAGACCTCTTGCCTTCTTGGTTTTCCGTGTACACTCTGCTCTCAGCACCTAAGAGTCATCGTATTCATTCTTCATCACTAAATTGGAAGGTGAATGTCATTCCCCATTTATAAACGTGAACGGTGAGGTTAGGAGAGGTGGGATGCCTTAACCATACAGTCTGTGGCAGAGCCTAGGTTCTCCATGTCCATCTTATTCGTATATCAAATCATACTCTATATAAATAGAAGTACGTATACTCATCATCATCTACCATCAGTCAGCTGTAGCTGCATAACAAATGGCATGGCATCTCAATGGTTATAATTTACACTCTCAGACACACCGGAGCTCTATTCCCTTGTGTTCATTCTCAGGATCATGAAGAAGCACCAAGGAAGTTGTTTCCATGGTGATGGCTGAGGTATCAAGAGAAAGTACCCAAGTACAAAAGTACATTTCAAGCCCTCCTGTGTGACATCTAATTTCCCATTGGACAAATGAGGTCAAGTGGTCGGTCAAATCAAATGTAAGAAATTGGAGACGCATACCTGTAGGGGTATTGTGTTGTTACATGGTAAATAATTGTCCCACCCACTGGTTTAATAAAAAGAGCTGATTGGCCAAAGGCAGGCAGGAAGTGTAGGCGGGGCTACCAGAGTAAGAAAATCTCTGAAAGCAGAACAACAGAGAGAATTCCAGAGAGAGGCCCGGAAGAAGCAGAGGATAACTATGCTGCCCTAAGAAAAGGTACCGAACCGCATGGCTGAACAAGATGAGTCATGGGTTAGATGAAAGGTAAAGAGCTAGTAAGTGATATGCCTGGGCCTGAGGCCGATCAGCCTAAAACTATAGTAAGCCTCTGTGTGTCTCTGCAGGTCTGTGGGTCCATGGGTCTGTGGTCCTAAACCTTGAGGCTGGGCCCAAAAATCCGGGCCAGAAACCTCTTACTACACATACCTCACATTTTGTTGCTGGGATTTCTGTGGTGGGATTCAGGTGTCAGCTGATAAAGTTGGGAGGTGTATCTCTAGAGTCCTGGGAGCCTGAAGGGCGTGTGGCCAGCCCCGCTCAAAAGGGACTGCTGGGATCTTGAGCGGCCGTTTTGTTCCTGCTTTTTTGGAGATTGGATCACATCCATCGCCTGGATCATCCTTTCACCAAGGAATCGTCCTAAGGTTTAACTTGTAATCGTGAGTGTTAAAATATCCTCCAATAAATATTAATCCTATATTTGGTGTATTGCAAGTGCGATTCATTGCAATAGATTTCAGACTTTTAAAGCAAGAATATGAAAATAAAGAAAGATGAAGAGCAGCATGAATATAGATAAACAGGTATCTCGGTCGTAGAATCTAGAGTCCTTGAGTATATGCCCTAGTTGGTTTGTCTGTGTCCTGTGATAGATTTATTTTTAGCTTCTTCGAGACTCCTCCACACTGATGTCCACAGTGAGTTCACACTTGTCGCTCCCACCTACAACGAGTAAGTGTCCCCTTTCTCCACATCCACATGAGTATATATATTTTTTTTCTTTCGTATCTTAGCCATTTTAACTGTGGTAAAATAAAATCTCAAAGTAATTTTAATTTGTATTTTCCTTATGGCTAACCTTGATTTTTACTTTATTTTTTTTTGTAATGTTCTCCAGACGTTTATATTACATCCTTTGAGAACTTTGTTTTATTCCATGCCCTAGTTTTTAAAATCTGAGTCATTTGCTTTCTTGATGCTTAGTTCCTTATATAATCTAGATACTAACCCCTTGCCAAATGTATCTCTGGTAAAGACTTTTCTTACTTCACAGTGCCCTTGATTGAAATGATGCAACTCTTAGCCCTGGAGAGAATCTTCTATCTCTATCTGCTAAAAAACATGGGTTAAACCAACTACTAATGACTTATTGTTATACCCATAGATCAGTGCATCAGAGATACATCGATTTGCAGAGAGTGCAGGGAGCCACAGTTGGTCAAGGATCAAAATTTGAATGACTACAAAATGTTCAGATGTAAATGGAACATCTATATCACATTTCCTCCTCCAAAAGGCTCAGGGGCCATGGCAGAATAGGTACAGAAACAATGTGAGAGCCAGAGGCAGTACATGACTACAAGGAAATAGTATTATCTGGGACACAGCCTGGAAGTTGTATATATGAACTCAGCAACAGTTGGATGTCGTAAGAGAGAAAGAGAGAAAAAATCCCATAAGGAATTTTGTACCCGTCTAGATCTTTTTAATTATTTCTTAAGTTTTTGCTATGGTTTAACTGCTTCTTATCTTGGTAGGCTTGAACTTACTACTTAACTTTCTGTTTTCTTGCCTATAAAATGAGGAGCATAGAACTAACAGTTTCTAGAGCTACTTATTCACAATGTGCCTGGCCATGTTCAGTGCTTCAGGAAACTGGAGCAGTAGCTTAGAAACACCTTCACTTGCCTTGACTTTGTTATCAGCTGGTAACAAAACTAAAATTCTCTTTGGAGTTGCTCAAGACATCTCAAAATAGCACCTATGCTCATCACTTTTTCAAATCCATAGTGGCTTTTTATAATTGCCTTTGCATCTTGCTAGTAACTTAATGCAAATGCTCTATTAGCAGAAAGTTACACAGGGAACCCTCTGGGCTGACCACACAGTTTCAGTTTTTCTATGGGTGCATGTTATAGGGCTTGATTAGCATTCTCATGCACAGAACCATGGTACCTGAGAGAACCCATTAAGGGAAGGAAGACATACCTTATCACATCAGATATTTCATTTCCTAGTCCATGGCTTTGCTGATTTTGTGCCTCTTATGAGATAGGATATTGGGGGCTGGGTAAATACATAGCAGGGAGCTTTGTCATCTCTCGGTGGGCAGGAAGAGAGAGGTTGGGAGTAAGTACTGAGGGTCAAGATATAACCTTGAAATCTGCATCCTCAGTATCCTGATTCCTCCTACCAGGCCCCACCTCCTAAAGTTCCCAGAATAATGTCACCAGTTGTAGACCAAACAGTCATTAATGAGCTTGTGGTGCATAGTTCATATTCAAACTCCAGTAAGAACCACATCAATTTGCTCAAGTTGCTCCAGCTTTTTTTCAGAATGGCAGTTTCCAAAGTACATTTATTTTACTTCAAAAATATGAAGTTGAAGTTGGAAAGTATACGGGGTTTTAAGAGCTAGAGTGGAAGAATCGTGATTGTGCACAAATTTCATTCAGGCGTTGTGATTATTCTGTATGTGTTTGAAATTTTCCATAATGAAACATGTTTGAAAAGAAACTCATGCATTAGCCTCAGTTGAAAACATTATGACAAGCAAGGCATTGTGGCTCAGGTCTGCTGTCCCAGCACTTGGGAAGCTAATACAAGAGGATACGTGTTCAGGACTAGCCTGGGCTAATCATGATACCTTATTTCCAAAAAAAAAAAAAAAAAAAAAAAAAGTGCTAACTGTAGTTAGATACAGTTAGTTTCTTCTCCATTGCTGTGTATTACTTTATGATCTAGCTATCTATTTTTAATAGATGTTGGCCACAGGCATAGCAAGATGGCTGACACTGAATATTTAAGATCTCCTGCTATCTATCTCTCCCTGGGCATGAGGTACCAGACCACTTCTGAATTATAGCCTGCATATCTGTAGAGTGCTTTCCAGTTTCCAAAGACCCTTCTCATCTCATTACAATTCATCTGTACACTGTGAGGACCTGCTGATGACATCCTCAGGACTGAAGGCTGGCTTCCTAATAGCTGGCCCATTGTACGGGAGACAATTACCAGAAATTGTGATCATTTCTGACTCTTGCAGTGCAGAGTGAACGCAGTGAGTGAGGGGTGGCAGCTTTACTGTGGCAGCATCAGAAAATACCACTTTATAGACTCACTGCTTTCAAAAACGGAAGTGTAATTGCTCTATGTGTACTCTACTACCTGATAGTCTCAAAATATGGAAAGAACCACTTAGGAACAATTTAGGAGTAAGGACAATCTTGAATTACCATTGGTGATTTATCTGAGTTTTCTTGGAGTTTTTAATATAAACATGCATGGATATCCATTCCTTTTTAGAACTGGCTTTGCTGTATCCCAAAGGTCCTGGTGAACCATTTTAATCCTAGGCAGGTTTCTGCTTCCTCCTTGTTGTACATCATGTAAGAGTGGATCTTTCTGGGCCGGTAATATGGCTCAGCAGGTGTGGGCATTTGCCACAAACCTGATGACCTGAGTTTCGTCCTTGGGCCCCATAAGATAGAAGGAAAAACGGACACTCTCAAGTTATGTCCCGACCTTCACAGGCATACCATACCATGTGTGCCCCACACTGGAATAAATAAATATTATAAAACATTTAAAAAGAGCACATAGTTCACTCATGCATTTGCAATTATTAAGTTAAAGCAGCAGACGAGGTACTCATCAACAGAAGAGATAAGAAATGGACATGTGCACAGTGGAATTATATTTAGCTTAAATACTAAAGTACGTTGTTTTCAGGAAAATGGGTAGAACTAGAGAACATCATGTTAAGTAAAATAAACCAGGGTCAGAAAAAACAAAAAACAAAACAAAACACCGTGAATTATATGTGAGAACAGAATTGGGATTATTTGGGGAGAGAAAAGAGATGAGATACAGGAGGCAAAAGATGTAGAAAGAATATACTGTGAGGATATTAAAATGCTGCAATGAAACCCAGTATTTCATATATTAACTTGGAAAATTAATATCCAATTATTGAGATACTTGTATCCGGTATTGTATCAAATTCTAGCAGTAGAGTATCAAACAAGATTCTCTAAACAAAAGTAAATCAATATTTCACACACATATATATATGCATTGTATACATTTATGTGTGTTTACATAAAAAACAATGAAACTTGGGAGGGGGTGGAGATTTTGATGGAACAAAAGAACCAGAGCCTTGGTGGCTCTGGAGTCAGAGCAATGGTAGCACAGACTTAGTCACGCTGTTCGGTTCATTCTGAGTATGTTTGAACCTTTCCATAAGAAAACATTTGGAAAAGAACTTCACATATTGAATTGTGAAGAGCTGGGTATGTTGCAGACCTGTATCCTTTCAGCTTTGAGGTCATGGGTTAATCTAGACTCTCTACAGAAGAAAAACATGGAACACTTCTATTTTGTTCTCAATAGATATTAACAGAATGTACAAATGAGTGAATGAATGATTGAGAATGTTTAGCAGGTTAAATCCCAGTCCAGGACTCTCTCTAGACAGCAGAGTGGGAATCCCTGAGTTGCAGGCAGAGAAGAGAGCAAGGTGGGCTGCTTGGGAATCACCAGGAAAACAGCAGACAAAAGGCCACCCTGTAGCAGGGAGGCATTGGCATCATGAAGTTGTTTTCTCTAATACAATGTGGAAAAGTGCTAATGGGATCAGCCTTTTGTGATGAATGCTAATACGATATAAAAAACAAATGCTAATATGCAGCATGAAATTGCTAACAAAGGAGAAAATTGCCAATAAGATTCAATGGACCTCAATGATAAAAGGCTTCCCATAGCTTCCTGGGCTGGCCAGGAATGTCCGGCAGCAGGGGAGAAAAAAATTGAAAACTGGGTTGTTTGGTCATAGGTATCCATGGATTTATACACAATTACTCCTGTGTGGGGCTGTCAGAGAAGGCACACATGGGTCATCTGTGAACACACACACAGACGAGAGGGAGGAAGACTCCGGGTGTCTGGCAGGTCCAGGAAAATAGCCTTTCTCCTTTCATAACAGGTCTTGGAACCATCTGGAATTCTTCCGATCTTCTGCGTGAGTTGGCCTTGTGGCGGTGTGTAATTGCTCTGGCAGATGATTTACGTCTTTGCTACCAACATGGAAAGACAGACAAAGAAAAGTGAGATGCTTATGGGCCCCAAAAGGGCAGGATTGGAACGGGAATCCATACTGTAGGTCTTCCCCACTCTTCCCTTCCCTGCGCATCCCCTTCTTCCCCCTCTTCCTCCTTTGTCCTAATCATGTGAACCTCCTTTACCTCTGCCTCTTCTGCTTTCAACCCCCCACACACATTTTATTCTCCACTTTACTTATCCAAATATTTCCATCCTCAATATTGTTATTCAAGGGTCATTTTCTCCTCCCACTAAGAGCTATCAATTGCTATGAAATATATTGGTTGTGTAGTAGCCTGGTTCAGAACAGAAGATAGAATAAAAAGCCAGTGTAGTTATTCACAGTTCTTCAGGGATGCCTAATTCCTCTAAGCCTTGTTTTATGCATCCATAAAATGGGAATAAATACTATTAAACAAAGAACATATGTCGGGATGAGATCTGAAAATAGCTTTCTGGTGACTTTTCCCATTTGAAATATTTCTTAGCAATATTTCATGGTATTTTTATGGCACTTACTCTTTTATAGGCTGGATGTTTTCTTCTTATAACTAATACACTGCAACACCCACTTTACTATTCTTAAATGAAATTTATAGATTATGAACTCACTTATTTATCTAATTACATGAGATTTAATGTAATGACCTAATAGCATTATAAGGGGAGAATGAAAACAAAGCAATTTACATAAAATCACATGCATTTCAGTATGCAAATGATTGTTTACAGATGTAGAGGTCATAATGGAAAAGGAAGAACCTGTCTCTGTATCTAGAGTCGCCATGGGTGGAGGGGACTCTCTAGAGGCTGAACTTTGCTGAGGACATGGAGACTGGAGGATCCCTGGGCGTAGTAGCCAGCTTGTCACTGTGAATCAGTGGGCTCCACATTGAGACCCTACCTCAAAATAGGATTCAAAGCAAAGACCGAAGAGACCTTGCACCAACCTACAGTGTACAGCAGTACAAATGTGCACAGACATATGGACACATGGGTACTTTCACACAACACACACAAATCATGATATAACCGGAAAGGCAGCCTCTGTTTTGGGATGGTTTGTGACAAGCTGAAAAGCTCTGGGCTGTCTTGGCTCCTCCTCCTTCAGACTAAATACAGGTGGAATATTGGTGCCGATTCCACATAATAAAGTTGAAAGTGAGCCTTTTTTTTTTTTTTTTTTAAATTTTTTAACCAAGCAGTTTGGTAACATCTCAACTGTCATACTTCAACTGTCAGAGTCATCCCACAATCTCTATACAGATCCATGTTACTGCCAACAGGATTTGTCTCAGACTAAACATTTAATTGCCTCTTGCTTCCTGAGACCACAGTGGATATTGTCTTCTCCTCCCTGAGGCCAACTTCCTTGTATTTTTGCTAATAAACTAATTACCAGCCAGATGGTCGGGGAGAACATCATTCCCAGGAGAAATGATAGTACTCTCACCAAAGGCAGAGCTGGTCAGGAATGGTTTGGATCAAAGGCAGCCTGAGGCAAGAAGGGAAAGCTTCGCTGCTGCGCAGACTCATCTAGGTGAGGTGGGCATCACAGGACACAAGATTGTTATCTTCTGCAGTGGGCTCTGGAAGACTTTTCTCAGACCCACAATTGGTCTGTTTCTTAGCTGGGAAGACTTGGGATTTCAATAGGGAAAATTTTTATTCAACTTCAGAGTGAATTTTTTAAAACAAAACTTTCTGCCCAGCCCAGTGGATATAGCCCCTCATTAAGGAGCCTGGAGCCCTCACTGGAGGCTGACTTCCCCGATCTATATTTATTCCTGAGGTTCTTCTAAGTCTTCAATATTTTTGCTTCGGTTCCTCTTCTTCAGTCTGAAAAGAAGGTAAAGTTATAGCTGTTTCTGCCTGAATAGTCATCACACACATACTATTCCCCTAAAGCGTTGTTAGAGTTAACCCCTCATTTCAAAACAAAAAAAGAAAGTAGGGCTGGAACCATCCTCATTGGCTCTGCTGCCTCCTCTGGATGCTACATCTGCCTTTGTGTGGTTCCCACTCAGCTTAATCGCTCGTGCACAGATCATATGCTGTATCATCTCAGAGCTACATGCAAAACAAGACACTAAGGCCACCTGTACCTTTTGCTTGCTGTGGGGAATGAAGTGAGATTCGAGGTTTTGCTGCAATGCCTGGTCCTTCACAACCTCTTTATAAACTGTCACTATTAGCCATGGAGGGAGACACACAGCTCCTTTGGGAAAAAAAACAACCCCCTTTAAAAACATTCCTAATACACCTTCAAATTTGTTCTTTCCTTTGGTTTGAGCTAAAAGTCTTTGGAGAAACTTTAGTGAAGTCAGCTGAGGACACTAGCCCATTCTTTAGGCAAACTACAGTAAACATATCTCGTTGTAAAACCCAACTGAGTATGTCCAGAAGTCTTAATGTAAGCCATCTTTCTCTTTTGAATATGCGTTCTAAGACCTTGAATTGAACACGGCGACAATCTAGAACCTCACCTGAGCATGCTCAGAAATGCACATCTTAAATTGGTCATGTTTGGATAGATGCCTGCCCCTACGTATCCTTTTCTGCTAAATCCTGCTATGATCTTTCTTCAGGTAGAGCTCTGCTTTGCAAATAACCAGGTTGCTCTTCTTATGTGATGCAAGCAGCCCATCTTTCTCTGATCTCCTGGTTGTTCCCATTGGTTCCTTTGGATTCAGTTACATCATTACGAGCTCCTCTTTAGGATCTTATAAAATCTTGATTTCACTTGATCAAGCGTTGCATCTTGAAACCTGCTCTAGACAAAATTAGATTTGACTTTTTATTTTACCACAAGAATCATTAAGTTTCATTATAGTATTTTCAGATTTATTAACTTCCAAGGGTTTTTTTTTCACTTACTTTTCACACCATGTGTTCCATGATACTTCCAGCCCTCTCCCTTAGAGCCCAATGAGCTTACGTAAAAAGCCTACCTGAGTCCACTCATGTCTTTTTCATCTTGATGACCACCACCATTCTATCTTCTTCCTTTCATGGCCTTGGCTTATGACAATAACATTTAAATAATCTATTTTGACTCATGGCCCTTTGAGTCAGAATCATTTAAAATGTGAACTGACGTCATTCCTGTCTTCAGTACCCACATATCTGTGGCCTCACTTGATCAGTCCTCATCCCAAATTTTCCCTTCTGATTATCATACTCTTGCCGACCTGTTTCCTCAGTAACACGAACTCCTCTCCCATCCTTCAGGTCCGTATCTCCTTTGATGACTTTCTGTCTGTTTCTCTCTGTCTCTGTCTCTCTCTCCCTCTCTGTGTATGTGGAGGCATTTGTGTGTCATACAATGTGCTGTCCTCACCCATCATCATGTTTGAAATTGGTCTCTTGTTTTGCTCAGTGCCCAACTGTTAGCTAGTTTGTGAGTTTCCATGAATGTTCCCTTCTCTGCCTCCCGTCTCTCTGCGAGTGCACTACACACCCAGTTTTTACCTGGGTTCTGAGTATTTAAACTTGGCTCTTCATGTTTTCAGGGCAAATGTTTTTAATTACTGAGTCATGTTCCTGGCTTATTTTCATATTTAACCCTTTCAGAATTATTTCCTCCTTGAAGAGGCCTGCCCTAACTACTTCATCTAATATAGCATGTCACTCTGTTATATTTACAAGGTGATCATATATTAAATTTGAAACATTCATAAAGTGTGTAGGGGATCCTATAATGAAGGAGCCAAACAGTAGACTTACAGCAGAGTTGTCATGTTATGGGCACCCCCCCCCCCCACAATTCCCAGCTTCTCTCTTGTATGTTTTATTATATTGCTAGATCATGTCACTAACTAATACTCATTTGTATATTTATGATGCATTGGATTAGCAAAAATGTAAGGGAACAGGGCTGCCGCCTCCTTTGTTCAGCATGGCATCCTTGAATAGCATTCAACACACAGTATTATGCTATCAATATATGTGAAATAAAACATCTTGAATGAAAAGCACTGGGCACCGCCATGGCTCATGGAAGTGTGGGTGAGTTATCCAGGCTCCGTACCTTTTTGTCATTGTGAATAGAAAATCACAAATCCTTTTCTTCCGAGCTGATCAGAAGTTATGTTCTTTTCCGAATCAGGAGGTTTTGACCAAAGCTGGCTTGAAGGACACAGAGCTTCCCACCAGCTACTTAGTTCATTTCAGTAGCCCTTGTTTGAACTATGTGCGTGATGAGCATCAGCCAGAACATGTTCCAGGACTAGAAGGTGCTCATCCATGCTGCTTAGAGGAGGTGATGCTTTCACAGCTTTCGAAGCCATACACTAAGTTCTCTTCTTCTTACTGCTTGGAAATGACAGTAAGCAACACTGGAAACGGCACAACAGGATCATTGAATTAATTAGCAAGGGTGGTGACTGTGTAAAATCAGCTTATTGTGTGGAGTGGGGATTGCATTGCATGCTAATGAATACTGAAGTCCCTTGGAAGTGGGAAGTGGAACTGAGTCAAGAGCCCTCTTCAGCTATTTGGTTCCTTCCCAACAGCCTGTCCCCCACCAGACAGGATTTCCCAGGGGCCCACACAGAAAATCCCCTTATCACAGGCAGCACAGACTGCAAGGCAGGGCTTGCACTTGTACGATTTGAATTTCCATAAAGGAAGGGGTTGGTATTATGTAACTGCCTGTGGGTTCCAAGGGTTTCTAATGGGGCTTCCTTTTGTACTGTTTCTTAGCAACCAATTGAAGTTCCTAAGCTGAAACAAAGAGACCCAAAGCCCGTCCTTCCTTCTGCACATTCCTGAGTCTAGCCTGCCTCTGAGAGAGCTAGCCTGGGGAATTTGCTCCTTTTCTTCCTAGCTAAAGCCTGAAAAATCCTTATTCCATCATTGTTTCCTCTGGAAAGGAAATGGAGTTGGGAGGTAGGGAGACAAGTTAAGACTCTGTAGAAGGTCAAAGGAAGTTGGTGGAGTTTTCAAAAGATTTGACCCATATAGTCATTCTAATCAGAGGGGATTCTGTGAGTGTCAGAGTGTCAGCAGGGGCCCTTCCCTTTCCGTTAACTGTGTGTCCTTGAACAGATTGTCTTATGATGTTGCTTCCTTTTGTGATTCAAGGGTAAAGATTAGGCTTTTCTCCTTAGCTCTCTTCAAGCATAAAGACTGGTCATTATGGGTTTAATAAGCAGCAAGTGTGAGGACTTGGGATTTTCCATAGCCTGCACTGTCCCTGGTGCTGAATGCAACCATGCAAATGAACAGGACAAAAATCCCTGTCCATAGATTTAATGAAGCTATTGTGGGAGATAGAGAAGCTGATGGAATGGAGAGCATCATGCAGGATCTCTTTGGGACTGTGACACTCAGCACAGTCACAAGCTCTAGTCACATCCTTAACATGTGCACATTAAGTATGCCTTAGCTTTCTTATAGTCGTTACTATGCTGACGTCATTACTCATTCATACATTCACACTCACTTGTTCAGTAATTCAATGGCTAACTCAATCCCTGACACATTAGTCCAAACATACATTTTCCCATTCTTTCATTTATATTTTCTGAAGTTTGAGGACAAGAATGGTATGGCCCTTAGTCCACATAATAAATGCCAGCTCAAAGTTGAAAATAAACAAGGTTCACAGCACAGTTTCTTAGCCTCAGTGTCACTGTCACTCAAAGCCATGTAATCTTTGTGTAAGAGTGAGTGTGTGTATGTGCATGTGTCTTTGAGTGTGTGTGCCTGAGGAAGAATGGACTGCCCTGTGATTGTGTGCTACAGATCAGCACCTTTTACTGCCAGCTTCTCCAGACTAGTCTCCTGAAGCCTGCCATCCTGTAATAATCAAATAATTTACTAGACATTGCCAAATGCCCCTTGGAGGACAAAATTTGTCCCCATCAAGTAATCTCCAGTTTATCAGAATTCCCACTTTAGAGAAATGAATGTGTCCCATTTCTTGAGAAGTAAATTGGGATTGGGCTTTTATTTGAACAGCCTTTTCAGACATATGTGTCTCCTAGAGAGATACAGTTTTGTGTTAGAAAACAGAAAGGACTTAGGAATTTCTTAAAATCTGAAATAAAATCTTGCCTCCCAGAACCCTTCCCATGACCTCTGGGAGCTTTGGCTCATTCAACAAACATCTCCAAGGCTTCTTGGAGTCACAGTTAAGACAGAGAAACCCTACTCACACAGAGTACAGGCTCAAGCTTGGTAGTTTGGAATCCTGTCCTGATTCTCCTGATGGTGCCAAAGTCACAAAATTTAACCCATAATCTTTTAGGTGGAATAATAACAGTGGATACTTCTTTCTAATGGATTATACCAGTGTCCTGGACATTAAAGAGACCAGAGCAGCCATCTTGGTCTAAGGCACTGTTCAAGGACAATACATTCCAAGGTCTTCTGAATACTAGTAGATGATTTAGCTAGCTGCTGCTCACTGCCCTACATGTATGTATCCATTTCCATAGACACGGGAGCCAAATACAGGTAGTCTGAGCTCCTGTAATGTTTTTAGTGGCCCTCGAAACTTACCATTTCCCAGACTTACTGTTTCTCTTCTTTCCTTTTTTCCCATCCTGGCTAAGTTACCATCTATCCACACCTCAACTATCATAGTTGCTTAGTAGCCAGCCACCTGATTCTGGTTCTTGCTCTCTTCCAGCTGGTCTCTGGAAATCAAAGATCAAAGCCTTCCTGTTAAGCTTTGGTTTAAATGAAAAAACCCTTTCTGCTCTTGAGGGTTGTGACTGCTCTCTTCTCTCCAAGGCTAACATCTGCCAATTTCCCCTTGGGCCCGCTCAGCCTTGCTCCCCAGCCTTCTTTGCTGATGGGCACCTCAAACCCAGCTCCGTTTGTCTCTCTTCATGAGGGTCTTTGAGTTCTTACACACCTTCCCACTCTCTCCAAGGGGGAAAAAAATCTAACCAGGCCCCTGTAGTCTCCTTTTCATCTACTGCTGTGACACCATCTCTCATAATCTCCCTTCTGTGGTACCCTTGCTGGGCCCTTTCTTTCCTTCCTGTGCTCAGGGTTCCCTCTATTACAGATGTTTTGCTCCTACCTAGGAGTTCTCTTCTGGTCATGCTAATTGTAACTTAACCATAGGATCAAAGATTCACCATCCTTGGTTAATGAGGACATCTTCATCAAGTATTCACCCCCTCATTAGATGTTCTCACAACGTAATATCCCCTCATTTGCTGCTTCCTAGCTGTAATTTTATATGTATGTATTTGTTTACATTATTCACAGCTGTCTTCCACATGAAGCCCCAGGTTCCACAAGAAATGAGAGATGCTGTCTGTTCTGTTACCATTCTGATTTCTGTTTTTGTCTAGTGTCAACTAAATATCATTTGCGAGACTGAATCATGCACCAACCATGCTTGTGTTACAAAGACCCATAGACATGAACTCACGTGGAGCAATGAGCACTAATCAGTGACATCAGTGATGACAAGGACCGAGATCTAGTCAGATGCTTTTAACCTAGAAGGAACAAGACAGGATTAAACCCCAGAAAATTATCTTGCTCAATTTTACATTGTACCTTCTCACTGGTAACATCACCCTATAATATCCTAGTAGGCAGATCTTTTGAGGAGACCATTTGAGTTCTTATTTTTAAGATTACTTCTAGTTACAATCTAACTCAGATCCTAGAAGAGATAAGTACTTAATAAAGCTCCACTAACAAATAGCTGCATGCATTATAGGGTTAGTATAGACATCACCATCTAAGTTGGCAACCAACCATCTTGGAACCATTAGGAAATAAAAGAAAGGCTTGAGATGCTGAGAATTACTGGCAGAAATTGATCTTATTTATTTATTTTTACAAAACATCATGGGAGATTGAGAGATTTTTTTAGGTTAATATTTATTGATAACATAATTTCAGATTTTTACCAGGCTCTGTGATAGAGGCTTTATATGAAATGCCTTGTTTAATGTCAAAAGTTTAGTTTCTAGATATTGCTTAACTTGGAAATGACAAAACAGAGACATGGAGACATGAATTGGTCATCCTAAGGTCAGATGATGGTAGCAACACTATATTTAGACTCAGGTCTGATTTAAATTTTTTGCAAGGACTCCTTCACTAACTCAGGACTTGGAAGTGAGCAGCCAGTGCTCTGTGTCTTCAGAGCTCACCACCTGAGGGAAGAATACTCTTCTACTCCAATCTTAAATCTGAATGAGCAAGAACATGGGTCAAACACCAGGAGAAACACATCCAGAAGGGTTGCCATGATCCACTCACATGTAAGCATGTGTTTGTGTATGTGTGTGTGTTGGGGGGGAGCATTTTCAAGCCTTTGCCTGTGCCCAAGGTAACCTTGACTGCTGTTTGATTTCCAGCTCCATCGGGAAGGGCTACTTATCCTTCAGGAGTTTGGGATGCAGAGAGGAAAAAAAAAAAAACTCTTGTTTCCAGGAATTTGTTCTGCTTTGTGAACTTGTGTGTCTGCTTGTCCAATTTCATGAAAATCGAATTAATGAGTGTTAATTGACACTGAGTTAACTAGTGTAAAAGGGTTAGCATTAAGCAGAGCAGGAGTTCACTTATATTAGAGGTCAGCACTCCTGAAAATTAATTTTCCATATGGAAGCCAATATTATAGGCCACTCGTGGAAGCTGTATCCAGGATAGATAGGCTGTGGGAGTGGAATGATCACGCCCACTGGTCTCCAAATGCAGGAAGAACGTTGCCATTGGGATGAAAAGAGGATTTGATCCAGGTGTCTTCATCAAGATGCTCATCTGACCTCTTGTCCTTCACGAATTCATTTTTCTTTGAACAGGCTCTCTTTGGGCTCCAATGAATCAGCAGTGAACAGTTAGCAAAGGATTGTGCCAAGGAAGGATATGGCAAAAAATAACCAAATGAGACTAATAGAACATCACACCGTATTTATAACTGTCATTTCTATATATCATCTATGAAGCATGAGATAATTTTGGCTTGGGATTGGCTCATGAGTTCTACTGAAGGCTGACATTAAATTTGGAATCCTCTTGCCCTTCCCTCCCAAGTGCTGGATTAAAGTGTAAGCCACTAAACCCAGATTTATTTTTTTTAACTTTAATATATTTTAGCTCATATGTAAGAAGCAAGGGGCTTAAGCTCATTTATGGACAAATCTAAAAGGTGTTGGTGCCCTTTGTCCATGGTCTCAAGGTATTCTGCATCTCTCCATCACCTTGAGTTACTCAGGGATAAGGACTTGATCTGTGTCACACTTCCTTGCATGGCACTGTTTATTTGGTACACGGATATTTATTCTGGCCACACAAATGGGGTAGTCTGTGTTTTTCTGACTATTAAGTACTTGGGTACAAACTGGCCTCATGAAAATGAGGCTCTGACCCAAAAGGTCTAGAAAGGAGCCTAACAGCTCACACGCTGCTATGTGCTCCTTGGATCATACTTTGAGGAAGGTGTATCTGAAGACATGATGTCATTCTTAGCTGAGCTTCATAACCTAGATGAGGAACTGGTTTCAGTCAGCAAACCATCCCAAGGCCACGAGGTAGTTTTGGATACCTCAGGCATTCCTAGCTCATGGTCCTTTGACCAGCTCAGACTGATGAAAGTAACCTTAGCAAGTGACAGTCTAACCCTCTGCTATGAGTGACAATTTTACCAATAGTACTCCACACAGACTAGGCTTTATGAGTTTCTGGGTTGGTACCTGGCTCTCTGCCACTCAGTATCACCACATAACCCTATTTTTCTTTTAGACTCCTGAAGGCTGTTTGCTCGGTTTCTCTCAGGTGGTTGCTTATGCCATATAAACAAGTGATACACATGTTAATAACTCCTGATAAGTTCTATATTCTAGAAGGAACCAAGAAGATACTCCTGCCTGGATTCCCTTCAGTGCAATACAGATAAAATTTCTTGGGGTTCACGGGTGCATTCTAAGGGACCTCATTTTCAAGGAAGTTAATTAATCCAGAAACTTTGAGATGTTTTCTAGGAATTCTGTGGATTGTCCTTGTTCCTTCTGGCTATGATTTTAGAAATACGAAGCTCTGCAACAGACATGGACATCCGTAGCCTCAAGCTGACCATCTCCATCATACTGTGTGAGAAATAGCTAGCACAAGTATTGGGTCCAACCATGGTCTCCCACATCTGATGGCAGGTTGCATCTAACGGTTCTTGGTCTTGCTGGCACACTGGGTGCACTTGAAAGCTTCAGAAATGATCGGGGCAGCTGGTTCCCTACTCTGGGACTCTGATTTGATTGGGCTGGAGATTACCTTGGGCATCAGGACTTGCATACCCCTTCAGGTGATTTTTTTTTTCTGTTGTGCATTCATCCTGAGAGGCAGTTGTAGGAGCAGCGGTGACAGAGAACTTGAGGTATGTGTGAGAGAAGACAGAGGAAAGGAATGAAAGAAGGAGGGAGCTGTCTGGAAGCTGTGGCTGCTGAGAGGATTCTGAGGCAGCTTCTGAAAACGAACTTGTCTATGGCTGTATGGCTTTGAGCATGCCTAGTCTCAACTAGAAACCAACGTATCTAATGATGGGTCCTAAATCATGCAACAGTGTGTCTTCTGTGCATCTCCAAAATAGTTATCTTAAGGAACAATAGAGTTGGAATACTTGTTAGGAAGGGTATATAGTACAGAGGAGAAAAAAATAGACAAACCTGCAGAATAGAATGAGCTAATTCAGGGGAAGGGGAGTCCAGGACAGAGCATTGCTTGAGAGCATTGCTGCATGCGGTGTCTCCAGGTTATCACCTTGCTATAACCAGAAATGCTAGACATCAGGTTTCAAACAGAGAATGGATATAGAGACAAGACTGAATGGAATGTCCTGGGAAATGACAGCTATAGTATCCATCATTTACTCACCGACTCATGCATTTGTTCATCAAACACAGAAACACAAATCTTACATATCTTGCTGAGAACATAGACATCATTTCTACCTTTAGGGAACTCACCCCTTTGAAACAGGAAGGCAAAGAGAACAGTCATTTATTGTCATCCTTCTGTATACAGCCATTAGGTTATGCATTCCACATTTCCTTTTATATTTCTCTGAACAGCTGAATATGAAATTTTTGTCCCAAAAGTGCTGATGGGTACACAGGTCCAGAGGCCTCAGACAACTTCACTCAGAGCTGACTCAGCTGATACCTAATAAACCAGCATCTAGACACAGGGTCAACTGGTCCTAAAACTCAAGGAGAAGTGTCTATTTTGGTGGGAGACACTGGAACATTGGCAATGAGTGGTTGGGGCTTGTAGTAATCCTTAGAAAGCATTTGCAAGATTTTGCCTCAATTTCACACTCAGTTCGTTATAAAGCCCAATAGCCCACTCCCTTCTTGTATTTTTACAAGAGGATAAGCCCAGCTTTCTTCTTAGCTTCGTTGTTGGAGAGTATAGCTCTTAAGTCAGCGAGAGTGGACCAGGAGTTGGAAGGCCCAGCGCAGAGCATGGCATTCTAGGATGCTGAAGCTTCTGAACCATGGAGAAATATTGCTTCTTGGGAGCAGGTGCACTTCCTTACTTTCTGCCACAAGTTTCACTTGGCCTCTGTAATTACCAAAAGAAGTTCCACGGTCTTTTGAAGGAGTCCCTTGTCTAGGCTACAAGGATAAAAGGAGAAATTCATCATATTCTTTCCTAAGCATGAATACTCCACTACTAATTAAGTAGGGGTGAAATCGTCAGTGCTCTTCATGTGATATTTATTGGAAATGATTTGCCTCGGACAGCCCAGGCCTTTCTCTATAGGGACGAGTGGAGAGCTGAGCAAGACCAACTGGCACCCTTGAGGTACAGAAACGAATCAGACTGGCAAGCTCAGAGCCACGTGGCCTGGAGTTGGCAGTGGCAGTGGATGGACATCTGTTGTTTTTGTCATCCAACGCCTTCTTTTCCCTATGGGATCTGCTTCTCTTCGACTCTAACCCTGCTGTGGAAATGGGCCTGTCAATTACGAGTCCCTACCCAATCCCCGCACCAATGAGGTGTGCCTGTGAACCAGCTTTAGCCAATCACAGTTCTTGTTTGACTGACCTCAAAACAAGCTCCTGAGTCAAACTCATCTCTTTTTGGCAACAAGGACTAGGGGTGTTGATGTCATTTATGGAGGGGTTTGAAGGGCAGGAGGCAGCTCCTCGACCTCCTTCCACCTCCCCCCCCCCCATCCGGTAGCATCAGCAGTCTGTCTGAAAGGAACCAGACAGGAGCTAGAGTCCACAGTGGAGAAAGGGGCCTGTAAAGACTGAACCCAATACCCTTCACGAGCCTTCCCGTGGTTTCCTTGGCCTTGAACGCCGGAGCTTAATTCCACAGGCTCCAGATTCGATCAACTATTTACTGACTAAATTTCCATGTGGGTCCAATGATGGCTCAGGGGCCAAAAAGCACCACCACGCACCCAGGTTTGTTTATATTGTTGTGATAAGCACCAAAAGCAACTTGGGAAGGAAAGGGTTTATTTCAGCTAACAGTAATGAGGACGAGCTGGAGCAGAGACCATGGAGGAATCCTGCTCACTGGCTGCTCCCTCTGGCTTACATAGGTTGTTTTCTTAGACAACTCAGGCCCACATGTCTGGATAGAGGTACTGCCCACGGAGGGCTAGGCCGTCCTACATCAATAGACAAAATCAAGACAGTGGCGCCCACCCCCCAGGAGCCCATAGGCCAGTTTGGCGGAGGCAATACCTCAGATGAGGTTCGCCCTTCTCAGGTGTGTCAAGATGAGAGATAAAGCTTGACTACCAAGCCTGTTCTCTTTAATGAATGTAAAATAGCCAGATGCATTCAGACTCCCATGAGTAACCCCCCTCACTGACACTCTAAGAGAACCCTCATCCTCCTCCATGCTTCTGTAAGTAGATCCTCCCTCAAGATCCTGTCATCATAATGAGTGAACTCATTAATTTACCAAACCGGATTTGGATGGAATTACTGTGGGGATATTTTCAAATATAATAAAAGCACTCAGAGATGTCAGAGGGATCTACCCACAGCCAGTCTAGGAGGATCAAACAGTGGTAACTCACACCTTTAATCCCAGCACAGGGAATATCCCGGGAGTGGTGACCTATGCCCTTAATCCAATCTGAGTTTGAGGTCATCTTAGTTTACAGAAGGAGTTCCAGGTTCCCAGGCAGGCAGTGGTGGTGACATGCCTTCACTGAGCAAAGAGAGTATTTAAGACAGACATAGAAAGACAGAGCAGGTAGAAGAAGCCAAAAGGAGTGAGGCTGAGGAAGCTGGAAGATAGCTGGGTGAGATCTGACTGTGTGTTTCTTCTCTGATATCTATGCCTTTCCCAGAGATCTGGCCTTGAGTTTCCTTTATATGTACAACACTTGGCACCCAACTTTGGGGCATGAATTCCTCCCTTCCCTACCCAAAACACTGCACTTGCCGGCCAGAGCAATACGTGGCTGGAGGAGTAATTACCAGCAGGCTAGGCTTTCTGTTTTGGGTTATTATCCACTCTTAGGCAGACTGGCCACATGTGTTTCCATTTCACCCTAACCTGGGTAAGTCTTTCAGACAGTGGCCTCTTTCTCCTGGTGGGTTGTTTCTGGTTTTTTTTTTTTTTTTTGGACCCCCTCCTTGGGTTGCTATCACACTAGGTAGCTGCCCCACTTCACAATCAATTGAATCATCAAAAGACAACAATCGGTGAGTAGATCAATTTTTGTAAAAGAGGGAATTCGTTTAAAGCAATGGAGGGTGCTTGGTCCTTCTGTGATCTTTTGCTAGACGATTTGGTATTACAGTAAAGGAAAAGATAAATAAGGTATATGGGACTATCATAATGTTTATCATACTGTTTATTATGAATATTTTTTGTTTGATTTCTATTTTATCACTTAAAAAGTCAATTAGTATAAATACAAAGAAAATGGTCTTTAAAAAGCCTGTCAAGAGAGAACACAATGTTCAAATTCAATCAGAGAAATATGAAGAAACAATTTCAGCAAGTTCAGCAAGGTCATATAAAATTAAACAAAAACAGGCAACATTATTATACCCAGTAACCTTTAAAAAAATGAAGAATGATAAAGATGATACAGAAGCTAGCTGGGCTCCAGTAGAAATGCTAGAATTACAGAGAGTAAAAGAAGCAATTATAACATATGGGATGCATTCACCATTTGTAAAACAAATGTTGGACAGCTGGTCATGCTGTAACTGGGTCATCCCTAAAGATAGGTTAGATATGGTTATAGCTATGCTAGAGGAAGGGCCACTTATACAATGGAAATCATGGTGGAGAGAGGAGGCTAAAACAATAGAACAAAGAAGCAGGGCCAGAGGCATAGAAATCTCCCAAGACCAACTTCATGGGGAGGGAGATTATGTTGATATTGAAAAGCAGTCTTTATACAGTGAACATACTCTGGATTTATGCTGCATGGCAGCTTTAAATGCCTGGGACTGGATTGAAGAAATAGGAAAGAAAACTGAATCATTCACAAAAGTAATTCAAAGCCCCAGAGAAACTTTTACAGACTTTTTTGCACAAATTAACTGCAGCAGTAAACAGAAGCCAGACTCAGAAGCCAGGAAAATAATAATTGAATCACTGGCTTTTGAGAATGCTAATGTACAATGTAGAAAAATACTTAGAGTGTTAAAAGCAAGGTCAGCACCTTTGGAGGATTGGATTCGTGAGACAATTAATCTAGAGTCTTAGGACAGTGATGATAACTGGGTAGGAGAGCTTATTTCTAGACATATAAGAAGAAGTCAAAATGTCAAATGTTATAATTGTGGAAGAGAAGGTCACATAAAAAGAGATTGTAAACAAGGTGTTCTCAGAAACAATGCTTTTGTTAGGAATAATCACAAGAGAACACCCCTCCCTTCTGGAATATGCAGAAGGTGTGGAAAAGGAAGACATTGGACTAATAAATGCAGGTCAACAAGGAACAGACAAGGTAACTTTCTGCCCTTGGGAAACGCCCCCAAGGAGGCTTTCAAAAGCCCCCAAATCAAATGCAATCCAATATCACCCTGCCATTGTGGAGGAAATGCATTCACAGAACAATTAAAAGAAATAAAACCTATTTTAAAAAGACATACTACATGGAATGATAGAAAATCTACGGAAAAGAAAAAAAAATTCAGGAAAAATTATAAAGCAAATAATTTTGCAGCTTCTATCAATAAACAAATGCCAAAATTAAAAGTACAAATGAATGATGTTATTATTGAAGGCTTATTGGACACAGGGGTGGATATATCAATAATTTTACCAGAGTCATGGCATCCAAGTTGGACCCTTCAGTAGGTAAATGTTCAATTTTTGGGTATTGGGTCGATATCTCAGGTAAAACAGTGCAAGGTGGCTTAAGTGTATAGGAACAGAAAGATAGAGAGGAATATTAAGGCCATAAGTGGCTAACATTACTATAAATTTATAGGGAAGAGATTTACTACAACAGTGGAACACACAGATTAATATTCCTCCAAACACAGAAATAAGCCATAAACTAGCATACATTTCTGGAAAAAAACATTAGAAGGTATTATGAGAAATAGTCCCAGACCATTCAGGTTATACAGAAACAAGGAAAAACAGCTGCTGATCTTTAAAAAACACCCACAGCACTACCTCTAAAATGGCTAACACAGAATCCTATATGGGTTCTTCAATGGCCTCTAACAAAAGAGAAATTGCAGGCCTTAGAGTAGCTGGTACAAGAGCAGTTAAATGCTCAGCATATAGAAGAATCAACCACTCTTGGAATTCTCCTGTATTTGTTGTTAAAAAGAAATCTGGAAAGTGGAGAATGATAACAGACATAAGGGTGATAAACAAGCTGATCCAGCCAATGGGCTCTCTACAGTCTGGGATTCTTTGTCTTCTCTGTTACCTAAAGAATGGCTTATTATAGTCACTGATTTAAAAAGAGGTTTCTTTACAATACATTTATAAGAACAAGACAAAGAAAAATTCGCCTTTACAGTGCCCACTTACAATAATTCTCAGCCTGTAAAGAGATACTAGTGGAGGGACCTCCCTCAAGGAATGCTGAATATCCCCACTCTGTGCCAGTATTTTGTACAAAAGCCAGTAGAACAAATATGTAACAAATTCCCACAGTCTATAATTTATCATTACATGGATGACATCTTGTTGGCCGATTCAAATATCGATACCTTAGAAACTATTTTTGAAGAAGTGAAAAATTTTTTGCCTGCTTGGGGATTACAAATTGCCCCAGAAAAAATACAAAGAGGGAATTCCATTAATTATTTAGGCTACAAAATAGGCCAACAAAAAATTAGACCCCAAAAGGTACAAATCAAGATAGATTGAAGACACTTAATGATTTTCAAAGACTACTAGGAGACATTGCCAATTTACGACTCACTATTGGAATTAAAAATGAACTGGATAATTTATTCAAAACCTTAGATGGTGACAAGAACTTAAATAGTATGAGAGAATTGTCACCTGAAGCTGAGAAAGAATTGGCTTTGGTGGAAAAGAAATTATAGGATGCACATGGGGATTGTGTGGATCCAGACCTTAACTGCATTCTAGTTATCTTGCCCTCTAAGCATTCTCCTACAGGAATTTTAATGCAAAGGGAAAATTTTACATTGGAATGGATATTTCTACCCCATAAATTGAGTAACAAATTAAAGACATACGTGGGAAAGATTTCTGAACTTATTTTTAAAGGAAAATTAAGACTTCATTAATTGACAGGAATAGACCCAGCAGAAATTGTTGTACCTTTAACTAATGAAGGAATTGACCAATTATGGGTAGAAAGTGAACCTTGTCAAAGAGCCTGCAGTAATTTTTTGGTAGATATTAACAACAAATATCCTCAAAGCAAAAGAATTGAATTTCTAAAGAAAACTGATTGGATTCTTCCTCATATTGTATGAGATGAACCAATTTCTGGAGTCGCTACATTTTATACCAATGCAAACAAATCAGAAAAGGCAGGTTAAAAATCAGAACATATAAGTAAAGTGACTCAAAGCCCTTATAGTTCTGTTTAAAAGTCAGTATATACTATTGTGATGGTATTAATGGATTTTACTGAACCTCTTAACGTAGTCACTGACTCTCAGTATGCAGAAAGAGTTGTTCTACACATTGAAATGGCTGTTTTTATTAATGATGAGTCAGAATCCAGTTCATTATTTAATCAGTTACAAGAAATAGTGAGGACTAGAAATCATCCTTTTTATATAATACACATTCAATCTCATACGGGTCTGCCAGGTCCTTTAGCACAAGGTAATGATGAAATTGATAAATTATTAATAGTAAATATACTAGAGGCCTCAAAATTTCATAAAAAGCATCATGTCAATAGCAAAGGATTAAAAAAAGATTTCTCTATCACTTGGCAAAGAGCCAAAGAAATTGTAAAAAGGTGTCCCACCTTTTCTTTCTATAACCAAACTCCATTGCCAGCAGGAACTAATCCTAAAGGTATCCATAGAAATGAAATCTGGCAGATGGATGTATTTCATTTTACAGAATTTGGGAAATTAAGATATGTCCATCATACAATAGATATGTTTTAAGGATTTCAATGGGCAACTGCTTTGAGTTCAGAAAAGGCTGATTCTGTAATCACACATTTGCTAGAAGTTATGGCCATCATGGGAATACCTGCACAAATAAAGACTGACAATGCTCTGGCATATGTCTCTACTAAAATGAAACAATTTTTGCATATTGTAATATAAAGCATATTGCAGGAATACCACACAATCCTACAGGGCAAGCAGTCATAGAGAGATCAAACCGAACTCTAAAGGAGATGCTAAATAAACAGAAAGGAATAACAAAGACCCCCAGAGGTAGACTCCATAGTGCTTTATTAACTTTGAATTTTCTCAGTGCTAATGAGAAAGGAACAACGGTTGCTGAAAGGCATTGGACCATAGAAAAAACAGCTGAACTAAATCAGCCTGTCTACTTCAAAGATGTACTAACCTCTGAATGGAAGCCAGGGTATGTGCTACACTGGGGAAGGGGTTTTGCTTTTGTTTCCACAGGTGAAGAAAAGTTATGGATACAATCAAAATTAATAAAGACTCGATTTGAACCAGAGAAACTTCATGAAACTAAGAATTGATACCTCATCCACCCATATTACAAATCTTTAAGATGTAAGAAAAAGCAAATTTTGGAGGCAGGTTTTTGTTTTTGTCTTTATAGAAAACTGGAAATACCCATCTTCAAGATGTTAAAAGATTTTGGACATCTCAATATCTAAAGCAAAAGGGAGGCTATCCAGAAAAATTTACAAACAAAAGAATATCAGATCTATTGGTATCAGTATTCTTTATAGGGTATAAAATCTCACTGCTTAAACTTTCTCTATTTTTTTTGTTAGTTGAAGTCCCAGTTTAATTATAATTTAAAGCTGGCTTTAGAGTTGGAATGTGGCTCTCTCCTTCTCTAAACTCAAGCATACTTGCTAAAGGAAAATACAAAAATCTCTGTATCATATCAGAGGAGCCACCTGTTATGGGACAGAAATATAACTAAAAACAAGGGACTATTCTATTGCTACTAATCCTATGCTGAATAAATAGTTATATATTTAGCTTCCTGTATATTGTGTTGGTTTTTAGTCTCTTATCAGTTTTCTGAAGTGATCCAGGACAAGGCCTAATTGTGAACTTGAAATATCCAAAAGGAAGATGAGGCCCCATAAGGATGATTTCACATGGACTATGACAAAGCCACTAGGCTGACAAACACCAACCAAAGATCAGATTTGGACTACAAACTGCTCAGGACATTTTCGAGGCAGCTCACTCAGATGAACCAGCTTCACAGACTACTATAGCCAGGACTTGAGACAAGCTGTGTGCTTTCCTGTTATGCAGAGATTGGACAACAAATGATATAGCTATTTATTTCAGGACTTGACAATTAACAAAACTTTTCTTTTTGGGATCCCCTAAAGATACCATCTCCCCCAGACAGTAGAAAGTAAATTTAAGAACATTCCCAAGAGGTGGGGTGGGCTGTTTTTGGTCGTTCAGTGAGTTATGGATGATTGTCATTGTTTAGATTAATTGGTTAAAAATTGTTAATGGTTATGGTTAGAAAAAAGGTAAACAAGAGAGATTAAATTCAAGATTTGTGTTAAAGAATATAAAGAAAAGGGGGAAACAGATATATAGGGTATAGGAATAGATTATTGAATCTTCTTTTAAAAGGATTTACTAGCTTTAAATATTTTACATTGCATTTTTTTGTATATTGTATACAAATTGTGTATATTGAGATTGTGTTATTGTACAAATATCTCTATGCTTGTTCAAAGTATTATACTTATTCAGTTCATTTAACATTGTAATACAAGTTGCTAGTCAATGAAAGTTTTTATTCCCAACTAATCAGAATATAAAGCAATGCAAGTTAGTAGTTAGACATTACATTCAAACATAGTCATATTAGATATGTTTTCAAGATCAAACAAATATATTTTAGATGAACAGGTCTTCTTCAAACATTTCAGAGATCCATAGAATATGGCATTTAAAATATTTTAAGAACTTAGGCTTTTCTGGACAGTGAGACAAGTCTGCTCCTGGCAGCCCCAATCTACTTCAAGAGAAAAATGGACATAGAAGAAACTCCATATGGAGTCTACTTTCTTTGTAGCAATGGCTAGCCACTGTCCAAGAACCTGTTCTGTTTTGACTGCTTGACAGTATGCTGTTTAAACTAGACATGCAGGTTCCCTAGGAAAGTGATCTTGGAACTTTGACAGAACAAGCTGAGATGGTCCTTCAGGTTCCTGCTTTGCAGAGAAAACTGTCAGATATTCTTCAGGACACAAGGAGAAGTGACTGATGAACTATACTAGAATGGGCAGAGCAGATTTCCTGTTTCACTAAAATGAAAAGAGACTCTGGCCCTGTAGGCTGAAGATGGAGGCCCCAACTTTATAAAGGAACTTTGGGTGACTGTCCAGGCAGATAGGAGTCATCTCTGTCATTTCTAGTTTTTGGAAGTTGCTTGTAGTTCCTGTTTATTGGGTAAATATTATTTCCTTCTTGGGTCTCTTTGGTAATTGAAGATGAGATAGTTATAGTTTTCTAGTGACAGTTTTAGAAAAGAAACTTTGAAGTTAAAGTGTATAAGTTTAAGAGACATCAAAATAATAGTTTTTAGTAATCAAGTTAGAAAGAAAGTGAATTAGGTATAATCCTTTAGACTCATCAAAATAGGATAATTAATGAAATATTTTCTTTGAATTGTCAATTGTTAATGGGCTGGACATTATTCATTTATTGTTTGTATATATTGTATATAATTATTGTACCTATTGTACATGGTTTTTCCTATGTTAGCTATCACCTTTTTTAAAATTTGACACAAAGGGGATATGTAGGGATATTTTCAAATTTAATAAATTACTCCTTTGGATTGTTTTTGTTTTCTGTACATGAGATGAACAGACACAGACACAAGAGATAAAAGGCCCCCTGGAAGAGGCAGAGCTCTGCAGGAAGCATGGACTCTTCCACTAGACATGATTTCAACACTTGAATACATGGGAATCCCAAAGGATTGGCTGGTGGGTTCTGAGATCACTGCTAAGTCTTTCTGCTCCAATTCCAGTTGGGGCATTCCTCCAGGTCTCTGATGTTTTAGTGTCTCTTAGATGTTGTGGCTTTAATATGCATAACTTTTATTTAAGAAATGTTTTCTGTAAATAACTCTCCACTTCCACCGGCGCAAAAAACTATAAATAAGCTCAGCAGAACACTGAGAAGATACATCTGTGTGTGTGTGGGGGGGGATTAGTTAGGAGAAGAAGGAGGGATAGAGAGTACAATGGGGATAATGGAGCGGTCCAAAGTTCACTACATCCCTGTAAAAATTATAGACACTGTCAAATAACACAATCTGTGAATTTTGGGAGGATTTCAGACATTTACTACATTCCTGCATTTAGAGGAACCTCTGCTCAAATAAACAAGGTAAGAAAAAAATTCCCAGCAGCCTTTCAGTTCCATGTACCAAGAAACCTCGTTATTAGAGGTGAAAATGAAGGTTTACTTTCTATTAACCCATGTTTTGACAAGTATCATCAATCAAATGATGAATGTCAACATAGTACTTTGAACAAATGACCTCATGTCTGTAGTATTAATTAAGAAAAATGGGTTCAGTTTTTTGTTCATTCATGAAATTGTCACAGAGTGTCCATTTTCTGGATCCCCTGTGCTTAATACCAGAAGCGACAGAATAAAGCAGGGGAGGTGCTTGTGACCCCATACCCTTGTATGGGAGATGTTGGAGCTTTGTTTTGTCTTTGCTACCAAATCTATTTTGGAGGCATTACCCCTGGATGAAGGAAGGAGATATTGGCAACAAGAGCAAGTGGAAGATGCTTGGCAAATGCGTGGTGGGTCCATTCATCTTCCCCAGTGTGGAGCTGGCCACCCTCTCTCTCAAGTCCAGCTCAGGGAGCTGATGTTTGTGCAGCTCTCTGCACATTTATCCTCTGCTTGTCTAATGAGAAAATTGCCAGCTTCTTTTCTTCCCGCTGCTTGAATCTTATGCTATTCTTTGCCTATAAAGACCATGAAAGCTGAGTCAGAGAGATCTTCAGAACACTTCTAACTAAGCATCCCCAGCCCTTGGCCATGGCTTTCAGAAACTTTGTATGAACATCATAAAAATGGAGGAGCTGGTCACTGTGGCTTGCTCTCGTTTCTGGATATAATTACGTGTGGCTTCATTTATCTTCTCTACAGCTTTGCCTATGAATTGAAAAGGTTAGACTAGGTTTTATTAGGGAAGAGCATAATGTCTAGTGCTGGATGGATCTGAGATAATGTGAACTTGCCACAGAAAATACATTTTCAGTAGCATTAAAATGTTTCTGGGGCAGACAGGAGCCACGATGGATTGATCCCAGCAACTCCTTGGTCAACCATCCTCGCTGAATCATTGCACTCTAGGTTCAATGAGAGATCTTGCCTCCAAAACTGTGGAAAGTAACTGAGCAAGACACCCAATGTCAATCTCTAGCCTCTGCATACACACACACACACACACACACACACACATGAACATGTGCATATACCTCCTGCCCCCACAGGTTTATTTTCATGTCATTGCCAAAAGGGGTGACTTAGGTCAGGTGAAATTCATGTCTCTCCAGGATCCAGGGCTCCTGCTGTGTTGTGGCTCTGCCCTCCTTAGTGTTGCTGTGAAATCTCCCCAGAAAGCAATAAAACATGACAAGTCAGTGAGTTCACCAGCTCAAGATAATTGGAAGCATCTGTGAGTAGGGAACTATGGAGTTGGAAGAGGCTCATGTGGTGAGGCTTGATGGGACAGGGCTAGAACTGTCCTAAGCCTGTTTTCTTAGCTTCCCATTGACTGAAAGTTGGCCGTGTGGTCCCAGGCAGGGTAAGGCAGTCTGGAGGATGCAGACCTGATGTGTACCGAAGAAGGTATTGGGCCACAAGTCCATCCAGGACCCAGCTTCCAGGTGGATATTAAAGCTGCTATTTCACAGGACAGCTTCTTATCTCTATTATCTGCCAGTAAGCATTAAAATTTATATTCTGTTGCCCTAGCTAGAGGAAACATGTCCAGGAGGCTGCTCTAATTATCCACTGGGGAGTTGACAGAGTCTTTAAGGAGAAGTGTGTCCCCATCCCAGCTCAAGTCTGTGCTCTCAGTATCCTTTAAGTTAGTGTCAACTTTCATGATTACCCCAGATGAGAGAGCAAATTAATGTAGTACCAGTTGTCGTGGCACAGGGCATGGGAGAGAATGCAAGACTGTGTGTGGGTGCCGAAATATCTGAAAAGTAACCATAAAATGAGATTCCATAGAGACTTTTTTATTTTAAAATTCTGCATCTGAAAACACAGTATGGCAGAAAGCGTCTATGTACACCTGTGGTGTTTTTGGTATAATACAGTATTTAATAATCCACTGTTTTCTGCAAAAAAAAAAAAAATGTTGCTTTGTTCGACAAAAAACAAATTCCCCTAGACAGAAATATAGCTAAGGCACAATTTTGTTGTTTTCTAGTACATGACAAAGGAAAGAGGCAGAAATGGGGGGATAATACAGTTGCTTGTGAGAATTGGACTCTACCTTGATGAGAAGAATTCAGATGATTAGAACTTCGATTATTGGTCAACTTCAGATAGTTTAATATTTCTTAAAATATTCCTTTAAATAAATAGCAAAATATCTACATCTTTCAGCATGTGCAGTGTGAACTCTCTCTTATTTTTTTTAAACTTTTATTTACAGATTCTTTTTTTTTAAAATCAATACATTACAAAATATTTCTGTACAGTTTTATGTATATTATGATCTATAACAAAATAGTTATTTTTAAAAACTATATCACCACATGTCTTTGAAAACAAAGGAGGAGGCAGTAATAATGTATCTTGAGGCCTCTAAAACAAACATCTGGACAAATGCTACAGACAATGTAAGAGTCTCTTCTTTTCCTTTAAAAGAAAAGATAAATGGATAAAGACAATTGCGCTCAATACCAGTGAATTTCCTACGAAAACCCTGGGGTTGTCTTTGGCCTCCACCAGCACTGGAGTGATGGAAGGGTTCAGGGTGGAGTCTGAAGGAGGGGGTGGACCATCCCTTCAAGAACATGACCCATCCACTGGGAATATTTAATGCTGTCACTTTCCAGGCAAGAAGGATGAAGAGATGAGAAATGCTCCTGATTGACCCTTGAATGAAGTACCTAAAGTCACTGGGTCTTGGGGGGAGGGGAGACTGGAAAGATGTAGTGAGCATCCTGCTGGTGATGCCAGCCTACTGCCAGGGCAACATGTTTAGGAGGCTGCTTCAGAGCTGCAAGGGCACCCAAGACTTCATTTTGTCCATAGGAAAAATATAAGAACATTTTTTTTAAAGACGACATTTAAGCTATTCCTAGTGCATCTGCAGACTACAGATTGGCAGTCCCTTTGCTCAGGAGGCCGCCACACAGGCAGGCTTCAAGATGCTCTCTCTTCTGTGATGGTGGGAAATTAAGAGGGGGAGGATGTCAGCTTTCCCAAAATAATTTTAAGGCCACATTTTCAAAAAGGAGAAACCTAAGGCTTTTTGGAGGAGTGAGGATGAAGGTGGGAGGTAGGAGAAAAATCCAGAAAGGAGAAGATGGCATTGGGAGTAGGGAAGATAAGATGCAGAGCCTGCTTCCTAGTGATGTCCACAGGCCTTGGCTGTGAGAATATTCCGAGCCAAGTGAGGGGAGAAGAGAGACCACGGGGGACTATATGGGGCTTGGCAAGAACAGAACCATAGACAACTGGATGGCTAGAGACAGGTAAAGCCCTCCTCAGTCGTAAGAGGGACCTGTAGAATATCTTGTTCATAAGGCTAAAACAAAACAAAACCCAAAAGACCAGCCAGCCAACCAAAGAAACAAAAATCCAACCAAAACTTAGACAAGAATTGGGGAGAAAGAGGAGACAGACATGGAGATGGAGGAGGGAAGGAGGGATGGGAGGGAGCAGAGAGAGAGAGAGAGAGAGAGAGAGAGAGAGAGAGAGAGAGAGAGAGAGATTTGCATAGATTGTACATTCTGCTCCAGCACAACTAGCCATCTTCATTATACCCTACCCGCAGGCAGACATTGAGGTAATGCCTGGGGTTGACCCTTGGGCAGAATAAGGGAACTGAGACTGAAGCTTAGAAGCCCCATGCAGTTTCTGAAGAGCCTTCCAGCACAGTGGCAGCATGGCAACTCAGATGTGGACTCTGGAGCTGGTCTGAGTCCCCCCTGCCCCATCTCATGGCAGACACCATTGTCATCTCCGCTTGCTTTGATGAAATGCCAGAAGGTGGGGACCCAGGCAGACTAGGGCCTCTGTGTCTGAGGCAGCACCCCAGAC
Organism: Phyllotis vaccarum; assembly: GCA_033318265.1. Classification (NCBI taxonomy): domain Eukaryota; kingdom Metazoa; phylum Chordata; class Mammalia; order Rodentia; family Cricetidae; genus Phyllotis; species Phyllotis vaccarum. The sequence goes on from JARWLC010000019.1 coordinate 2,516,470, forward strand.
CCCAGACTGCATTCTCTCTTCTTGAGCACAGATCAGAGGAGTCCACGAGCCAGCTCTCCTGCAGAAAACAGACTTTCTGAGAAGAGGATAGCTAAGCAGAATCCTCCAGTCCTCCACAGTCCAATGTAAGCTCTCCTCTTTACACCCTTCACTCTGGCTCTTTCCCTGCCCACCACCTGAATTCTCCCTCACTTCAAACCACCTCTCCAGAAAGAGGACTTCACCTGAGCACAGCTGTAAAACTTTACTTGTTTGCACGCATCCTTTAAAAATCAAAATAAGCCAGGTGGTGGTAGTGTACACCTTTGGTCCCAGCACTGGAGAGGCAGAAGCAGGTGGATCTCTATGAGGTTGAGATCAGCCTGGTCTACAGATTGAGTTCCACGACAGCCAGGGCTACACTGAGAAACCCTGCCTCGAAAAATCAAAAGAAAGAAAATTAGCCAGTAATGACAACCTAGATTTCCTATTAGCCAAATACAAAGGCAAAGTAGGACCAGCTGGCTGTCTGGCTTCTCTCACCAGCTGGGAGACTCCACTCAAAGAGTTGTGCCTTCCCTCTTGCCTTGATAGGCTAGGAGCCCGCAGCTGCCCTCTTACTGGAGGGGTCCTGTGCATGCCAGTAAGACCACACTCTCCACCATTCCTCTTTGCCTTCCACTCCTGTTTTTATGCAGCTCTGCTTCTGTCCTGGACCTCATGCTTTTATGAGCCCTACAATAGTTTCTTGACCCTGCCCGGCCTTCTCAGCATGCTCAAGCTGACTGGGCTGATACCACTTTCCAGTCTATCCTCAATGCTGCCAGAAACTGATGATCTGAACCCTCACAGCCTTAGTTGTAAGTAGTGTCTTCTTTATGTTCCACACTTTGTGGCCATTGACTGCTCTCCTACAGTATGGAATGTCTTGGCAGAAAGGTCACAGTTTCAGTCAATATCATTTTATCAGTCTAAAAACCAAGCAGTTGGAAGGAGGCATGCTCCTCAAACACCCAGGCATACATCCAAAATAGCAACAACCCTCTTTTGAGTGTGTGTACATGCCTCTGTATGTGTGTGTGTATACTTGTGTGGCTGTGCTTATACCTTTTAAACTCAATTTTAATTTAAAAAGTTAAACCAACATTAAAAAATGAAACCAGGAGGCTTCCTGAGTCCATCAGAAAGGACCTTGAGGAAGGGGAAAAGGGATGTTAACAATGCAGCGCACTGGGAATTGTCCCTTCCTTCTTGGAGACTATGGCTTACTGCACAGCCTAGGAAGTAGGCTTTGGGAGGGGTAGTTACCAAATGACATAGATAAGTGGTATCTAAATTACTTATCCCCATAAGGAATGCCCAACTTTTCTCTTAGTCTTCCAGACTGTCCAGTGCCTTGGCTGATCAGTAGTTAAGCCCATGGCTTCCTGCTTCTGTAGACTGCAGACTTAAAGGTTTCCAGAGATGATGGTTCTGTGCTTCCAAAGCTCTCAGGCAACTACCTCTCAAGGCTGTTGTTTCATTCACAGTCTCCAACAAACACATTGTTTTCATCAGGAAGACCCCAACAAATAGGGAGTTAAGCCATTTTCCCATAGGAAAATAGCTTTTCTTAAATTATGCCGAACTTATTTTAAATTCTCCATTTTTGTAAACTAAAAGCAATATCTGTGAAAATTATTCTGGGTCCAAAACAGAGGGAATTAGTTGTGGTGAGTAAGGAGGGAACTAGGGGATACAAAGTCAGCTTTGCCAATCCCAACTAGATCAGGTATGTAAAATGTCATTGAGTATCACTGTGTCAGGACTAAACTTGTCTAGTCCTCTGCGGCTTCCAAGGACCTTCCAGGGCAGAATACACAAATCTCTAGGAGAAGAGGCATTAAGGGAAGACTCCCAGAGGTTCACAGTCCTACCCAGGGAAGCTTTGACCAAGGCAAAGACTGGAGGCATTGAGAGAATGGGAACTAGGCTCATGGCTTCAATAAGTTTGTAAAACCAGTGTAATCCTATGGGTTTTTAGAGAAAGCCACCTGATCACTTCAGGACCAGCGCAGATAGTTGCTACCTCCTGAGCTCCACTGGCTGAGTCTGACCTCCCCTCCTCACAAGACCAGTTACTTTTGGAAGGATTCTGTCTTTCTTATGCTAGTAATAGCTTGTGCTCATGGTTAAACTGGTCTTGGGAAGCCTGATGGAGGGCAACTGGGTGGACCTAGAATTTTATACTGAGCGCATTTCTCCCTCCCCAAGCCATAATCCCATCACATCCTTGTCCATGGGTTGAGGTCAGGATAAGGGAGTTAGTCTGGCACTCCAACACTTCCGGATTTAGAGGGACAGATGAGACCAACACCCTGTGCAAGTGAAAGGGAGGTTCCAGCCATCCACATGGGTCAACTTCCCAACAGTGATGGCATTGTTTACAACTGTGCCAAGGTGTCTGACAACCCTGCTTTGTTCTAAGAACCAGAAGGATGTAGGGTGGACACTGAGAGATAGAAACAGTGAGAATGAGAGAGAAAGGCAGGCAGACCAGGAAGGATAGGGAAAGGGGAGCCTTTTGTGAATAAAGGCAATTTTAGTTAGTAACATAACGTAATTGACAAGCTGCAAAAACAGCACCTACTAATTAGTCATTGACTAAAACATAAATCATAAATATCAAGGGTCCCTTCTCTATGCCTGCCATGTTAGATAGGGGAGGGGCTATGCACTAGATGCACCATCATGGTGGACTTTAGTACCTTCTTATCGGTGATGGGAGAGATACAAGGGTGGATGCAATTTTTTCCCCAGAGAACTTTGTCCTTTGGGGGACTCAATGAGGAAAGGGGTGCTCTTCCTCAATCCCCTCCCCAGAACACACATGGCAAGAAAACCCTTGGGTTTCTGGCAACTCAAGCAATATGAATAACACTATTTTTTGAAACGCCTTCCTACTTTTGACACTCAACCTTCCTTCTATGTGGTGTGGCCAGACTGGCACCCCTAGGCATGAAAGGGTATGAAATTAAGGACCCAATATGAAATGTTTGTTCCTGGGTGAGAGAAGTCTGATCCATGCAGTTTGATTGCAGCCAACAGCACCAATGCACAGTTCACAAAGGTTTGGGGTACCTGACCTCAGAACAGAAGGGGTGAGTCTGTGCTGCCATCTAGCTCAAAGGCTTGGTTTCCCACTGCTTCCCTCTCACGTACCAAAGAGAGCACAGCAGCCGTCTCACAGCCCAGGAGCAGGTAGGCGAATTGAAAGTCCAGCTCTATCTGTTTTACCCTGTTCCTGCTATCTCTATCATTTTTGACAGCCTTGGAAGAGGTTGACCTTGACAGATGGCAAGATGGCAGTCACATGCCTGGGTAAGCTTGGCCACTTCACATCAAAAGGCTTTCCTGAACCTCTAGTTTGCAGAGAAAATAGCTCACTGAGGGGCAATAGGAAGCCTGTGATTCTCCCACTTCTCTGCCTCCCTGGAAAGACAGTAACATGGCCTCTATCAGCTTGCTACTTTTAGCATGGGCACAGGGTTTCCCACACACAGAAACTAAGAGATAAATGGAAGGGCCGGGGTGGAGATCCCACCCTTGGTCAGGGCAGTGCTTGTGAAACTGGCTTAAACAGAGCCCTTGGGTTCAGAAGAGGTACCTCGGAGATGCCCTTGGTGAAAGGACCACCTGGCGGGCTGAGCTTCTAGAAGGAACCTCACACACCTCAGCTTCAACTCGAGCAGCCTGGATTTCATTCTGGTCTTGCACGTCCACCTCTGACTGTGCTGCGTAAACAAAGTTCTGCTGCTCAAAATAAAAGTTTAAAACTCTCTTGTAGGGGGACAAGTGCAGGCCATCCAAGGGAGAGAACAGGAGCCTGCAGGACGGAGAAGCAACCGGAAGAGGGGAGACCACTGTGGTCCTGAACTGAGTCACCTACCCCAGAGGTCAGCTTGACAAATACATGCTGACTCTTCTCTAGCCTCTAACCCTCTCTTCTTCATTCCACAGTCAGCAGAGATCCTTGTACAAAAAGGCAACCCCCATACAAGGTAGGAGGCCAGGATTGAGGCTCCATTGGTCCCATGTAGCCACTGCTACCTGAGCCGGCCATCAGGCTTGACTGCACCCAGCTCTGATTTGGGGTCAGGGCTGAAGGAGCTCCAGGATGTCTGGCTACAAGTCTGCATGACTGGGCAGGCAGTGGGACCTATGGCACAGATGTCCATGGCAGTCCACGTCCCACCCACCAGTGAGTCCAACCAGGCTTCTAGTGCTGTCCCAGTGAAGGCTGCATTCTTCCGGGCCTGCTCCACTTGGGCAGGATTGATGGGCAGGCTGAGGACTGGGTTCAGGCTCTGGAAACTCTGCTCCATGTAGGCACTGCGAGGTGGCCCATTGTGCAGCTTCAACGCCTCCTCTGAAAGCCAAAGGAAACAATAATGCGTTTAGAAGAGTCATCAACCAGGTATTTACTTACTGTGAACCAGCGTAACAAGGCTCTCTGCATCAATTCACTGAATTTTCTTGACAATCTCATGTGTGCAGGGCATGGCACATTTACTTGCTGACACACATTTATGGCCATATTCAGTGGTCAAGACATTTATTGATTAAACAATACATTCTTTAAAGATTTGTTACTTATATTTATGTATAGTATGTGTATATGTTTGTGTGTATGTTTGCATGTCTGTGGAGGTCTGCTTCTCCCAGAGCAAGTGTCTTTACCCACTGAGCCATTTCAATGGCTCCACACCTTATTATTTTTGAGACAGGTCTCTTATTTAATCAGCAGCTCAGCTGTCTAGTGAGGCTGTTTGGTGCTGAGCTCCCGGGATCTGCCTGCTCAGTAACCAGAACTGAGGTCTCAGGCACATGTCTCTACACCTGACTTTTTATGTGGGTGCTGAGGATGCAAACTCAGGCCCCCATGCTTGAGGACAAACATGTCATAGACTCAGCTACCTCCTCTGTTTCTTGACACTTAATTTTCAGCATCTGCTTTGTACTAAACCTCTCTGATACGAAAGGTAGATGGGTGACCTGTTTCTTGGACACATATGGGAAATGAAGTGGCTAGGATCCTGGATTCCTTTTTTGGGAGGAGGTAGATTCAGAGCGTTCTTTGTACTGTTCTACAGCTGTACTTGAGGCAGTGAAGAGGTGTGATTCCCAGCTCCCTCTCCACACTTGGATTTTAGATCTTTAGAGGTGTAAAGGGTGCCCCATCAAGGGAAATGTGAAGCCATTAAGTAGTGCTAGATGGTGGTATGAACTGGATAGCCGGAGAAGTGGGCTAAATTCACCAGGCTCAAAGTGGAAAAAGATTTTCAATGATAAGGAAATAAATAAGCGGGTAATAAAGGTCATTTCAAGTGATATATGACACAGAGATGATAAATAGAGAACTGACCCGAGCATAGTATGGGCCATTGGCAAAATCTAGCCTACTCTCTGTTTTTATAAAATTTCTTAGGAACACAGCTCTGCCTGCTTGCTGGTGTACTCTCCACTACTTGCTAGTATGCTAGTGGATGTGTGTAGTTGAGACAGAGACAGCACGTTTTCTGAAAAGCTGAAAATATTCACTCTGTATCTTTTATAGGAAATGTTTACTGTGCTGTGGCTTAGAGAATGGTCTGGGATGCGCAGAGAAGACTTTCCTCAGGAGGTGGCATTTAAATGAAGTATTGATTGATATGTCTAAGGCCAGAGAGGAGAAATCCAGGGAGAGAGGACAGCAAATGTGAAGCCTCATTACCAAATCATACAGATAATGATTGTTGGAGCCAAAATATGAACTCAAGTCTGTTGGCCTCAAAGCCAAGACATGGCTGCCAGGCGACTTCCGTGGAACTCTCTGGAGAAGACTCTTGCCTCCCTGGCAGCCTGGTCCAAAGCAAAGTGGTCCTTGGAAGCATGCGTAAAAGGATGCACTGTGGGCCAGAGCAGTTCTGACTTGACTGCCTCCTGGACCAGCCTTTCAGCCTGTGAGATCTAGTTGGGCTGAATGGCCACAGTACCCAAATCCTACATACAAGGTATGTGACTTGTGTCCTGGTTTCCTCATGGATAAAGTGTGTGTGCACACGCATGTGTGCGTGTGTGCATGTGTGTGTAAGGGGGTTGGCACATGCCTCCTGTGTAACTCTGGGGGTAATGTACTGACTCATAAAGTTCTGCCAATGGTGCTGAAGGTAAGTACTTCACTATTGTTGCTGGTTCTTATTAGCTCATGATCCTCTCACTCAGAAAATGAAATGATAGGGCTGGTTTTTATCTCGCTTACTTTGTAGAGGAAGGAGCACTGCTAAGTCAGTTCAATCCAGAGTGGTCTGACTGCAAAAGTGTGCCATCACACGATGCTCTACGCAGGTTCAGCCACAGGCTCACAGCTAAGGCAAGGTTGCTATCTTTTCATCTTGGCATCAGCCCTTTGAAAGCCTGTTGTTGTCCCCATATGACAAACATGGGAACACTCAATCTGGCACCAGTTAGACCCCTAGGAGGCTTGGTTATAAGTTCAGAGTTTATTATAAAAGCAAGGGATATACAAGAGGGCTGTTGAGTCTGCTTAGAGCTAAGGGGGAGACAATGAAAGTGTAAGAGTTTGGGGGTGAAGACAAACAATGTGTTTCCTATTTGAAGAGGTTCTTATTCTTGGACAAATGAAATTTAAATAAATTAGGTTTTGGCCATAGCTAGAATACTGGAACACAGGGTTGGTAGCACCAACAGGTTATTCCAGAAGAACAGGGCCTTCTGTCTTTGGTGCATGTCCTAAGTTCTCTATGAGTCTCTCTATGCTTTTACTTTGCAGAGCTGGGAACAGGTGATGGAGAGATACCCAGGCTGACAAAAGACTGGAGAATCCAAAGCAAAAGGAACAGACATAGAATATTGGGAGCAAAATACTGTGGTTGATGCAGGGGGAATAAACACTTTATGAAAAACGAGGTTAATGTGGGAAATGGCATTATGGCATCAGCTTGGAAGTTTGCCTCCGTAATTAAATTTTCCTCAATTCCACCTCATCAGATTTCTTGAGATTACCAGGAATGCAGCAATAGCAAATTACTAAAGATGAATCATTTCTCAAATGCATTACTCCCACCTCAGTGTTCCTTGTCTCATTAACAAATACAGTTACTGCCAACAGGGGACCTGCTTCCCCCAGGGTAAACCTGACCCTGAGGTCTTTCGGGGAATGGTGGTAACAGCCCCAACTCCTTGGAAATCACAGCAGAAAAAAAAAAAAGAGAGAGAGTAGGTGGATTCAGAGCATCCTTTGTGCTGCCCTATAACTATATTTGAGGCAGTGAGGAGGTGTGGTTCTCATCTCCCTCTTCACACGTGGATTTTAGATCTTTAGAGGTATAAAGGATGCCCCATCAAGGGGAACTTGAAGACATTAAGTAGGTGGGCTCTGCCTTGGCTGATTCTGGATCAGAGACTCAGGCTTCAATCTTGAGAGAATACCAGGTGTCTGGGTATTGGCTTGTTCAGCACAAAGACTTAGCAGAAGCTATTGGAATTCATGCCAGGGCCCTATTTTCAGGATTGCAGGCATCCATCCCACACCTATGCCTTCCTGGCACTTGTTATCAGCACAGCACTTGGTGTCTGCCAAGAATGCTTCCCACTTAGTGGGACTGTCATGTATATCTAGCTCCTGGGCTTGTGTTGTGTAACATGCAGATGGACAGTCCAGATACCAGTTCCTCTCTGTATCTCAGAGAAGTTCCCGAGGAGATTTGTGTATGTGCTGGCTTTGCCCACATAGCTAGCTCTTCTTGTCATTATTCCTTAAAGCAACATGCCACAGCTGTGTGTATAAATTCATATTGTATTAGGCACTAAGAGCCATCCAGAGATGATCTACTGTAAACAGGAGAATGTGCGTAGGCTATGTGCAAATACTATGCCCTTTTCTATAAGAGACTGATACATCTGTAGTTTTATATAATCAAAGAAGAATCTGGAACCAGTTCTTTATAGACACTGAGAGGTGTTTGTGCTGGGAGACTCAGAAATTCTATTTCTATGAGTCTCGTCCTGTGAGCCTGGGCACATGTAATTTCATGTTCTAGAATCTTCCTTGCCATTTCTAAGACAATGTCATCATAAGACTACAGAAGGTATTATGTCCAGTAAGGAACAGCCTGTAGCTCTTTAACTGTGGAATCCCTGTGGCTGGCAACTTGCACACACTGTCTGGGAAAGCTACAATTTCTGTTCGGTACAGAACGTACCATTAAATCAATGTTTGTGCTTATGATTTAAAACACCGCAAAAAGATGTTAGAAAGATGTGCTCCAACTGTCCACAGTGGTCACATCTGACAAACTAAAGAAAACAATCCCCAAGATTTTATTAATCGAAGAAAGTGGAGGGAAATAGAAATACAAATGTAAACCCTTTGCCTGGAATAAAAGCAAGTGGGCCATTAGGGGTCCAGTGTCCCTTCCTCCCTCCTCCATGAACACTGGGATGCAATGGCCAGAGGCAGCCATATGTTAACAGTCTCCATCATGTTTGACCTTCCTGCTGAAACATGAATCCTGAAACAATCAATACATTGTCAACTTTCCTGATTTTGATGTTTTAATGAAGTAATCTTAAGTATGGCTTACTATATGATCAGTTTGCCCTGTCTATCATGTTTTAAAGTTGCAAGTGGCTAGCCTTTGCTATCTTTACAATATGGGACTCTATTGTATAAGCAAACTACACACTGTCCTTTTGTGTGGGGAACTGATGTGGGAATGTCTTTCTGTATGCTGTGAATAGCAATCTTTAAATAAAGGAGCTGTTTTGGCCCATGACAGACACCATAGAAAAAGTAGGAAGAGGAATCAGAATAGGTAGGAGGAGCAGGGTGGAGTCAGAGACAGACTGGGCCAGAAGCCCAAAGGAGCAACATGTAAGGAACACAGGTGAGCCACGGGCCATGTGGCAGGAAAGATTAATAGAAATGGGTTGATTTAAGATGGGAGAGCAAACTAGCAATGTGCCTGAGCCATAGGCCAAACAGCATGAAGTTAATAAAAGTGTCTGAGTCATTTCTGGGGGCCTGAACAGCAGTGGGCAGCTAAGGGGTCTGGGGCTGTAGGTCTGTGTGGGTCTGGGCCTCTGGCCACCCAAAACTAAGAAACCACATTGTAACAGGGAACTGTTTGTGGTCTTGTGTTCTATGAACAGTTTTGCTGCGATGCCTTCCTTTGTCTCTACCTGGGCCTACACCTAAGTGTGGGACTTCTGTGTGGCAGGTGTGTTTGTCCAATTTGAGAAGTGGTTCACGGATCTCATAAACTCATCACACATTTCATCTCTCAGGAGCCTTGGATATATGCCCTTGCATCTCTGACCTCCCCTATGACACTGCCCGCCTGTCACAGGCACATGTTTATTTCCCACTTCGGAACTTCCTTTTGCTTCTAATTTTCATCATTATTAACAAGGGTAAGGTTTCTAAGATTATAAATATGTGGATAACTCATATTTTCTATTTCATTTCCTCTCTCTTTTAGAGCCGCCCACGGCAGTCACCATCTTCAGATGATAAATCACTCTGATTTTCAAGCCACACGTCTCTGTCCCAACTATTAGAGTCTGCCACCAAAGTCCCAAAGAGGACACACCTGTGTCCACAGGTGCTCACGCCCATGTTTCTGTGAGATGTTGTTTACAAAGATCAAAAGCGGCCATATTTCACTGGGCTTGTAGTCTGGAAAAATTTTGTTTATGGGATTTTTTGAGTGTATTTTGGGGAGAAAATATCTTGCACTAGTGTGTGGCTTCTCCTTTTTTGCTTAGGGTATCACGTTTTCTATGAGCATAATTCCAACAGCAATTATTATTTCTAAACAGCCATGAGGACATGCTAAAACTCAGTGTGTGCCTTGGATTAGTCTCCATTTCATCTACGTGAGCAAAGCCTTCTGGAAGTCCAGTGGGCCCACAGCTGATAAATATCCACACAGTTGGTATTGCCTTTGTGTAAAGGGAAGAAACGAGCCAGTTCTATTTGGTAAGTCAGCAGGAAAAAAAAAATCTCATGTTTTGCTCATCATGAGGCAGCCTCATGTTCCATGTTGGGCATGGATTCCCTTCGGTCCCTGCTGATGGATGCTGTCCTCTGCAAGGACCTTGAGGTCACTCACCTGGTTTGATAGGCTGCTTGTTGGAGAAGGTCAGAGGTGCAACAAGGAATTTGGTCTCTGCAACTGGCACCCAGTGATGGAGAATCTTTACTGTCCAGACTCCAGGTCTCAGAGGCAGATTCAGAGGGGGTTTGTAGTGTGTGAATTCCGCAGTGGATTCGATCAGGATATCATATGTGGCTGCGATGACATTGACAGGATCCACCCAAATAACAGTCACAGTCACATTGGGTCCCTTTCCCCATTTCTGCATCCCCACGGGCTCATCCATGGGCCCCAAGAGACCGCCAAAGTTCCGAAACAGCCTCTCCTTGGCATCCCAATCAGTGCCAACCTGGAACAGGAGAACAAATTCTGAAACTGCTGAGTCTTGGGAGAGTCTACATTTGCACATACCCATTTCACTGATGAGGAGACTGAGGCTCCAAGTCACCTGGGACTCAAGGTTACACAGCTAGTAAAGAGAAGTCATGGAACTCCTGCTCAGATTGGGACTCCAATACCTCCAAGTTTCCCACCGAACTGGCCAAAACCACACTGCGTGCTTTGACACAAAACCTCAAACCCATGAATTGAAAGTGTGAATAAACATATCCTGCATGCCATTCCAAGTAACAGCCTGCTGTTCAGCTGGAGAAGCTGGGTTCCTCTTGGGCCTCTGGTTCTATACGTGTCACACCTGCATTTGGCGTACATAAGGATAGGGACCTGACTTTGGCTTCTTCAAAGCATTCTTTTCTGGACCCCGGAGACAGGACATGCCTTACATCCACTCTTCCTATGTACCAGCTGGGTGGCTGCATGGAAAGCCTCTTGCCTTTTCTCCACTCTGTAACCTTCAAACTACTCTGCATTTGGGAATCAGGGAGATGTCACATGCTGCATCACTACTCAGGGCCTTTTGCTGTCCCTGGGTCTGAGCTAACATCCTATTATAGTCCCCAGGCATTCCTACCCCCCCCCATCTACCTATCCTGCTCCATATGTGCCTTCCTCCAGTCCTTTTAACTTACCAATCTACCCCCTCCCCATCTTTGAATGGAATGTCTACATCCTCATACTTTTCCATAGCCAGTACCTTATCTGAGAGTTATCCTTAGGGCTCCCTGAACACCTTAATACATCACTTCCCCCTGCTATAATGTAAGCCCATGAGAAGAGAGCTTGATTTGTATGAATCTCAACTCTTCTATGGTTCCCCTAAGAGGGCCAAGCACATAGTAGGCACTTAAGAAATGTTTGCCCAATAAGTAAGTAAATTGCTTGACAAAAAAGTGAATTAGCCACATATAACCTTGGTACTGAGCTATGTTGTTGTTTTACATCAAATTGAATAAGGGGTTTTCTTACTAAAAGAGGGGGGGATGCTCCCTAAGAGGAGTGGCTTCACGTTTCTGAAGTAACTGTGCATAGGCATAGCAGTGGCAGACATTGAACAGAATGTAAAGCTGTTCTCTCTCTCTCCCACCCCGTGTGTGTGCATGGGTGCATATGTGTTCATGTGTACAGGTTGAGGTGACCATACAAATCCACTGGACAAGTTTCTGTACATGTATGACAAACAATAGCTGGATTTCTTTCTCTATCTGTGTTCTTGCCTGGAATCACTATGCCCATTCCTCATCTAGGACACACAGTCTCCCAGTCAACACTGAAGGCTCCCATTGGCCAGGTGTGAGGTGAAGCAACTGTGTGTACCTGCTCATGTGATAGTCTCATCTGTGGAGAAGAGAAATTTGTCATTATTCACATGTGCATGTGAAACTGATGCTCAGAGTCAATGACTTGCTGTGGGAGTCCAAGATGTCTATCAGTAATGGATCATTTATTTGTCCGTCCATCCATCCATCCATCCATCCATCCATCCATCCATCCATCCATCCATCCATCATGTCTAAGTATCTGTGTAAAACTCTATCATTCACTGGTCATTCTATCTGTCTGTCTGTGTATCCATCCATCCATCCATCTACCTACCTAGCTACCTACCTTGAACTTGAACACATACTTAATGATCAGGGTTGAGCAGATGGACTTCTCTATATACCTATACTACGGACTGACACTTTTGTAATACTACTAACAGAAAGGAAGAATGGCCACAAAGCCATGTGAGAAAAATGGTCACAAGGTCACACAGAATGAATTTATAATTGCTCAGGGAACTCTTTAGAACATTACTCTTGTATTTTCTAAAACAATGGAATGGATAGTTACCTTGAAATTTGTGTTCTCAGAGTAGCTTAAACTGAAGAGTGTGGATCAACTTGCAAAAAAAAAAAATGGGGTCTTGTCTTAAATGGAGGAACCTGAAGAATGTCACCATCTCATACAGTCTCATTTCTATTACATCTGTCACATCTATTACCTTCTACTTTGCCTTAGTGTGAAAGTCTGCAATCAATCATTCATTGCAAAATGGGCTACTTTATAAGTTTAAATAAATGCTCAAGTCCAAGCCTCTCATACTGCTTCCCAGCTCCCAACCTCATCATCTTCAGCCATGACCTTGACCATTTTCCATAACCATGCTCTGGCCACGCTGGCCTTGCTTCTTCTTCAGCATGCCAAGATTCTCAGAATCTCAGGACATTTACCTATGCTCTATTCTCTACTCAGAATGTTCTAGATCTTCCAATGGAAGATAGGCCTCTTTAAAAAGTTTTAGATTAAACCTGATCTATTTTTAAAAGCCCTACCAGAAGAAACCTTCTTATCAGAGATTGCTTCCACCAGCCTCTTGAGCCTGAGAAACCACACCTATAGATTTCCTTTTGTTCTGAAATACTTGCTATAATATGAACTATTTTTTCCCTTCACTCACTACTTGTATGCTTGCCCCAGCAGAATTCAGTTCCATCACAATAGACACCTTGCCTCATGAATCTAGCATATTGTAGGTCCTTGGTGGATACCCTTTTATCCAATCAATGGCATGGCCCAACATGCTAGAGAATTCTAAGTTGACCATCTGCCACTATGTAAGATCCTGAGACCATGCTAACATCAAGGGTATCCTTACACAATTATAGGTGACCCTTCATAGGTCTCTTCTCGTTTAACTCTTTACCTTTGACATTAAATAAGTATGTCTAACAAAAGTACTCCACACAAGGTTGGGGCTTCTGCCTCCCATGCCTGCATTATTAATGGTGGAATTGGTTGTCCTCTTACCAGGGCTGAAGGACTCATCATGAAAACACTCACAAATTACTAGACATGTGATGGCCAATCTCTTGTCATTGCCAGAGCTACCCAGTGACCCAATAGCAGGCTGATAAACAGGGAAAGCCCAGACACCAGGCATTCATCTCTTTAATGGGACATTAATGTCTTCAACGGGCTGCTTGGGACCCCAGAACAGAATCCAACTGAAGCAGCATCTAATTGCCCTGCTGCCTCCAGTAATTTATGGAGCTGACTGCCATAGCATCTCAGAATCAGTCAATCCCCATGGAGCCTTCTTTAAAAATATGAGTTTACAAGAAACTCATCCAGGCATTTTTGAAAGGGAATCTATTCAGTCATGTGGAAAAGCAAAAAGACAGGTTCATAGTGAGTGGAGAAGGACCAGCAAGGACGCACAAGCAGGTGCGATATCTCCCATCATAGTCCGAAGCTCTCAAGTTCCTACATACCAAAAGTCACGCTTCACTTAACCTTAATCTGGCACTCAAACTCATCGGTGTAGGTCATGATGCCCAAGCTTCATCATACTACCTCTTATTTCCACCATTTCCCAGCCCTTGGGATGGTCGCATTTTTCAGCAATATTCAGCACCACACCTACTAATGACAGGACTCTTTTACTAATGATATGTGCAGAGGATGCAGCAGCAAGTGATAGATAGAGGTCCAGTTTTCTGGTGTACAACCAAGACATGTTCATCAATCAGCAAGATTGCATTATAAGGTAAGTTCTAGAAGAGGCAATTAAGGAAGCAGCAGGTATATAATGCTGCTACTGTGACACAGGGCAGGAAAGGTGTCTGTGAAGGTGTCTCTTTAGACTTAGATCAGAAAGACTGAAAAAATTAAAGATTTCAAAATATAGGACAACCTGTGAGAAAGTACTCTAGATAAAGAGACATGACAAACTCAAGTCAAGAATAAAGACATCTTGCTTGACAAAGATATGGGAGCCGTGAGCAAGAAATAATGTAGTATTGGACCATGGTGGAGAGTCAAACAGTAGCCAGATCATGTGGGGCCTTCTGGACCTGCAGGCAGGGATGTGACATGGATATGACAGGAAGGCATCTCCAAAACCAAAATCATTTCCAAAAGCTTATGTTATTGTGAGTAAAAGGAAGACACTTTTTCTGTAACTATACACTGCAGTTAGCCTATGCATCCATCTATGGACACTTTTGTTTACCAATCTCCATTTATCTACTCACCAATCTATTATCTATCCATACTTCTATCTGTGCATTCATCTACCCATCCACCTCTTTATCCATCTATCCATCCATCATCAATACATCCACCCACCCATCTATCCATCCATCCTCTACCCATCATCCATCCATCCATCCATCCATCATCAATACATCTTTTTGCCTACATATACATTTACATTTATTTACATGTCTGTCTATTTCTCATCCATCTATTCACCTATGCATTTGTCTGTTTATCCATCCATCTACCCATCATCCACCCTATTGCCTACACTTCCATCATTTATCTGTCTGTCCATCTGTTACCCATCAATCCATTTGTCCATTCCTATATCCACCTATACTACCATGCTTCAATCCTCTATCCATTTGTTTGATAGTCCATCTAATTGCCAATCAGCTCCATCTACCCATCTACTCACTCATTTCCATGGACATCAGCCTACCCACTCCTAAAGTTTAGGAGTTATCCTCTGTGTTAGGAACAAGGGGGGATAATAATATAAATGAGGCATGGAATTTGTGGTCGGTGAGATACTGAACCAATTTTGTGATTTTTTTTTTTTTTTGCCATGCATTATCAGTTCTTTAGAAAATAGCTGAATATCTATAAACCTCAACCAATTCACATAATAGTACTAATGCCATGACTTCATGAGAAAGCTGCCTTGTTACCGGTTCATTACTAAAACAGGCTTAGAAGAAATCAATGGATGGGATGCAAAATTAAGAAATGGAAATCTTCCCTAAAACAACAGACCATACTTCTAGGCTGATTTAAAAATGTTGACGCATCACTGTAAAGAGTTGTTTGCATTGCTTATGATGCTGGTTCTGGTATGTGTGACCATGAAACTGTCTCCAGGAACATAATAAAGCTCATCTTTAGGGCTCTACAAATACCTTCTTCCTCAATTTCCAACTCTGAAGTGTCAGGTGAGGTACAGAGACTGGCAAGCAGAGCTTCAGGAGACAAGACTAGATAGATACCGTTTGGCCTATTACCTCAGAAAACTGAAGCCTCCCAAAGTCACTGGGGGGACTTGCAATCTTGAAGACTTTCTTTGGCATCATCCATGTCTCCAGTGTCTCCAGTTTGCTCACAGCAAGGTTAGTCACGTGGTGTTTGATCAAAAAGCCCTGGAAACGGTCGGCAAGGAAGTAGAGATGGACTGAAGCTGGGTGGCCCATTGGGTAGTACCTAAAAACACAGAATTAGCATATGAGGTGCGCGGTGTCATGAGGCTTTCACACTTCACAGTGGTCTAGCTCCTCAAAATAGGCCCTATTTAGTCAACACTTACCCTAATCTGCATCAGTCTGAAAGCTGCTATCTATGAGTCTAGGGTTTAAGGATTTGCAAATTTTTTTTTTTTTGTAACCAAGTGATAAATGTAAAATATGCTGACTATAGGAAAGTACCATAAAGAAAGGAAATTGCTGCTTTTGATGCCTGTTCCCATAAATAATACCAATTCACAGATATCTATTGAGCGCTGGGTACCAGAGAGTGAAATGATGCCTGAACACTTCTTCTGTTGGTGCCTTTTTCTGTAGCCTCATTTTCTATGTATGTATTTGCACGTTATCTAGTGGGCTGGCTAATATGTGTATGAGAAAGTGCAGGTGCATGTAGGTGAAGGCTAATTACATCTACAGATGTCATTCCTTGGGTGTCTTCTACCTTGTTTTTAGAGGCAGGTTCTATCATTGACCTATAGTTTGTCACGTGGGTTAGAGTAGCTGTCCAGTGAGCCCTAGAAACAGCCCCAGTGATGGCATAACAAAACACATGACACTATGTCTAGCTTTTTAAATGTGGGTTCTGGAAAATTAAACGTATGTTCTCATACTCACATGGCAAACACTTTACCGACAGAGCCATCTCCTTAGCCCCATGAATATTATGTAGCTGGAATTATAACCTATTAATATGCTATGCGTTTGCTCCATTGGACTTCCTGAGCAATCTCACATCTCTGAAAATAAGGTGTGTGTGTGTGTGTGTGTGTGTGTGTATGAGAGTATGTCATAGAACATGGTATTTTATAGAACAAGTGATCTCTTGACGGATAATAATAGATTGTAAAATACTTGGTGGATTTTTTTTTTTTTGAATTTGTATTTATTCACCCCCTCACAGACACACCTCTAAAACTCTTTTTTATGATACCCAAGTTAATCAGAAACACAGATTTATTTTCTTGTTTCTGTCTTCCTTACGTGGTTGTTGGTGAACCCGCGCTCTTTTTCTTTTTCTAAAAATTACTGCCAATACACACCTGCAAACACCCAGCTTCTGATAGGAAGCTTGTTTTAAATGGGATGCCTTCGGTCTGCTCAGGTTTGCTGGTGGCGTAGGTCTGGAAAGCTTAGCATGGAAGAGGAGCAAGTGGGGAGCAGAAAGCAGAAGGGAAGAAGGAGACCAGAAATTCTTCACTTGTAAAGTAAAAAGGCTGCCGTTTCTGCAGCGTGTTGCACAGCGGTAAGAGGCCGCCGTGGCTCCCTAATAACAATGTTCCACAAATCACTGTCCCTTCTCTGCTAAACATAGGCTACCCTCTGCTTCAGATCTGGAGTTTTAAGTCTTTATGTTCAATTAGAATGGCTGGGGAAGCCTCCTTCCTGAATTGACACATCTCTCAAAATCACTGCCTTGTTACCGGGATGCTTCTGGAGCTCTGCAGAAAGAACCTACACTGTCTTTAGATTGCTGGGTCTTCACATGCCAGCACTCTAGATGTGATCATTGTGGATGGAAAGCCAAGGACACTGTACTATTGCAATTGCTTGGCAGTGTCTGGCTTTCTCAGATGATGGAGGTGGTAGGTATCTCTGCTGCCCAACATGGTAGCCACCAGCAACTGCTGAGTACTTGAAATGTGGGCACAATTTTTAATGTTAGTTCATTTATTATTCTTTAATTTGTGTGCATGTGTGATACAAGTATGTGCGTGCATATGTTAGTGCACTTGTGTGTGTGCGTGTGTGTACGTGTGCAAACGAGAGGTGATGTAAAGTGTCTTTCTCTGTAACTCCCCAACGTATTTTTTGAGATAGCGTTTCTCTCTGAGCCCAGAGCTCATCAACTAGCTAGATTGGCTGGCCAGTGAACCCCAGGGATCTTCCTGTCTGCCTCCTAGGACTAAAGACTCATGCTGCCATGCTTGGCTTTTTATGTGGGTGCTGGGGATCTGAACTCAGGTCATCGTGCTGCACTAGCAAGCATTTCCCCATCTTCTCAGCCTTCTTCTTATTATTTTCAGACAGGGTTTCATGCATCCCAGGCAGGCATCTAACTTAATATATAGTTGAACATGGCCTTGAATTCCTGATTTTCTTGTCTCCATTTTCAAATGCTGGAATTACAGATATTGGCCACCATGCTTGGCTTAATTTTCGTTAGTTGAAATGAGAGTGATCATGTGTGGTACTGGGACTCCTTGATATAGCCTCTGAAAAGTCTGTGTTTACCTGCATGGGTGCCCCCTCCCCCCGAACCCTGTGTCTCCAGTATCTGGAGTATATTGAAGCTTTCTCTGTACTGGCATGGAAGAGTCTACCTCCTACCTCTGGGCTCATCTTTGGCCAATAGCAAGTGAGAAATGCCATGGCTGTTCTGATTCAGGCCTTGCCACCCTTGCATCCACCTTCCTGTCTTCTTTGGGTCACCATGAGAGCATTCTTAGGCTCTCATGTGGAAAGATGAGTCATTGGTAACAGATGAGAGCCGCCAAAGTTGTCCAAGCTCATGCTGCTGTGGTTCAGCCAATAGTTCTCAGCCAAGGGCTTTAGAACCATGCCTCAGACCTGTAGCTGACTGCAGATGCAGAATGGAGGCAGGTCCAGACTGGGAAGAAAGACGGCCCAGTCGATTGACAAGTGAGCATGAAGGAAATAATTACAATTTCCCAACTCTGGTCTGTCTGTCCCAGCAGTCCGCAGGTCATGCACTGAGGTGTTTGTTTTGTGAGGTGGGTATGGCTACAGACAGAGGAGAGCTTGCTCCCTGGGAGTCAAGGAAGAAAGAATTTCCAGAAAGGAGCAGTCAGTCATACCGAGTGTTGCTGATGTCAAGAACATGAGCGAAGTTTGAGTATTGGAGTAATATGTTGTTTTATTGCTTGCCTTTCCCCCCCTCCCTCCCTCTCTGTTTGTGTGTAGTTTTGGGTGAATGTGTACATGTGGAGGTGTTGATGAGGGTGTGTATAGGGTCCTTGTGGAGGATGGCATTGTTATCAGTCCTTGGACATCTTCTGCCTTTTTTTTGAAATGAGGTCTCTTATTGGCCTCAAACTTTGACACTTAGGCTAGGCAAGCTGGACTGTGGGCCTCCGGGATCTATCCATCTCTTATCCCCTTTCACCACTGGCAGGTACCACAGGGCCATATATATATGGGGTACTGGAGATCAAAATATCTTCGTGTTTGTGACACAAGCATTTTCCCCCACTAAGCCATCTCTACCAAGGAGTCCTGTTGTCTGGCTCCACCCCCTGCTCTGCTGAGCTTTGCCAGAGCTTGGCCCAAGCTCTCATAATGCAAACACCCAGCTTCTGATAGGTGGCGTCACAAGAATAAAGTCACTGTAGTCATACTGGTTCTTTTTTAGGAGTCACAAACACTGTGCTTAATACTGCAGCTGAACTCAAGCCTTCTACCTAGAGTGCAAAGATCTATCTTTCTCTGCTTTGTTCCTGTCTGCCCAAACTACCCACTTTCTAGCCACAGGCACTTTACTTTAGGCTCCTGGGTGTGCTGAGATCAGTTGTGCCTCAGGGCCTTTGCACAGGACATTCTCTCTATTGCAATGTTCTCTTCCTGTAAGTATATGGTGAGCTGTGCCTTGCCTTTATACCTAAGGCGAACTATCTCAGAACTCAGCAAAGCCTCCATTCTTATCTACAGTTTTGACTCTGTGCACAGGTGCATTGCACAGGGACCTGTGTGTCTTCACACTAGATGGTGAAGATCAGAACCCCAGAGTCAAGTTCAATGCCTAGCAAAGAGCCTGGTACACAGTGGGTGTTCAAGCAAAGCTCGCGGAGTGAATGAAAACTTATGACACCCTGTAGCTTTATGCTTCTTAAGTACATCTGAGGACCATGTAGCCTGAGATGTAACACAAAGCCCTCTGCACCTCATTGTCACATTACTCTATCCCAACAGCAACTTCACTAGGAAAAGGGAAAGAGTCAAGAAGTATGACTATCTACCGAATGCAGTGGAAACATTTGTTTGGCCCAAGGTATGTTTCTCCAATTCCTTTTTTACATAAGGTGAGCTTTGGAAAAAATAGAGCAACATACAATTTTGGTTTTCTGATTGCTTTGCAAAAGCAGGTGATTTGGTAGTCAACTTCAAGGTGACACTTTGACCAGATTTGACTAGAGCTGAACCAAGTAGTGCAAGTGGTCTGGGCTGTTCTGCACAGCACCTCTGCAGGGCTCATACATACTTGCAGGTGTGTGGAACTTATGTGGTCTAGGTTGGTGTACACAGCGCCTCCTGCAGGGCTCATGATGGCTTGCATGTCATAAAGCTTAGGGGGTCTAGGTCAGTGTACACAGCACCACCCCCTGTGGGAGTCATGCTGACCTACAAGTACTATATTATTTACTGGCATCTAAGTTGGGGTTTTGTAGTAACATTTTGGCATCTCAGTTCTGTATGGTGGGTCGGAAGTGGCTTCTATTTTCTTGTTTTCTCATGTTTAATTCTGCTATATCAAACATTTCTGCAAAGCACATGCATTACTTTATAATGAGAAAATGAATCAATAAGCGCTGTTTTATGAAAGGTTGTACTGCAGCCTGGGAATGCACAGTGTACATGAAATGCTCAGATCAGATGAAAGGCACTTGCTATTTCCCTAGACGCCCCATGGGTAACAATTCATTCTCCTTTGCCTTTTTGGGATAAGGGTCCTTTGTCCTGATTTATTCCCACCCTCCGATTCATAAATACATGGCTTTGCCCACGGCAAGGCACAATAGCTCCATCACAATAAAAAATGAAGGAGAAAAGCCAAAGGATTCTGGGCCTGAGGCAAATAGATGGCTTGCTTCATTCCAAAGCAAGTACCAGGAGAAAGTTTCAACAACCCTAAATAAATAGAAAGTGTCTTTTGGACTTTCCTATAAGATCATTTCTCTTATAGGTTCTAGGAAGCTCATGATTAAGCTGGTCTGGGAGGACAGTTGCCTTCCGAGTTTGGGGCATGATGCTGTATACTAGGCAGACAGTCTGTGGTTCCAAGGTTTACACCCTTTCCACAGTCTCATCATGGGGAAAAGATACTCACTGACATTGATACTAGGTGGTACAGCCACATAAGATGGGCCTGTTGAAGGTGACGTCCCTTCGGCTTGGGGGAGTTGGGAAAGGAGGTGTGAGGAGCCTTCTGACCTCAGAGAGGAATTAGGAAATAGCTCAGATGGTAAAAAGTGCTTGCCATGCAAGTGTGAAGACCCAAGTTCAGTTCCACAGTATTCACATTAACAGGCAGACCTGTGGCATGTGCCTATATTGCCAGAACTGGGGAGGTAGAAATAGGAAGACCTTTTGGGTTTGCTGGCTGGTCTTGCTGAATCAGTGAATGCCAAGTTCAATGAGCAACCCTATTTCAATACACACACACACACACACACACACACACACACACACACACACACACACACACACACACAAAAGGGGGGGCAGGCTGGAAAGGTGACTCAGCAGTGAGGGCTACAATTCTCTTGTAGATGACATTAGTTCCATTCCTAGAAGCCAGATTGGGTAGCTGAAAACAGCCTAAAACTCCAACTCCAGGACATAATGCCTTCTTCTGGCCTCCATGGCCATCCATACATATCCCCACGCCCATACAAAGACATACGTGTATATTAATACTTTCAAAAGAAATGTGGGAAAAGGGGGGAAGGAAGGTGAAGGGGATAGAGGAGCGCACCTGACACTGGACTCTGGCCTCCACAGTTTCATGAATATATACATGTGCACATACCGTAATGCACACATGAGCTGCTGACATGGTGAGACTTGACCACCTTAATGACTAGAAAGGTAAATTATACAGTCACTGGGGGACAGTAATAAAGAGCCACAATAAAACACGCTGAGAGGGGTGGCTCTGCGGTTACTATCTAAACGAGAACACTCACTGCTAGCCATTGTAATAGCTTAATAAGAGTCACTAGCGCATCAAAACCTTGTGAAAGCTACTGAAAAACCTCAGCGTGTAAATTAATAATTACACGGGGCTCACAATACACACTCACGAGGCGGCATGTGGGCACTTTCTTTTCATCTTACGTATGAAGAAACTGAGGCTCTGAGGAGGTCACACCTTGCCTAGGGTCAGATATGATGGTGCACACCTGGGATCTCAGATGCGATGGTTGAGGCTGGAGCGTCACAGAGAGTCTATGATGGGAGTCTATGTGCCTGGGTGACACAGTAAGCTACTGTTTGCAAAAGAGAAAAATCAAGGAAACAGGCCGATTGGAAGGAAAGAAGAGACGGAGAATATGACCAGGGTCAGTGTTACACCCTGTGTTCAGAGAATAAAAATAAGACGCACAGCATTAGCGCAGAGTGGAGGAATTCTCTGAGGATTCTCTCCGGGGGAGCAGGGAATGGAAAGGCCTGGCATTAGCACCTCGTTCTGCTGGTGACACAGCTCGGTACCTGGCTTACCTGCAGGTGTTCTCCCCATCAGTGTGTAGGGACGACTCAGCCCTTCGCAGACCCAGGCGGATGAAGGAATGGTACAGGGTGAGCGCCACATCGCTGAGGCTGTGGATGCCATCTGGCTCATCATAGACATTCTCCCAGTAGGAGCGGAGGCCTGGGGTGCCCGCAGGATAGTTCCCATACAGGTAAGAGTCCAGCTGCCCAATGATTTCCTGGTTCACTACAGCTTCGAACTTTCTGGCAAAGAAGGTAGGCCGGGCTGTCTGCTGTGCTCAGGAAAGATACAAGAAAAGTTTATCAGCAAGCATTGTGGGAGGGGGTGTGTCATCATCTTACACCCTGCAAGGAGAGGAAAGGCATTTCAGTGAGTTTGCCAGGTTCAAACTCCAGCCCTGGGACATTCTCCTCTATAAAATTGGTCAGAATGAGAAAAGGGGTCTATGTTGGAACCTATAAAACATCGAAGCATGGTGAGCACTTAGGAATCATCGCCCAAGTGACCCTGAAATAAACTGGATTGTGGGTGGTCATTGGTAGTTGACTCTCGGTGTTTTAGTCAAGGTCATAAACAAGCAATTTGAATGCCTTAACATCAGATTCACTGGCAATGTTTACAAAGTTGAAGATTCAGAGGAACAATTCTGCCTTCCTTTTAATGAGCAACTGTTGTGGGAAACTCAGGTCACATTCTGAAGTGGCAACGGTAGGTAGAGAAATCAGAACGGCAGCCCATCCCTGCGGATCAATCATGAGCTCTTCTTTACACCACCGTCCCCAAGGCTCCTTAGTATTCTCTAGCACCATAGCTGATTGGCGGGCTCACCAGAGGCACCTGGGCTATGACACTCGGCTTCTGATAGACTTTCCAAGTAATCCCAAAGGACAACCCAGTCACTCACATGTGGGACTCCACTGTGTCTACGGCCTGTTCACATTCCTTCTAAAATTATCCTTTACCTCAGTTAACATTGAGTTTCAGGACCACAGATCTGCTAGACGACCATTTCACAAAGGGAATGAAAACTTCCCTTCAACTAGCAGCCATTTTCTTAGCACCAATAAGACTACATATCTCCTGTCAAGAGTAATGATTAGCCAGACTGTGGTCTGAGCAAGACTTTCAGCCAGGCAAATCCACAGCCCTTGACTTTTCCTGTACTCAGTCAACAACTCTGGTGACTTTCAGAAACATAAATCCCAAATAAAATTCCTAACTGACTATAATGTTTCCCATGTAAACTGAGAACTCATGGAAATTGGTCCAGATGGAGAAAGGGATTTATTCACATATATACATCAGATCAGTGGCTGATCCAGAATGAAGACGCACACACACACACACACACACACACACACACACACACACACACACACATGCATGCCAGCACACTCATGCACTCATATGTGCACATAAAGAACAAAAAAAAAACCCACAAAGCACCTGCCATCTATAAGTGTTATACTATTTCGAAGGTAGGGTTTCATAAACAGGACCAAACAGATATGCAAAACATTGAAACTTCTCGACTCTAAAACATGGAAACACCCAGTGACAAAATGGTAAGTGAGCGGTGGTAACTGCATTCCAACAGAACTTTATTATAAGAGTAGGCTGGGCTGATTCTGGCCAGGGAGTTGAGTGTGCTGACCCTTGGCCCAGGACTGTATAAGGAGCCTAGTCTTTCCCTTGAGGAGTTCACTCTGGTCAACTGTTACTACGGATCGAATCAAGCACAGTGTGCCCTTCAGAGGACCAATAACTGCAGTAATGACACTGACAATGGCCTTACAAGTCTTGTCACCTAAGCCTCTGACACGTCAGCCAGGCAGGGTCACAACTCCCATTCTACAGATGAGGACATGAATTTCAGCGAGGAAACCAATACTTGGGAAATGCTCACAGCTCCAACACTGGCACCAAATCCCACAGCTCCAAACCCTAAGCTCTTTTATCACATCCATCTAGGAGTGACTGGGGAGTGAGTAGGTAGTCTCTAAGAAAGAAACATCCTGGGCATGGTGCTAAACATCTCATCTCTTTCTGAGCCCTAGGACCTCTGTTTTGGAGAGGGGTTGGACAGCACTATGGAGTCAGCCTATTTGAGTTCATACCCTCTGCTAGTTCCTAGATGTGCATGTCTTTAGGCATATTGCTCAACTGCTCCAGCTTCTATTTCCTTGTCTTCGAGGTAGGCACAGAAGCATGAGTTATTAGCACGTTATCAGTTACTGCTACGTGATCACCATTGACACTTTATTTGGCTACAAGGTTCCCTATTGAACTACAGGTTGTCATTTCCTAGGGATGATAACCAGTGTCACTGGCAAGATGGTTTCTATCTCTACTTGCTATTATTTGACCACAGACTGATCTTATAGAAGGTCACACTTCTTTTTTAAGATGTGTGTGTGTGTGCGTGTATGTATGTGTGTGTGAATGCTACATGTATGTATGTGAGTTCCCAAAGAGGCCAAAAAAGGGTGCTGGATCTCCTGAAGCTAGAGTTACAGGAAAATGTGAGCCATCTGACGTGGTGGTTGATGGAAATGAAACATGGGTCCTCTAGAAGAATAGGAAGCACTCCTAACCACTGAGCCACCTTGCTAGCCCCAAGGGTATGCATCTGTTTTTATCATTCTTTTCCTAAAGGTTCCTTGGAAAGGAACCCTCTGCTTCTAACAGACAGAAGACAGTTTAGATGTTGAAGAATAGGCTTGTCTTTACTTATTGCAGAAGAGCTGAGTGCACACAGTTCAGTCTCTAAATTAGCTTGGTTCATCGGAGACCATGATGACCCCGGAATGTTGGGAGTGTCATACAGATGCCAACACCAGGAAAAGCCTGAGGTAGCAACATTCCCAAAAATCAGCACATTAAGGCTCTAGGTTACTATCTCTAAATGCTGAAGGTCTAGATCAAGGGAAGAGATCACTTTCCTTGGGGGAAAAAAAAGCCATGGGCCACTTTTATTCTTTTGGATAGAAAAGACATTACCCATTACCCTCTGCAGCCTTCTTGCTTTGCATATCCTTTCTGCATGGACAGTGAGTGGAGAGTCTCAACTCAACCAAGTTTATGCTTAAGTTAACATGAATCTGAGGGTCCCTTGGCAGCTTTCAATGCGTCACCAAATATATAGGCAACTTAAGATGATAAATGGGGACATTGGGGAATAATAAGTAACAACAGAATCACAGAGGCACAGAACCAGCGGGGACTAATGGTAAAGTCTCACATACCTATCCTTAGCTCTACCAAATGTATTAGCTGTATGGCCACAAAAAAATATTTTAATACCTCTGTGCTTCAGTTTCGCCACCTAAAAAGCCAATGATGTCCATCCCAGCAAAACCAATGCCCACAGAGGTACTGTCTGGAACACAGATGGTAGAGTAGATCCAACATGCCAGTATCCCAATCACATGGTGACCTTCTACATGATCCCTGTTTGCTCCTGACTAGTAGCTGTGTAAGAGGCTGAGGTTCTGCATCTTGGGCAAGGCTCCTGGTGATGGAGATGTTGTACATCTGTGGCTATGCTCCAAACGACCAGGTTAAGGGACCTGAAGCTCCACAAAGGCTATTTTGACCATGCACCACTGTAGCAAGGATGTCTTCTGGTGTCACCAGCTTGTGCTGGTGTGCTTGCCATTGTTCTGAGAATGTCATCTCTGTGTGATGACTGTAGGGATTCCATCTGATATATTTCAGCATCACGTGGGGGTTTTGTTTGGGTTCTACTAGAAAAAGAAGAGGAAAAAACCCAGAGGGGCCCTCCCCTGGTGCTACACGGTCCTGGGGGAGTATATATAGAGAGAAGAGATTTCATCTAGAGTAGAATCTGGAGGCCAAGGCTCCCTCCAGTCCCCACCTGTTGTTACTCTTTCAACTTTACAGAACATGGTAGATGCTCCTCAAGTTTTTCAAAGTATAATAAAATGATATTTTAGTCTTTGCTGGAGAGCAGTGGTTGTTAACAAGGAGCAAGTTTAAACTTAGGGCACATTTTGGGACATTGTGAGACATCTTTGGTCATGACAGGTGAAGATACAGATGTGTGACCATTGAATAGTGTGCGTAGGGACCACAGAGGATGGTCCCCAACAGCACGGCAACCCAGCCATAATGTCAAGAATGTTGGGGTAACAAACCTGCCCTTAATATATTCAAGCATATGCCCATAAAAATTGTTTTTAACAAATATTTCAGGGGACGTGACCAAGAAGCAATATAGAGAAGATGGAAATGTAACTTGGACCATGAGAGACAAACTCCCATGACCTGCCTCAGAGTAATGAAAGAAATGCCCAGAGTAGCAAAGGGATAAGAAACTTTTTTCTATCTGAGGATAATTAAGAATAAATCTCTGTCTAACTGAGTGGTAAAATAAGGAGACATACATGCCTTCTGATGGTAACTTTCTCTTGACTCTTTCTGTCTCCATTTAGCTACAAATCTCCACATTGCTGCATTCTATACACACAACTATATATCTTACTTTACATACATACGGACATATATCTCTATACATGGTTACATCTATTTTCACATGTCTTCATGTCTTTCTTCTACATACATTTCTCTTCTACATCTCCTTTTATACAGTTTCCTCCTCTTCACTTCCACACAGTTACAAATCTTCACACAGCCATAGCTACTCATGTCATATACATAGCTCTCTTGCCACATAACATTTTACATTGTTCTTACACACACTCACACTGCTCTTTCCATAGTTCCTATACATAGAAACAGCTCTTTCATACAGCTTCATTTATCACACGCATACTCACACATATATGCTTCTTGTACATCATTCACTCACTCTTTGCTCACTCACCTTCTATTTTATCTATTCTCTCACACTCTCACACTCAGCACACAGACACTTACATTCTTCACAGCTTCATCCCTACACACTCTCAGCCATACACACTCATCCCTCCTTCTCTCTTCCCCTCTGCGGATCCCTGCATCCTTAGCCAAACTCTGGACCATTATATGTTATCTTTTCAGGGTCTGACACTCTTAACACATGAAGTCATACAGTTTTTCTCAGGCTAGTAAGGTCACAAAGACTGGCCAGTCTAAATGCTTAGCCTTGCATGTAACATTTTTCCAAACAGAGAATGACATTGAAATTCAGGACATAACAATAACAGTAGCAGGTTGAACCTTGAGTAGTCAGGGTCCATGCAGGAAGTCAACTATTGCAGGGGAGTATGTCTCAAAATGGCTCGGCCTTGGTTTAGCAATAAACAACATCTGGGAATTAGTCTTTGTGTATTTTCTGTAGGGACAGTTTAGTCTGCTTGAGTTTGTTCTAAAGTTTAAGATTAATTGTCGTTGAGACTGAAAATACTATTACATTCCTGTGTCAGCAAAGAAGAATATTTTGGTATTATTTCTATACATCAGTGGTACTATTAATTTCCTGTGTCAATAAAGAATATTATTTCTATATATCAGGCTTTCTATATCTACAATTATAAGTGTGCTCAAAGATGTAAAACACACTACCTGTGGGCTGTGGAAAGAACCTCACAGCTGTTTTTATTAGGGAGGCATAGCAGTGGCACCTGAGAAAGTTACAGACAGAAAACAGCCAGTCACCCCACAGGCTTATTATAGTTGGGCCATTCCACAGACGTCCCCACAGACTCTGCCTAGTGTGGCCACTCCATGGATTTAATTTAGTGGTATTCCTCCATGGACTCTGCCTAGTAGGGTGCCCCAACACAGAGTTATTCACCTGATAAGACAACCTATGGAATACTGGTTGTAATCTGCTGTATACTCCTATGTTCCTTGGCAGGAATAACCTTGGGAATTGATGCATAGGTTACATCACCTTTTACTGCATGTATACATCCATGAGTCTCTCTCTCTCACACTCTTTCTCTCTCTGTCTCTCTCTGTGTGTGTATGTGTGTGTCTCTCTGTCTCTGAGTATGTGTGTAGTGTTTATCTGTATGTGCCTGTGTGCAGGCACAAACACCCGTGCATGTGTGCATGGAGCTTGGAAGAGGGTGTCAAGTATCCTCCATTAGGGCTCTCTGCCTTGAGACAGGTGTTTCACTAAATCCAGAGGTTACCATTTTCAGCTAGTCTGCTGGCCACTCCACCTCATGGATCTTACTGTCTCCCATTCCTCAACAGTAGCATTAAACATATAATTATTCCAAGCGTCTACTGTGGGTGCTGTGGATCCAAACTCAGGTCCTCATGCTTGTGTAGCACTTACGCTTCCTTGTGGTGATATATTGTTTGTAATCTAACAAAGATTGTCTGTAGATCAGAAAGTAGAGCCAGCCACAGAGTTAGCCAAAGAGGTCAGGAAGTGGTGGCACATACACCTTTAATCCTAGCATTCAAGAGGCAGAGGCAAAGATCCATCTGGATCTCTGTGAGTTCAAGGCCACCCTGGATGACATGAGATGAATCCAGTCTTTAATCCCAGCGCCTGGGATCTATGCCTTTGCTTCCAGTACTTGGGAAGCAAACATGCCTTTAAGCCCAGCACTAGGAAGGTTGAGACAGAACATAATATAGCTGGGCAGAGAAAGGAATGTAAAGTGGGAGGTGTGGTGATATGTTATATATTTAATAAAACCAGATCACCACAGGGAGGAGACAGGAGTCCCTTGTACTTCCCTTCCCTTTTGGCTGAGGATTCAGAGGCATTCAGTCTGAGAAATCGTGGAGACAGGATCTTCTCCTTTCCACCTGAGAATTCAGCAGTGCTGAGAAGTTTCTCTAGTGGCTTGTTCTCTGCTTCTCTGGTCTTAGAGCATTTACCCCGATCTCCTGCTCTGGATTTTTATTATGAGACCAGTTAGGATTAGTGCAGCAGTTCCTTGCTGAGCTATTTCCCTTGCCTGAGATGTATGCTCACGAACAGGATTCCTGATTATTTGCCCCTGTTTTTCTTTATCTCTAAGATGAATCACAATAACAGCAACACACAGTCAGGCCTTCGATCTGGGTAGGATAGCTCAGCCACTTGGCACGGGACAAACGCTTTCTGGTTATAGCTAGGCCGGCCAGGAAGAATAAGACGGCCCATAGGCTTGGCCTTAAAGGCCTGCAGTGGCTCTCTAGGAAGGTGTGGTGGGGCAGGCAGGCTCACCTGGAAGCGATGGAAGTCCTGAGGCTTGAAGTCATTGGGAGAACAGCCACACCAGTCCACGATGTGCTTGTACTGGCATTTACAGCCCAGCTTACGGTTCCAGTTGGTGATTCGCAGGTTGTTATCCACCATGGTGTCACAGTGGGGGCTGTTCTCCAGGACTGTGTGGAAAAAGGACTGCAGAGAAAAAAGGGGTCCAGACTGAGAACCCAGTAACACATAACCAAGGGTGTCAGATTGGCATGTCCTTCCTGAGGACCATGGAGTGCAAAGGGATCTCTAGGATACCAGTATCAAGTCTATCTCAGGCACACAACCATCAGCTGACAGGCTTGTTAATCTCAGGGTGCAGATGTCTGTTTAGACTTCATTGGATAACTCTACCTACAAGTCTATTGCCTTGAACATTCCTTCCCTAGTGCCTAGAATCTGACATGAAGATATATGTTCCTTATCACCCAGGACATCTGCTATCTGTTTGACAGATAGGAAGAGTTTCTCAGGATGTATCAACAAATGGGGAACAGAAGCAAACAAGGTGGTTAGCTTCCCAGGAAACTACAGGCTGTAAGGGCTTTTGCTTGCAAAGAGCCAGATTGGAAACCAACAGATTTCATGTCTAAAATAGATTGGTAACAATGTACAGTGAGCTTGGATTTCACCTATGGATGGTCCAGCCATACACCGTTATTACAGTGCACAGTAGGATAGGTTTCCATGGTGACAAACCAAAGTCCACCACTCTCACTACAACTCAAGAAAAAGTGGGTGGGAGAGATGCTGATGTTGGTGGTGCTGGACCAGGAGCCACTGCACTGAGATAGTGTAGCCCGAACAGAGGCTTGGCTGGGTCCTTCCTGTCCACTGTACTTAAATGAGGGGCCAGTGAGCTCAGTGTGGTGGCTACACTGGGTATTGAGGGGTTGTTTTCTGTCCATGGTGCTGAAGGAACCCACACAGTGTGGCCGTAACACAGGTCATGGTGAGCTGCCTGCTTTCAGTGATAATGAACCAGGGCCCACAGTCTTTTCCCAATTCTAGGACTCAGGGCCAGTTATGTCAAGGACTTTGAGGAGACACAATATTTGGTTAGAAACACTGAGATATTGAAAGAGAAGAAAAAGAGAGGTTTCTGTTTCAGCACTATTTTATAACAAGCTCTGCCAACTGTAGAGTACGCTTCCTACGGACCCTGGTCCCCAGAGGAAGCTGTTGGTGGATATGTGTCTCACTGTTGCAAATTTATGGATACAGCCTTTATATTTCTTTTAAGCCCTGGGGCTGTCTAGGAAAGAACAAGAGGCAGACATAGCACAATGCAGGAAGATGGTCTGGCAGAGACCTCAGGGATGTGTTTTGGTGCTGAGACTGGGGTGGGGAAGTGAGTGCACCCAGAGCTTTGAGTAACAATGGCATCGCTGGCATATTGCTAAGAACAACCAAACTCCCAGAGAATCTCTTCCAAGTGGGTGGATGGGCAAAATGAAGCTCTACCTGCCACTCAACTCCACTCACTTGTCTTCCTGCGATGCTAATGACATTGGCAGGGGACCTGGATTTAAACTTGAATTGTCTACAAGCCCACAGAGGCACCTCTCTTCCATCAAGCAGTGGGGAGAAGTATCCAATTACCAATTGCCCTGTGTCCTTTATAACGATGCAGAAATTCCCTGCAAGATAATGGATGAGGAGGTTATCAGAATGGAGAGAAAAGGTGATTTTCACTGAAATAGGATTAAAAGCTGATGACTTAACATGTGCACAGAATAGTAAAGCCTAGCTCACAGAGGCTTGGCTTCTTCTCACACTGAGGCGTGTAGACAGCCAGCCCTCTCGAGAGCTGGCCCCTGACCTGATAATATATGAAAACCATCCATGGAGACACATGGTCTGTTCCAGGCTGTGTGATAAGAGGCTGAGCCCCAAGAGGGGGGAAGCAGACAACCATACATGAGCAATGCCACAGGCTCCATGGAAACAGAACAAGCACCGGGGTTTTCCTGTGGTTAGAAGTCAGGAAAAAAACTGGCTAGAAACTAGGGAGACAAAGCTAGAAGCTCCCACCTTGGATCTGATAAGGCACCTTGAAGCAAGTGACAGGCAACTTATCAAGATGTGCCTGACTATTTTGGAATGGTCTGGGGCCTTATGCAATGGGCACGACACCCAGATGCTACAAAAGATTCAGGGGGTCGTTTAATAGGCTCCATGCGAAGGGCTGAGCCCCGGCCAGGATGGCTTACAATGGAGAAGGTCAGTGAAAGAGATCCTATTTGGTTTTCTCAGAGCGATTTTGGATCAAGAGTGTGCACATGTGTGTACAGTAAAGACTGCACTATCCGGGACGACAGGAGCGAGAGAAGTATATTCAAATGAGAAAAGGGATTATTGGTGCTGAAAATGGTTATTACTTCACTGCATGACTGATGACTAGAGGATATGTAAAAAGTTGATGCGGCTGTGTCCTGGAACTGTTAGTATGCATCGCCCAGTTGTGAGTGTTGTCAAGAATCATGGGGCTTGACATTTTAACTCTTTCTTTCCCCCCTCACAAAATAGCAGTACCATTTTGGGGGAGGGAATTAGAATATTGAATTTCTTTCTATTAGAAATAAGGGCTTCCTTGAATAGGGCTGCTCTTGGCATGCAGAGACCATGCAGGCTGTTGGCAGCTTCGTTGACACCGTATGTGTACCACAGTTCTTGCTATGAGGTCAAGACTTGCAAAGACCAATGTGGTTCTCCAGCATTGTCTGGTGGTTTGCAGGCAAGTCCATGAAGCCAGGATCACACTGCCAACATTCACTCCCTGCTACGGCTACACCTTCCTCTTCTCCCATCCCCTGCCCTGGGGTCTTTCCAGGGACTCACCTCAGCAGGAAGTAGAGTATAAGAGTAAAATTGCTTCATCTTGGTCACCAGGTCATCTGTGGAGAATGCCACATATTCCACAAACTTCCGGTTGAGCAGGAACCAATCAGAGCCACCATCCACAGCAATGCCCTCTGGGATCCGCCGGTCCCCCAGGCGCCACATGTGTGCATCACACTCCAGGAAAAGACGGTCCAGGCCCTGTTTCCGAATGAACCTGAGCAAAACAAATTGGCCTTGATTACTTGGTGTACCAGAGTTCAAAGATACCATCATGGTAGTCAGGGCATTTACTAAGCACTTTCTGTGTGCCCTTAGAAGCCAGGATTTCATGTGCAGCCCAGTGCTTATTCCTTGGGAGGGAGGCAGGACATAGCACCTATGGAGCAGGAATTACCATTGTCCTGTTTAATAGAAGAATCCCAGAATCCCAGAGAGCCTAGTACAGCTACTCAGCAGCTCACCCAGACATGAATAAATTCAGTCTCATCTCTACTTTTCTAGAAATCTCCTGCAACAGCCTTTTAGTGGTTCCTGTGACAGTTTGATGAACGCAGCACATAGGCCCTCATCTTAGGACAGTGCTATGAAATTCCTTCACACACACACACACACACACATACACACACACACACACGCACGTGCACATGCAAGTGCATGCATGTGCACAGACATACACACATACAGACATGCATGCCTGCACATGTGCATGCACACTCATGCGCACGCGTGCGCGCGCACACACACACACACACACACACACACACACACACACACATACACACACACACGCGCGCACGTGCACATGCAAGTGCATGCATGTGCACAGACATACACACATACAGACATGCATGCCTGCACATGTGCATGCACACTCATGCGCGCGCGCGTGCACACACACACACACACACACACACACATGCGCACACACATTCATGCCTGCTACATGCCCGCACGCGTACACACATACACATCAGGTTTCGATTTCAGGATGAATGCATGTTGGGTTGTAGGTTCCACATGGATACCTAGCTCATTTGAGTAAAGACGCTTCTTTCTTCTTGATCCTCACAAGCTCCTGCAACCATGCTTAGTATGTGATAGGTCTTCAGTAGAGACTTGTGAGGAAAGCTCCTGCAACCATGCTTAGTACGTGATAGGTCTTCAGTAGAGACTTGTGAGGAAAGCTCCTGCAACCATGCTTACTTAGTACGTGATAGGTCTTCAGTAGAGACTTGTTGTGAGGAAAGCTCCTGCAACCATGCTTACTTAGTACGTGATAGGTCTTCAGTAGAGACTTGTTGTGAGGAAACTGAAAGTTCAGGAAGAACGCTTGCCCCTAGCTCTGCTATCAACACCATGAAGCATTAGCATTAATGTGTAGAGCCCTTTCTTTTCAGTTCTAGGTTTCAAACCCAGGGCCTGAGCATGCGTGGCGGGTACTCCACCACCAAGCTGTAGTCCCTGTTCATGGCTGTTTCTCAATTCACACATTATACATGGGTTTATAAAATATTTTGAAAAAATAACAAATTACTATCTTTTGGGTATTTCATTAGCACATTAAATGACAAGATGTGGCAGCATCCTGGCACATCTAATAAGTACTTCTGTGGAAGCAGTGGGCATAAATTAAGCTTTGACATATCTACACAAACTATAATATGATATGAGAGCTTGAAATTCCAGTCTGTGCCTAATTCAGTGACCACTGGTACTGCCATACTTTCATGACTTCAGGTTGCATTTGGTGGAAAAAAATAAAAGGCCCCTCTGAGCTCTTCCCATGAAAACACAAAATTAATATCCCTGGCTTTAATAGAAGAACACACACACACACACACACACACACACACACACACACACTCATCTCATTTAGGACTATGCAGGGCAGACATAGCATTTCTTCTCTCTTTCTCTGTGTCTCTGTGTCTCTGTCTGTCTGTCTTGTCTGTCTGCAGCTAGGAAAAATCAAAGCTCCTTAGATACAATCTAATAAGTGGGTAGTATGGACGGAGCTATAAGCAAGCTTTCTTCTTGAAATTTCAGTTCACTCACAGTGAGCCTTTACTAGACACCTATTGTGTGTTATGCATGGTTCCAGATGCTCAGGGAATCAAGCACAAGGATGCTCTGGCGAACTTGGTGTCCATGGGGAGCCAATAGTTCAGAAAGCTTTTAATCAGGGGATTTTTCTGCTGTACTGGCCCAGGAATCTGGATCTCTGAAGCTTTTATTAGGGACCCTCTGTACACATCTTCTCCTTGTCATCTGCCGCAGTCCTGCTCCATGCTAGGTTGGCCTCACCCCTGCAGCAGTCCTGCTCCATGCTAGGCTGGCCTCATCCCTGCAGCAGTCCTGCTCCATGCTAGGCTGGCCTCACCCCTGCAGCAGCCCTGCTCCATGCTAGGCTGGCCTCACCCCTGCAGCAGTCCTGCTCCATGCTAGGCTGGCCTCACCCCTGCAGCAGTCCTGCTCCATGCTAGGCTGGCCTCACCCCTGCAGCAGTCCTGCTCCATGCTAGGCTGGCCTCACCCCTGCAGCAGTCCTGCTCCATGCTAGGCTGGCCTCACCCCTGCAGCAGTCCTGCTCCATGCTAGGCTGGCCTCACCCCTGCAGCAGTCCTGCTCCATGCTAGGCTGGCCTCACCCCTGCAGCAGCCCTGCTTCATGCTAGGCTGGCCACATTCCCAAAGGCACATATCGACAGAATCTACCAGAACACCCAAGTGTCTAGTATCCTTGGTATTATTCTTTTCCTGATGAGTTCATTCATAAATTCCTGTTCTTCCTGGGATGTTCAGTGGGAGCTGTTCATATAGACACATATCACGTCTACAGAAACAAAACTGGAGTGTGACAGGAAGCCCCGAGCTTTGAAATATACTAATATGCTAATAATTACACTATAATATCCAGTGGCTGCACAGGACCATGATAAAAACTTTAATCTCAGAAAACTTGTGTGAAAATTCACATGGAAACCAATACCAGCAGAGAGAGAAAGTGAAATACACCTTGTGGGTAAGGGGTCTAGCAAATTCCTTCTTCCATGGAACATCATTCAAACCCCACATTTCATTCTAGGCTAATAGCATCTTCTTATAATTTTAATGTGCTGTCCCAGGTTATAATGCTCAAATGCAATATTCATGTATGGGTCATCTCCAAAATGAAGTGTTCATGACTTTAGAGGAGTGGGTTCCATGTTTACTGCCTTTACAAACAGAATAAGCTCAAATATGTGCTTTGGTTAAATATGAGTAAGCAATGACAGCTCATTCCTCAAGCCTCAGAAAGTTTTCTCATGCCAAAGGAGCTACAGGGGACTTTGTATTATCTTGGAAGAAGATGGTAGCAACCCAGAGTCTGGGTGTCAACCAGGGGACAGAGTCAGCTCTTTGAGCCAATATTTAATTTTAAAATTTTCATCTACTCTGTTCTGTGCGTTCATCATAACTTAAAAACATAAAAGGTGAAGTTGGAAGACAAGGTAAGTCTAAAGACGCCCTCTTTCTATAGGTATTGGCTCCTGACTCTCCCCAGTGAGGGTTGAGCACTAGTTTGTGTCGATGCAACTAATAATATACAGAAGAGAATCAAGGATATTTTCTCATTGCCATGGTTACCTTGGGGCATCTGGGCAACAGGTGGCGCCAAAGCAACACAGGCACTGTGAAGAGCCAGGTACTGATCCTGGTTCAGCATGACTCCATGAACCCACACTAGGAGTCTCAAAAGCCTTCCAAATCAGATGCCCCTACAAGGGCCTTGAAAAGTGTTTAGCAAGCGCTGGTTACCCAAGCAATGAATGGGGGCAGCCACCAATCAGTTCTTCCATATGGTGACACCCTTTTCTATCCCTAGAATTCCAAACCCTTTCCATGCTGTATTGTCATCCACTGCATCTCCTTTCTCGCGTACAAGGTCCTTATTTGTCATCTGTTTCTGCTCACTAGGTGTAAGTTTTGGTTATGACAAAGATGTTTGTCTCCTGGCTTTCTGATGTATCCCTAGAATATTCTTTTTCACACCAGGTACTCGGCAAATGTTTACTAAAGGGTTGAGTAACAACAGAAACGTCAGGAGCCACAATCGTTAGACAATCAGAATGTCACATAAATGATGCAACTAGATGGTCACCCAGTTCCTCTCATACATCTGACATCAGTAGAAGTGTTAGAAGAACAGACTCTAACTGCAGCCAGACTTGGTAATTCGGTACTCTGGAAAGTGAGGCAGGCGGCTTGCTTTGAATGTGGGGGCAGCTTAGGCTGTATAGTGAGTACCAGGTCAGCGGGAGCTACACTGTAAGAACTTGTCTCAAAAAAAGTGAAAGACAGGTTAAGTAACTTCTCCAAAGTCACAGAGCTAGGGGACTTGAACTTGACTCCAAGGCAAGCTCTTAAGATTTCTGCCATTCCTCGATGCTTTGGCTGGCCAGGGCTCCTCCCAAAGGGGTAGAAATTAAGGATCTGAGCACCACCACTGCTTCAAAGAGACAGTGTCCAAAAATAAAAGTCTCATTTTGCTTTGAGAGGTTTTCTGGGGGTCCCACAAGGACTTGCACCTTCAGAGTGGCCTTCCTGAACTTCATATGGAATCACTTGCATTCCGTTTTGCTCCTGAGTTTTAAGGAATGTATGGCTTGCCTTCCAAAGTGTATTTATATTTATACTATAGGATCATGTCAGCCAAATAGGCTCTGTTGGGACTCAAGGGGTCAAATTCTAAAAGCCGAGAAGGAATCTAAATGACACAGAAGGTCTTGACTAAGTCAAATGGGTCCAACTGCCCCGAGGGGAGAAGTGACCAGTGAAAAAGGGCTCCATGGTATCACCAGGAGCTAAACTGGGATCTTTATTCTGCTCATTCCCTGGTTGCCATCTTGGCATAACTACCAAGTGTGGGGCTATCCAAGCATCTTCCTGTGAGTTCTAAAAAGATGGAGGCTGTACCTTAGGGTCCTCAGTGTGTTCAAAAAAGCCTTAGCAGTTCACTAACACAACTAATTCTACAGCTAATTTCAAAACAAAGAGAAAAGCAAAAGAGACTCAGAGAGGATGGATGATGTCCCAGGGTCCCACTCCCGGACACACCAATCTTCTCTGTTCTCCATGGCCATCATGTTGTCATGGAACCCCTTTAGAAAAACATAAACCAGGCATTTTACTTAAAACATAAAGCCAAGGGTTAAACAATGGTTTAGTTGGTAAAGTGCTTGGGTAAAAAAATAAGAACCTAAGTTCAATCTCCAAACCCATGTACAAAGCCAAGTGGCAGTGCACACTTGTAACTTTAGGGCTCAGAGGCAGAGGTAGGTAAACTCCTGGCCACTACAGCCAGCCAGACCAGCCTACCAGCCTAACCAGTTACTATAGACCAATAAGGTATGGTTATCAGAAAACAATATAGATAACTCCTGAAATATCAAGGGTTCACACACACACACACACACACACACACACACACACACAAAGACCTGCATATCTACACATGTATCTTCACACATACAAATAAACAATTAAATAAAATAAAGTCATAGAACAAAGCATGATAGCCCACAAACTCACAATCATTCAGTTATCTGACATGCTCACATATTGCAGCCACATCATTCAGGAGAGCCATAAAGTCAGGCTCCTTGGTCTAAGTTTTACATCTGGAACTAACCTCACATTTCCTTAGTTATTGTAGGAACTATTTACTGGCATTGATTATATTAAGGATTAATGTTTATTAAGGGGTTTATATAAAACACTCACGGGTACAAAATTGAACCTTAAGGCAATTCCTAGAGAGTTAAACTGTCCTACACAGAGGCGGTGGCAATCCTCTCTCTGAGAATGCAAAAGCAAACAGGAAGGGCAGGCAGCAACTGGTTGGTCTTCAAAGGCAGCTGACCACACCCCTTCAGGGCTCCTTAAAAACTTCAAAGCCATGCTTGGGTATTACTCAAAAGTGCCTAAACCTGCTATACTTAATCATGCGCTGCTTCTAAATGTCAGGTGGAAAAGAGTGCCCAAGGCAATGCCTACCTCTAAGAGTTAGACGAAAGGCTTAAATAAGATAGTGTGGGGGGAGGGCTTAATGCAGTGCTGGACATACAGTCAGCACTCCATAAGATATTTTTCATAAGTCTTCATTCTTCAAAATAGGCGTTTTAAATGTTTAGCTCTTTTATTATCTTAGGGGATTTAGTAGAAAGGCACTTAGTGGAGGTCAAGAGCTGCAAAAACAAAAACATACAAAACAAACAAACAAAAAAACCATGTTGAAAATGGATGATGCTTCAGCACCAAGGATAGTGCTCAGGGAGCTCTTACCTGGAAGCCCAGTTCTGAAGTTATTTTATGCTAATGTTGCAATGGTGGAGGTGATAGGTATCATGACCATCCTTCTAACTGTGCCAAAGAGCTAGCAACATAAAGCTTTCCTGCCAGCTTAAATCAGGATTTGGTCAGGAGTTAGTACTAGGTTCTGATCTGGGCAGACACACGTAGAGGGGATAAAAGGGCCTGGGACAGTCATGGTTTTATCAGCCCTACAGAGTGTATTTCATATCTTCCAGACCCTGATCTCTGAGACTAGGACTGTGAACACCATCTCTGGCCTTTTCTCCCAGAGAAGCAGAGAACAAAGTAAATGGTGACATCTACCATTTGCTGAGTACACTCTACATTCTAGGCCAGATCCATGCACTCGCACTCCGTATGCGCTTCCATGCAGTCTTTGCTGGGAGAGAGAGACAAAGAGGCAGATAGACTGGGTGGGGGAGATGGAGCGTACACATGGCTGGTTAGTGGCAAGAATGAGAGTTAAAACCTTAAAGGTCGTTCTCTGGATTCCACACGCTAAGCCACAAGATCATAACACTACTTTAATAAATGAGTAGAGAGAAAAATGCAAACCAGATTTACTTTATCTATTTGTCGTGGAGGAAAGAAACCACGGACAGTGGCTGATCTGGAATTTTAACTGGTGAAGATGGTCAGAGATAGCTACTACTCATTACCCTGTGCAGGGAAAACCAACGGTGTGCTACTCTAAGAGAGAAGAAAAAGATTCCCCGGAGGAAATGCAGAACCCTTGGTTTGACTTATGAGACTTACAGATTCAAGGACACTGTGCTATTCCAGGCTTTCAGGCCAGGAATCTGCTTCCTCCTCTTAGAAGTCATAGATTTTCCACTAAAAGCCTTAGGGGTTTTATAGTCCACATCCTATTTGTTTGTTTGCATATAGAAGCAAATATGGTGTGTGTGTGTGTGTGTGTGTGTGTGTGTGTGTGTGTGTGTGTCTGTGTGTGTGTGTGTGCGTGTGTGTATGAGTATGTGTGTGTGTGTATGCATGTGTATGTATGTTATGTGTGTGTGTGTATGATGAGCATGCACACATGCACACATGCATCTAGTCCATACCTGATGTGTGGGATATTCTTTAGCCTTATTTTTGAGCAGGGTTCTCACTGAACCTGAAGCTCACTGACTCAAAGACTGTCTGGCTGATGAGCACATCCCGTCCCCAACATGGTCCCCTCTCCCAGTACTGTGATGACCAGTGGAGGCTACTTCACCATTTTTTTTTACATAGGTTCTGGGTATCCAAATTCAGGTCCTCATACTTCTGTGGTGAATACTGCACAGAGGCCCCTCTCCAGCCCCTTCATGTATTTTTAAAGACAGTATCTGCTACTTTTTGTTTTCATTATTAAAATGATACTTGTAATTCATAGGCTGCTTTGGACATAGAAAGAAATGTAAAAAAAAAAAAAATTCCATTCTACTCAGTGATTCTGGGAATGTACTTTTTTTTCTTTTAGGCTATTTTCTAAGTATTCCTATTGTCTTGACAAAACAGAAAGATCACAGTGGAGTAATGGGAAGCGATGTATGATAAATCCTGTGCAGGGGGTAGGGAGTGAGGCTGGGCACAGCCCAAAGTTCTAAGGTGACATGGCTCCTGAAACTCATCGGGCCCCATGAGCCTTATAAATGACCAAGTCAGGCGTATGGGAAGAAAAGTAGAAATGTGATCTTCTTTCTCTCCTGGAGATGCAATATTAACTATGTGCTTCCATTAGAATGATAACCAGGGGAGGGAGCCCATCTCTGCAGAAGCAAGACGGTACCAAAATACTTCCAGACAGCAGATCTACCAGGAAGAGGCTCCTGGCCAAGCTCTCTGCGGACTTGCCAACTTTAGGCTAATCAGTTGCCTGTTTACACATCCAATAAGATTTTAGCTGGAGAATTGATTCAATGTCAGAGAAGGAAAATACCTGATGCTTCTCAGCCATGCTGGTACTCAGTGTGGGAATGCTGGCTACAGCAGGTGGAGTCTACCCAAGAGACAAGTCAAAGCTGACTGTGCTGCTTTCAGCCTGGAGCTGGATCCCCTCCAGCCTCAACCCAACACTGGGAAGACTCTAGAAGCTGCCCTAAGAGTTGGAGTCACATGTCTGTCACTTCTAAAATGCCTCTCTGTCATCACCATCATCATCTGTTCCCTATTCAAAGCAACTGCCCCACAAGGCTATACTAATTTGCCTCTTTCTTTGCTTCTGCTGCACTGGAAATGGAACTCAGGACCTTGCACATGCTCCCAAGTGCTATGCTTCTGAGCACTTCTCTAGACCTTTTTCACTGTGTATTAAATACATAGTGTTTATTTCATTTGTGTGTGTGTATGTATGTATGCATGTATGTCCATACATATGTGTTCACATAGCATGGAAACATATAGAAGTCAGAGAACAACCTGCGGAAGTTGGTTCTTTCCTTCTATAATGTGGTTACTGGTTGCCAAGCTTGGTTACAATTATCTTTACCCCAAAAAAACCATCAACCATTTTTTTAAAAACAAATTAATATTATCTCCTCCTCTTGGTCTCTGTCACTCTGTCCCTATCTCCCCCTCCCCATGTGTGTGCATGTGTGTGTATGTTTGTGTGTGTGCATGTGTGCGTATATGTGTGCGTGCATGCATGTGTGTATATATGTGTGTATGTGTGTGCATATGTATGTGTGTGCACGTGCACATGTGTGTGATGTGTCATGATGCATATGTGGAGAACAGAGCACAATCCTGTGGAGTTGGTTTTCTTCTCCCGCCTTTATCTAGGTTTTGGGGTGCAATCTCATATCACCAGGCTTTTATGGCCAATCGCTGTAACTCACCGAGCATTTCACTGGCCTCATACAGCTCTTTTTAAAAACTTTTCCTGTGAGGCTAGTTTCACTAAGTCTTCCAGACTGGCCTTGAACTTGCACTATTCCTTCCTCACCCTTCCAAGTAGCTAGTATTACAGGCCTGCACCATCATGTCCGGCAAACTCAGTGCATTCTAGTAAACTCAACAGGGTTGACATTATTTTCACCTCACTGCTCCAGTCTTACTGACAAGGGAGCAGACAAATAATTGATGTGGTTTACAGAGGGTCTCACATAGTGAGTGCTGAGAAGGGGCAGGTGATTCCTGGCCTTCTGGCTTCAGAGCCTGGATGGCAAGCTTTCTACGCTGGAGCTCTTTCAACAGTCTTGGGTGTGGGCTAAGAAAAAGTGACTGTCTAGTTCTCCATTGCATACTTCTCTCCAGTGGGAGAGCATCTATCAAGAAAGGTTGGAATGAGGTAACATATTCAGTGTCCAGCTTGCTGCCTTCCTTGCGGTTTGTGAGCCATTTCATCCTGTTTGTTGCTATTGCCTGCTATACACAGAGGCAAGGCCAGTCGGAACTAAATGCTGGAGCCACAGAGTGGAGATGTAGCAGAGAAGACATTTTGATACCAACACTTTTTGCCTTACTGTTCACATTCTATCCCATCCCAAACACCGGGCTCTTGATGACTGTGAAATTACACAGAGCAGAAAATATCCCTCAAGAAACTACTATATCGGAGAAAGCTGACTTTCCCTTTCTCCTTCTCTGCCCAAAGTCACACAGAGGTTGACTGCATCTGAGCAGAAGCAAGAAGCCCACAGAGACATTCCCATTGTTCAGGGCTCAGACTTCGGTCCTGCTGATGCTCCGCAGGAAATAATGACTGCAACACACATCAGTCACCCTGCTGGTCACTTACAATTTTGGGAGAAGACTAGGGAAAATAGTGAACACAGCACTCCTGTTCATTTAATTACAAGAACAGTTGGGACCAATTTGGCAGCTATTAAAATACAAGTTTGCTTTTATGCCATCTCCTCACAGTGGGAGCAGAAAGTCAAAACTAGCTGCTAAGTGCTGGAGACAGGCACAGAGGGTCAGGGTGGCTGTTAGGCTCTGTATAGAAATAAAATCCAAGGTACCCTGCAACCCAGGCTGCATCCCACTGTTTGCTTTTGTCCCTCACATCTCTCTGCCCTCTCAAACTTTCTGCTTTTGTCAGCCACTCTTAGAAGAATTAGTCTAGAGACAAGCCATACCGGACTGGAACGGGACTTTGGAGAGTAGCGTATTCAACTTCATTGTTCAACAAAGGGGAAGGGAGAACGCTGAAGCTCAGTGAAGCCAAGTAGTTGCCTCAGCATCACTTAAGCACATACCAGGTCATACAGCCTAGGAGAGGCTCTACGGCTGTTATTCTGTTAAACGGACCTGATATGAAACTGACTCCTAATGACTTATACACATAAATAAATACACATTTCAATCCACATCTCGGAAGCTTCTAGCAGACGGTAACAAACAGAGGCCCCCAACTGGATGGGGTAAGAACATAAGAGACTACAAAGTACTAAATGGGACCTCTACATAGCATGTCCCCCTTCCAAGGCTCAGAGTCAATTGCTGAAGAGGGGGCAGGCAGACTAAGTGTTAGAGACAGTGGATGACAGGACCCATGCCAGTGCAAGCCAGACCAAATCCCAGCATGGAGAGGGAAGGTGGGCATGAAGCCCTAGTCTTAACTAAGAAGCTACTGACAACTGACAAGTGCTGGAGGAGAGAGACGGAGAACATGGTCCCTCGTAAGTTGACCATGCTCCAGCAGAAGGCCACATAGCCAAGATACATGGGCACCACAAGCTGGTTTTGATGGCTTTAACTATTTTTATTCTTTTAGAATTAAAAATAAAGAGAGTACAGAGTAGAACATGTAGGGAAGAGGGTGGGTCTGGAGGAGTTGGGGAAAAGGATAAATATAATCAAACACATTGGGCAGGCTGGTGCTTATGTCAACCTGACACAGGCTAGAGTCCTTTGAAGAAAGAGAAGCTAATTGAGAAAATGCTTCCATAAGATCAGCCTGTCTAGCATTTTTTTTTTCTTTTTAATTAGTGATTGATGAGGGGGGCCTAGCCCATTGTGGGTGGTGCCATTGCTGGGCTAGTACCAACCCTAGGTGCAAAAAAAAAAAAAAAAAAAACCCAAAAAACTCAAAAAACAAAAACAAAAAAAAAAACCCCAAAACAAAAAAACAAAACAAAACAAAAAAAACAGGCTGAGCAAGCCATGCTAAGCAAGGCAGTAAGCAATACCTCTCCACAGGTTCTGAGGCAGCCCTTGCTTCCATGTGTCTGCCCTGTTCCGTTCCTGTCCCAACTGCCTTCCACAATGAATAGTGATGTGGAAGTTTAAGCCCACGTTGCTTTTGTCAGTGTTTCATCACAGCAGCAGTAACTTAAGACACAAACTGTACAAAATTCTCAAAAAACTGATAATTAAAAAAAAAAAAATCACCTGGTACACTGGAACAATGCAGGGCTGGCACAAAGGGAGGTCACACCCTTGGGAATTCTGGATTGGCCTCTTTGGATACGATAGGCCTTGAGTTCTAGCCCCGCCGTAACTCTGTGAATTCCACATTTCTCTGTATCCTAGCTTCAACCCAAAGCTAGAAAATCAAGTCAACACTCAAGGAAATGTAATCCTCAGGGCTTGTGCCGTCATTTGAGCTGCTCCGTTCGGCCCACCTGAAGTCTCTGCAACTTGTTTCAGTGACTTTCCTCATTCACAAGTCAGTCTGAAGTGAGCTCATCACTCACTGCCAAAAGGATGCTTTGTGCCAGAGCACTGTTGAGAGAACATCCCTGCCCACTGGTGAGGCAATGGGAGATGGGCCATGGGAAGCCTCGTTCACACACCAAGAGAAGGTTTGAGGAACAAAGAGAAGTATGCTGTGGGAAATGGCACCTTAATTCATTTCATTACTGAATTAATACTAAAAGTATATTTTCCTTAATTCATGTAAATGAAAGAGACCCATCTGGAACTTGTGAGCAGTGTTGATGCGAGATACTTGAGATTTAGAGTTTGAGAGGCAAGTTCTAGGAATATGCTATGCTGCTCTGAGCCATGTCGGTACTCTCTGCCCACCACTGGTGTACCTGGATCATACAGGGTGTACTCATGCATGCAGGACAGAGATCTGGGATACATCCATACCAGTAGCACATTGGTTTTATGCTTACCATGGAAATGACATTCCCATCCTCCTCCTCCTCCTCTTCCTCCTCTTCCTCCTTATCATCACAGGCAACATCTCATTTAATCCTACCCATATAGGACAGTGGCTATTTCACTTTACTGGCAGAGAAAGGGCATCAGAGAGCTTAAATTAAACAAGTAACACAATAAAGCCCGAGACACAGTAGATCAGTCTTTCATCCTAGGAGGTGGGACCTCAAAGCCCATGACTTATTGTGCACCAA
Organism: Phyllotis vaccarum; assembly: GCA_033318265.1. Taxonomy (NCBI): domain Eukaryota; kingdom Metazoa; phylum Chordata; class Mammalia; order Rodentia; family Cricetidae; genus Phyllotis; species Phyllotis vaccarum. The sequence goes on from JARWLC010000019.1 coordinate 2,561,347, forward strand.
GTTACTATTAGAACTCGTGAGAAACAGCCAAGACTAAAGAGTGATTAGCTTTAAACAGCAGTACTGGGGTGGATGTGATTTTTTGACACTTGTTTTGAAATGGAATGATGTAAGCCTTTTGGACAAATCGGATAGCATAGGCTATGAGGAGAGGAAGAGTTTTACTCTCTATCATGGTAACTTTTAATAATAAACACCATAGAAGTGTTTATTGGCACTTCTCTAACTGACAATGCCTTTGCTGTCAGAAAGGCCTGGATTCAAATCCTGACATATCATCAACTGGGCAACCGTAAGAAAATCTATTTGGGTACACAAAAGCTTCACTCTTACTGCCTGAGAATAAAGATATTACATTTTAATTCTACACTGGATGAAGCCAATGTCATATGCAACAGGCCAAAAAGTACTAGGGACTTAGGAAGATGACCTACAGTGACCATGATTTGTATTTGTCCTGCCAGCCTCTCCAACATCGGTCACCAGAACATGCTATACTAACTAATAAGAATTCACAGAGCACGTCAAGCCTTAGAGTTTTCTTTAAATACAGTGGAGGCAGAATGTAATCAAGAGGAGGCCAATATATGCAAAAATGGTCGCCGAAATCAAAGGTAAAATCAAGAAATAATGCAACCCAAGCGTTCTGGGATGGCTCCTTGAAAGCTCAGGGCAGGGAGCTTAATGATTGATTCTTTGTCTCTTTTTTTGAGATAACAATGTAAACTGAGTCACAGAACCTGCCATCTCCATGAGTCATGGCAGAAACAATCTTGAACAGATTCTGTAAATCCCAGCCTTGGCTAAATCAGCAATGGAGATAAACAAGAGCTACCGTATAACCCAGGGAAGATACAAGTGGACGTGATATCAGCCTGAGCAAAGTCAGGCACAGAGCTAAGGACTCCCAGGCTTGCCATGATTACTGGAAATCTAGATTCTCATGGAAGATATGTTCAAGTGAGCCAGTTGACCAACGAGCCAACCAACCCACATGAAGTATCAAAAGGATCAAACACAAAATATTAACAGGCTACAATGATTCCAAGAACATTCTGGGGGTGTATTGTGTACAGTGCTAGAACCAGAGGATGCTCAATACTGCCTCTTCCATCAGGGAGAGATGCTTTTTGTGAATGGGTATGTGTTCACATATATGTGTAAGTAGGAGTAGGTATATACACATGGCATGTTTGTGGAGATTACAGGGCAACTTTGGGAATTGGTCCTGAGGCACCTTGCACATTTTGTCTGATGAGGGATTTTCATTGGTTTGAAGCTTCATCATGTGGGCAGGCTACTTGGACTGTCTCTTCACCCCATCTCACTGGGATTGCAGGTGCATGCCACCATGCCTGGATTTTTTTTTTTTTTTTTTAACAGGGTTTACAGTGAGTACTTTACAGACTGAGCCATCTCCTGGATTCAAACACCTAGCTTTTGACACCGCTTACTCTAAGTGGGAGAGGCAGGGGTCCTGAATCCCTCCCAGTCTATCCATACAGTGGGAGGGGGTGTGGATAACACAGACTCGAAGGTTGGGTCTCTGGGTTTAACTTGATGCTATCATGAGTCTTTCAACTGGAAAGTAAATCCACTGAGAATCTGGAGATGCTCTTGTTCACAGCTAAAGCAGTGCCTGGTATGTGGGTGGCAAGGGGTAAGTAGCTCCTGAGTGACAGGCAGAAGGATTAAATAATGTGGGGACAGACATCACTTATATGCTGTCCTCAGTCTACCCACCAACAAAATGAGAATTTTCTGTGAATACTCCAATAATTACCACAATAAAAACAAACTCATAAAATTCCTTGGGAAAACAAAGATATTTTAAGTGAGCTGGGGAGATGGTGCAGCTGACAAAGGGTTTGCTGTGTAAACATGAGTATCCGAGTTTGAGCTGCAGAATCCATGTGAGAGATTCTGTGTCAAAACCAAAATGGTGGATAGTACTCGAGGAAGGATACTTGGGGCTGTCCTCTGGCTTCCACATGTGCACACACCCAGGTGCACATGCACCCGCATACATATATGTACACCCATACATACACAGATGCATGCACACCTGTATACACTTGTGTACATTCATACATATTCATACACAGGTGAATGTGAACCTCCATACACTCATGCACCTGAACATTCATGCAAACATACACGTACATGAATAGATTCAAAAGCGTTCTTGGGTGAAAAGCATCTGCTTCTCTGTCCTTGACTAACAAGAGAGACCCTTGAACTCTCACACAGGAAACTCTACTCTAGTTGTGTGTAAATCAATGTGGAAGAAAGGCCCCACTGATAACTTTCCACTTCTGTGGTGCCCAGTGCATCACCTTGCATTGTCCCGGCCATGTGACTTCAGGAAATTCATATCTCGGTATCGGGAGAGAAATGCCACCAGCTGGTCATTTGTCCTGTGGAAACAAACAGAAGAGAAAGTCAGGGTCCTCTGTAGACCATGGAGGTTTTGGGTCTTGCCTCCTTTCTTAATCCTAAGAAGCAGATTTCACTCCATCTTTCTGTTCCGACCATGCCACACAGCCTGGTGACGCACCCTCTTGATGGGTCTGTCCCTGGGCCTGCCACATTAAGTGAAAACAGGCTGTGTTCTAGTTTAATTCTGGCTGCTGTGCTGTAGCATCCCAGAAAAAGGCAATTTATGAAGAGAAAGAGTTTATTTTAGCTCATAATTGCTAGTAATCGTTCATCACTGCAAGCAACAACTTAAGACAGATGGACACACCATGCCCAGAGTCAAGAGCAGACATGAGTGAACGCATGCACGCTCATTTGCTGTTTTGACTGGTTGCCATGCCCAGCATGGTTTCTCCACTGTTATACAGGTAAGGATCCCCCACTTAGTGATCGGTGACACACATGGTGGGTTGGGTCTTCCCATGTCGATGAACTTAATTCCAACTATGCCCATCCTCAGATATGACACAGGCTGAAGCACATGTGTGCCTGCACTAACATTCTTTCATTACAACTGACCTCTCAGGCAATCTTAGGTTTTGTGAAGTTGATAATTGTAGCTAACCAATACGGGCTCTTTGTGCATCTATCTCCCATATACTCCACTGCGCAAGAAACTCTGAGAACAGTGTAGTGTCTTATGTGCGTTGGTATCTATGCTCAGCACTGGGCATGGCCTACAATAGTCATCTGTATACCCAGTGCTATATACAGATCAGCTTTAGGGCCTTTGTATTTGCTGTGCTTGGGCCATTTCTGTATCTCTTAATTTCTGGCCTGCTCTTGCTATTTAGATCTTTCAAATGTTTTCCCTTCAGATAGGTTTTTCTGGCCATTTCACCTAAAGTAGCTCCTGCCTTCTCCACCACACCTTTATCATATGGCGATGCTGACTCCACTATTTATCACCATTTGAAAGGGCTCTCTTGGTTTCCTTACAAGGAGAGAATCTAGTCAGATCTGCTTGGGACACAGTAAGGCCTACCCTAATGTCTGGTGACGGAGTGACTAATGCTGAAGGAATGCACGAATCAAGACGGGCTTATTTAGAACTGACTCCTTCAGTGCATAGTGAGCAATGAATCCGAGTGTTCAGTAACCATTGGATTGAGAGATTTAAAAAATATGAAGCGCCATGCAAACGGATGACATTGTTCCCAGCATTGTTATCCCAAATTTATCACCATCAATCTCGGTGTTCACAGTGCCGTCACAGCTAATCAGCTTGTGCATACAGCTGTGACAGTATTTTAAAAGGCAGTCACACAGGTCTCCATCTGCCAGAGATGCAGTCGCCTCTTCCACTGAATAAACCCAAACAGGTAAATGGTGCTGATGTGACAGCTCCTCTGTCACAAGGCTGCTCTCTGCTTGGGCTGAATGCTCCTTAGAGGGCAGGGGCTAACCACTCTTCCAGACTTGGTGAAGCAGGAAGAAAGAGTCTTTACGAGAACACAATGAGGTTGCCCTCTTTATTTTGAACTGTGTGTAGTGTGTGTGTATGTGTGTGGGTGTTGATTCTGTGTATATGCCTGTGAATGTTAGTGTAAGCACATGTATGCCATGATCTGTGTATGGAAATCAGAGGACAACCTTGGGTGTTAATCCTTCACCTTCCACCTTGTTTGAGGCAGGGTCGCTAGTTCACCACAATACATATCAGTCTGGTTGACCTGTAAGTTTTGAGGGAGTCACGTGCTACTGTCTGCTATCTACAGCCCAGTTAGAGCGCTGGGGTTACAGACGCTCACCGCTGCTTCTGCCTTTCTCTGGGTGCTGGAGCTTTAAATTCAGGTTCCTATGCTTGAGTCACACATGCGCTGTCTACTGTGTCATCTTATCTTCCTAACCCTAATGCTGGACTGGAGAGAGGTAGGGAGGTAGCTTAGAAAGCCTTCGGAAACAAAAGGATCTGGAAGCGAATTCCAGATAGAAAAAATAAGCCACTAGACCCTCTGAATAGCGGCCCTCTGTTAACTCCTTTCCTCCTAGCTGCTCAGACTTAAGAACACTGAGCACACAGTAGGTTCATCACGCATTTTCACCAGGACGCGGAGTAGGCACACAGTAGATACACATTCGATGCATGTTGTCCTGCTCTTTCTATTTCTCACTTGCCCTGATTGTTTATACCCTTAACCCTCAACCCTGTAGTGGGACTATGTATGCTCTGGTCCACTGTAAATACTTGTCCCTTCTGCTGGTTCAATAAAGCACTGATTGGCCAGAAGGCGGACAGGAAGTGTAGGTGGGGCTAACAGACTAAGAAAACTCTGGGAAGAGAAAGAGCAGACCCAGAGGGAAGAAGAAATGCTGCTCTGAGAAAAGGTACCAGGCCACATGGCTAAACAAGAAACGTGGATTAGTGTAAGAGTTAGTGGTAAGTTATGTGACTAGGCCGATCAGCATGAAATCAATGTAAGCTTCTGTGTGTTTCTTTGGTACTTTGGGACTGCTGGTCCAGACTTCAGGGCTATATAGAGTTAAGCAGCTGCAGGCAGGTCCAGATCTTGGGGTTAGTTTGGGCCAGAAACTTACTATTGCACACCCCCTCTCTATCTCTCCACCACTCTACAGTATAGCCACTCTGAACCTTCATCCACACAATGGATGGCGTATGTTGACTAATTCATAATTATGGATTGGTGGAAAGGATGGAACAGAGCAGTAAGAGATACGGAGGTGAAAAATAAATGTGATCAATGTCCCAGCCTCTTATTGAGATAAAAACTAATTAGAAGCTAGCCATACTGGGGTGGCAGATGCCTGAAGACCCTCCCGCATCTGCAGCCTTGTAAAATCCATCCTGCAAAGCATGCAGTGGTCTCCTGATGTACACAGAGGTGAATCCTAGGGACAGACGCAAAAGGCCAACCTCCCTGTGTCTGGAGAGTGATAACCAAGATGGCCGAGTTTCCAAAGTTCCTGGAATAATGCTAAATAATAGTAACCTGGTCTCATGCTAAAAAGGATCTCCAAGGAGCTGCTAGGGTAAGTGGCAATGTAACGTCCTTATAAAGAAAATCAGGCAATGTCTTTCCCAGCCATCCAGAGGCCCAATACATCTCGCCTCAGCTGCTCTTATTTACCAAACCTCTTGCACACTCTGTGACAGTTCATTATTGTCATCCTGATGAATAAAAGGACAAGTTAACCTCTGAATGGGTCTCCAGAAGCAGGAATAATAAACAGGGCCTCTTGGGAAGCTTAGGTGGGAGGATTGAAGGGGCCAAGGCCAGGCTCCAGGAACCCCCTCTGGGAAGTCTCAGGTCTCCCAGGGTCAGCCTGCTGTGACTCCATTTGGCAACCCCAGAAAGCATCTTTCAGGGCTGGAACTGAGGCCATTTTCGCATTTCCTGCTTCACCGGGTCCCTATCTGATGGGGATGAATAGGCATTTAGCGAATTTACTTAGCAATGCTTCCACATGAAATCATCTCAAAAGCTGACATCTTAGGGGGAGGAAGGGCGGTGGGCAGGGGCTTTCCAGGCTGAAGCCTATGCATAAAGCCCCCTTTCAAAGCAAAGGCCTATGTGTTTGGTGAGTGAGCTTGCTGGACTGGCTGGACGGGTGGGGTGAGGGGACTACTGTGTACTCCATCTGGCCAGGGAACCCTGTAGCTCCTTGCCTGTCCTTTCTTTGTAAAATATATACTCAAATGTTAAATTCTGATCAGCCAATCCCTGTTTCTGCTCAAATAGGGATTTGGCTGGGGACCAATTCTCCCAATTGCTCCTTTCAGGCTCCTCTCAATAATTGCCTATATATTTAGTTCACTCCAGATAATGATCAGCTTGTGATCTGCTGACATTTTACCCCATTCTAGTCTTTTACACACACACACACACACACACACACACACACACACACACACACACACATGCATGCACGTGCGCACACATGCACTTCTATCTATGTCATGATCAAAAGTTATTCACAGGTCAGTCTATCTCTTGTTGATTGCTGGTGCTCATTGCTGCAACCACTAGGGCCATGGAAATATCTGCTTCAATACGTAAGGTGTCAGTAAATGCTGAAGCCAGCTTATTGGTGATCACATGGGAATCAGGAGTGAATGCATAAATAAGAGAGTTATAAAACAAGGCCATCTTTGGTCATGCACCATGATCTAGCTCAGGGCATATGCTACCTGTTTTTATCTCGTTTGATGTTTACAAAGATACCATGAAATAAGCTTCACCCTCACCTGAAAGACTGGATACCTAGACTCAAGAGACATTAGGTCACAAAGCAAAGTGCAGAACCAGGCTGGGACTTGGTTCTGATGTTACAGCTGGTGCTCTTGATAAAAACCCTGCCTGCAAATGGCAGAGAATGAATGAGTGGGAGGATGGGTGAATTCCATCTCAGGAGTGGAAAAAGGTACAGGAAGGGGCTGTAGAGATAGTTTAGCGGTTACCAGTACTGGCTGCTCCTGAAGAGGATAGGGTTCAGTTTCCAGCACTTTCATGGTGGCTCATGATCATCTGTAACTCCAGATTCCAGGGATTTGACCCTCTGTTCTGGTCCTCACCGGCACTGAACATATGTGGTACAAACATACACAGGCAAAGCATTCATACACATAAGATAAAAGATAAATAAATCTCCAGAACAAAACACTATCTCAGGCCTCACCCAAGACCTACTGAGATAAACTTCTTTTTTCTTTTTGAGCGTGTGTGTGTGTGTATGTGTGTGTGTGTGTGTGTGTGTGTGTGTGTGTGTGTGTGTGTAGTATGTGGTGTGTACGCCCGCATGCGCATGCACTGTCTGGAGGTCAGAGGTCAGCCTCAGGTGTCACTCACCTGTCAGTTTCCACCTTGCTCTTGTTTGTTTTAGTTTGTGATTTGGAGACAGGGTCTATCATTGAACAGGAAGTAGATTGTCTTGTCCAGTGAGCCCCAGAAATCTGCCGGTCTTCATTTTCACAGTGCAGTAATCACAAGCATGCACCACCAGAGCTACTGGGGATTGAACTGAGGTCCACATGCCTGGACACACTGACCCATATCCCTGGCTTGAGATCAATTTGACTTTTTATGGTTTTCAAATGATCTATCTTTCTATCTATCTATCTATCTATCTATCTATCTATCTATCTATCTATCCATCCATCCTTGTCAGTTTGAGAAGCTCTGCTCTACTAAGTATGAAGAGCAGTGACTATTCTCTTCTTTCCACTATCTGGTCCCCAACGCCCCTTCTGGATGCTGATGCTTACAGAGAGAGAGTTCCTATCATTTCTATAAGGCATAAACCTCAGGTGTTGGGAGTATTAGATAGAACCATGCATGTAAGACCTCTGTAATAGCACCTGGCGCAGGGTGAGTCTTTCACAAATGTTAGCTGTCATTTCATAGTATCATTGCCATCTCAAACATCAGCTACTTAAGACATTTTGATCCAGGGAAAGCAATGAAAGGACCAACTTGACTCTGACTTGGAAGGCTTTCTGTGCGTAAGATCCATAGAATATTCTGCAGAGCACAGAATAGGGAATAACCCTTTGAAGCGGTTTGTCATCATCTCTACACTGGTGTAGGAGTTAGGAGATATCTCCCAGAGAATACAACACCATTTTCATGGCTACAATTCTGAATATAGAGACATGTATGCTGAGGGCAGCAGCTCTGACAGTCTCTGAACAGCCAGAGCTCCTGGAATAAAGGTACTCTACGTCTACAGAGTCAGATCCATGCAAGGCTGCTGTGCTGACAGTGATTGACAGGTGATAAAATGACAGGATCTGCTCAGTCTCTACAGGGAAGGAGTCCAGAACAGATCCATTTGCATGTCTTCCCAGCCACTGTTCTCATCCCAAACCAATTTCCCAAGGCTGGAAGCTAAAAGGGACCCCAAGAGGCAGTTACTGCATCATGGTAAAGCTGGTGAATGAAAGCTAGGAACACACACACACACACACACACACACACAAAACATCTGTGGGTGTTAGAACTCCCCATGGCACTGCCCAGAGATCGTAAATCCCACAAGGTTTGGACTGCAGTGGACTGGTCATTGTGTGGCAGAAATGTACATATCATGTGTAGAGTGTGTGTGTGTGTGTGTGTGTGTGTGTGTGTGTGTGTGTGTGTGTGTGTTGGGGGGGGTGAAGAGCAGTGAGTTGAGAATACGAGAGTTGGAGACATCTTTATTCTGAACTCTGAATGGATGGTACTGCTTCAATGTCTATCTATCTATCGACCATCATTTCTTTTATGCACATTTAGTGTGTGTGTGTGTGTGTGTGTGTGTGTGTGTGTGTGTGTGTATGTGTGTGTGTGCTGCATAATAGGCAAGAGCTGCACCACTGAGCTATCTCCCCAGTCCTACCTGTCTAATTCAGACATCATTTTAGCCTTATCCTAAGAAACAACATTCACAGCAGTTGATACGCTCATCTTTGCTCCACATTTTTATTGAGCCAAAGTAGCACACTTGACACAAATCTTGCCATCTTCACTGAGGAATACAGCTCAGTCGTAATAAATACAACTCCACCACCAGCACCGCCCACTTTCAGTCCTGCAAAATCAACTCCCCATCACCCTTTATCAGCCCCTAGCAAATATAATTTTCTTTAGCTTTTGTAGTTTTGGTAACTCACAACTTCATAGAAGTTGAACTATAGAGAATTCATAATTGTGCAGGCAGCTTGCTGGACTTCACTTGTGGTGAGGTTTGTGCTGGAATATATTTCTTTTTTGGTTGAATAATAGTCCAATTTGACATACCCCATGTATGATTTTTTTTTTTAAAGTTACACAGGAAAACAGAACAATGGTCACTTGTCTACATGTATCTAAGAAACTGAGCATTCATGGATATCAGCATAAGACTCACCACTCTAATGGAGTCTCAGGATATGATATTTTAATCTTAAGATTGAGTGCTTCTTGGGAAATAAAAGAGTTCTTACTCCAAGCACAAGACTCCACAAAAGGGTGTGCATCTGCTGGAGGAAAAGGGTCTACACTACAGGAGAATCTGATTCTTTCGAGAAAAGCCAAGAATTCAGGAAGCAAAGAGGGAATGCTAAATGGCGTTTTTATGCAGTGTGTTCATACACAAATGTTTAATGTATCTCTGCATGCATAGAGGCCAGAGGAGGAGGAGGAGGTCAGAAATAATAATTCCTTACTGTTCTTTGTCTTATTCCTTTGAGACAGAGTCTCTCGCTGAACCTAGAACTTGATCTTTTCCATCTATACTGGCAGCCAGCAAGCCCCAGAGATACGACTGTCTCTGCCCAGTCAAGCACTGGGGATACAGACATGTTTGCGGCTGTGCTCTGCTTTTCATGTTCATCATGTGTTCATCTGATTTCAGATCCCCATGTTTGCATGGTGAGCACCACTGCCCACTGAGCCACACCCTTGCCCCTACTCCTTTTAAATTTTTCATTGTGGAAGCTTAGATTGCAGCAAGATGAACAACTGGTTATAGGCCATGGATGTAGGTATAGAGGCGCTAGCTGTAAAAGTGGCAAGCAGGGCATCTTGGGGAGACTAACAGGCACTTGGCAATGAGAGTGGTCTGGCCAGGCTGGGGTCAAGGCTTCTTCCTTTCTCATAGTATCAACAACGAAAGGGATCCTACAGGACTATATCAACATAACAAAGTGTAAATATCCCCTTGTCAGGTTGGGATGTTGGGTGTGGGCTCCATGCCTGGGGCTGCTGGAGCCTTTCTTCCAAGTAATGACAACGGGGTTTTCCATCTGGATGCAGGAACAGCACCTTGGACAGTACCTTCTAGGAAAGTGGCTAGGGTGGCAGCGGTGGGTGGTGTGTGTGTGTGTGTGTGTGTGTGTGTGTGTGTGTGTGTGTGTGTGTGTGTGTTGGGTCTAAATCCCTTTAGTTTCTCCAGGTTGGCACATTGTAGGTGTGCTCACAAATACTCACTGCTATTTTTGTGAAGTGCCCAGTGGAGTGACATCATATCAGCTCAGCTCTTGCTGCTGCCCTAGTAACATGTTTGCTCCATTGACATGAAATCATTCTACCCTTGTTTGTCAAAGGACAGGTGCCCTAAAATCCAGGAGTACCATCCCTCACTTTTGCATCCCAGCCTTTGCCTGCTCTAGGAACTCACCTCTGTCTCTGCACAGAGAACCAGGGAAGATTTAAGACAATGAGTCCCAAGCTCAAGAAGCTTGGGACAATACACACTACAATGGCACCCATAGACCCATTTCCCTCTGCTTTCTGACCAACTGCTAAGTGCTCATCTCTTTAAGTAGCATTACAACCCAATGCAGTGGGTGCTTCTTCTCTGAAATGAAGTATGTCTAGACATGAGTCAGTGGCTTGTCTACAGTCTTAGTGATGGCTGAAGGAAGCTGAAGACCTCAGCACCCTGCACAGGAAGCCCATGCCAATTCCACTTTCCACTTGGTGGGAAAGGTTCAGCAATGTGGTTGTTTCTTTGGAAATATAGCAATAGTTGCATTCCAAGGTCTTATGCATCCATTTGAGGATGTTGTTTACTAAACACAGTTGCAAAGCAGAAGGTGACAGAGACACAGGCAAGGTATGACTTTCTCCACTGCAGAGGGCCATGCAGCAGGTGACACCTAGTGTTTGACAAGTTGACATATAATTCCTTGATAGAGAGCTCCACATGGCAGAGCCATGGGGTCACTGACTGTTGGTGACCAGATGTTTTCTTTCTAAAACTTTTTTTGATGCCCCTGCTATGCCTCCTTAGTAAGAACGGCTCTGGGATTCCTTCCTCAGCCCATTGGTAGCACACTTATAGTTGTGGATAGTCAGGAAAGATGGTTTCTGTTAAAGCTCTATCATTCTGATGTATAGAAATAATACCAGAATATTCCTCTTCACTGACACAAAAAGTAATAGTATTTTCAGTCTCAAAGACAGCTAATCTTAGACTTCCAAACAAATTCAAACAGACTAAACTGCCCCTACAGAAAATACACAGAGACTAATTCCCAGAAGTTGTTTTTTTCTAAATCAAGGCCAGGCTGTTTTGAGACATACTCCCCTGCAATAGTTGACTTTCTGCACGTACTCTGACTACTCAAGGTTCAACCTGCTACTGTCATTATTAAGTCCTGAGTTGCAGTGCCATTCTTTGGGAAAAAGCTATGTGCAAGGCCAAGCATTTACAGTGGCTGGTCTTTGTGACCTTACTAGCCTGAGAAACACTGTATGACTTCATGTGTTATGAGAATGGGTTGGGCTCTGAAAATGTAACATCTAATTGTCCAGAGTTTGGCTAAGGGAGAAACAGCAGCAATGTAGAGGGGAAGAGAAGGAGGAATGAGTGAGAGTGTTTAAGAGGCAGCAGCAGTGTAGGGATGAAGTCATGTGAAGCCATGTCAAATGTAACTAAGATGTATGTATGATGAACGAGAGACGAAGCAAGAAGCAGCAGCAACGTAGGGAGAAAGCTATGCAGTAGGTGAGTGAAGTGTATGTTTGCTGAGTGGGAGATGAGGAAGCCTAAAGAGAGGGTGAGAAATGTGACAGAACGAATGGATGAATAAATGAGCAAAGAGTGATGTAGAAGACGCACATATGTGTGAGTGAATGTGTAGGTACAATGTAGAATGTTATATGCTGAGAGAGCTATGTATATGAGATGTATAGCTATGACTGGGTAGAGATTTGTAACTGTGTGGAGGCAGAAAGAGTCAGAGACCATTTTTAAGAAGAAGTAAAGAGAAAGTTATCATCAGAAAGCGTATGTGTTTCCTTATTTTACCAGTCAGATAGAGACTTATTTTTAGTTATCCTCAGATAAAAAAGTTTCTTCTCCCTCAACACTCTGAGGCATTCCTTTTGTTACCCTGGAGCAGATCATGAAAGCTGGCCTCTCATGCTCTGTGGTACTCCATAGCTCACCTAAAACCTAAGCCTGCCAGCTCTGCTTCCCCTGTGGTAGTCCTTTACCTGATTGGATTGAGGCCCCTCTATTTAAGTGGTTTATTTTGGAGTTTACAGGAAGTTGAGACACTTCCAAGACTCTTTCCTCAAGGCTCCCAATATTTTTAGCACAAACATTAATGGCATTTTCTTCTTATGAAGGAAATAGGGAGAAAACCCAGGACTTCAGAAGAGAAAAGGGAAGCTTGAGACTGTCTGAAAACCAGGAGAAGCAAAAGAATCAGAAAATAAAGCTAGTCCCAGATACAAATTTAGTTAAGCTTTGTATAAAAGACATTGGGGGAATTGTTTAGAAAATGCTGGGTGCGGTATTTATTCCTGGGTGCCATAGGTATAATTACAGCACCATGGGCACCCTGGAAAAGTGAACAGGTTAGTGCACCATCCTGCCCTCAGGCTCGGTTCTGTCCCACTGGGCATTCCTAGGCATTTACTGGATCTTTCTAAAACATTCATTTTCCTGTGTTACTCCTCCACTTACTGCCCTGCGGGGCTCTCCGTTAGGGGTAGGCCAGCATGCTAACCGCTTAGCAACGTGCACAAACTGCTCACAGTCAAACTCCCCCCGCTCCGAACTTCAAACTATTTGACTTGAAGCTTTCTAACTCTTCTGTCCTCTTCCCCGACAGGTCCTTCCTATGTGAGAGCAGTAGGTGACAGCCCTGGTCGTGATACAGCAAGCTCCTTGTGGTATGGGTGAGTCACAAGTAATCAGAGGATTCATGAGACACATACCCACAGCATACCAAGGAGACTGTGGAGACAGTCCCTCCCTCACAAAGGCGGCAGTCTGGAGAGATACCTGGATAATAAAACCCAATCACTGCTAATTGGATTTACCTTTTTGGTACCTAGGAAAATGATGTGGCAGTAAAACATGCTCATTGCGTTTGAAGGGACTGCAATCATTTTGCAAAGCTTTGACATGTTCACAGAACAGTGAGGAAAACACATTTCTCATTTTAAACACATATTTGCCATCTGAAGAGGCTGTCTATCTGGTGTTCCATCAGTGAAAACTCTGAACACACCAGTCCTTCCTCAATATGGCTGTAATGGAAGAGTGACTGACGGGGATCAGTACCAAGAGACCCAGGTAGATCTGAGGCTGCTAGAATCATGAACAAATTCAATTGTAGCCTGCTGTGGTAACACATGCCTGTGACACTAGCATTCTGGAAGCTGAAGTGGAATGATGGCACAAAGCCAACCTGGGCTATATGGGGAGAACGTGTCTCCAAACAAATAAAATATTTAAATATGCCATTCAACTTGGTTTGGATGCAAACACACATACACACAAAACACATACATATGTGCTTAAAGACTTGTCAATTACATATTTTCTTTAATCTGATTGTCTTCATATATCATGAGACACATCAAATAAGCTGAATATTTGATTAGACAAGTTCTACCTTTCCATATGTTTTAGCTTTAACTGTCTGTCTACTTGAGACAGCCTAGAATCATCTGAGGAAGGAATCTCAGTTGAGGAACTTCAAAAATAAGACTGGCCTTGTCCATATGGGTGATTGTCTTGACTGCTATTTCATGCAGGTCAGGTGATACTGGGTTGTAAGAAAGATAGCCAAGAAAGAGTCTGCTGCCAGCCAGCAAGAGGATTCCTCCACACATTATGCTTCTAGACCTTGCTTGAGTTCTTGACATTACTTTCTACAAGGACAGACTGTGTGATCTGTAAACTGAAATAAAGCCTTTAATCCACAAGTTGATTTTGGTCATAGTGTTCTACCACAGCAACCAGAACATGGGGCTTCACGCTCCTTTTTAAGTCCATTCCTCAGCGCAAATGCTCCATCCAGATTGAGATTCATCCTATACGGTCTCCTATGTAGGAGATGCTCTTTCTTGCATTTGCCTGATTAACTCTAGATTGTGTGTGCAAGAACTAAGTTAGTGTTCTTGTGCCATTTCAACTGATGAGCTCAGCTTCTTCCAGGGGTGTGGCTGAAAAATAGCGTACTTTTCACCATTCACAGTCCTCTGAGTTTGTTAAATAATGACCTATTACAGCCACTGGCCCATCCTTGTTGTGTGATTGGTCATTTTGTTTGTGTTTTGACAAATAAAGCTTGCTTGGAATTAGAGGGTGGAGCGAGCCACCAGTTGACATCTCCCAGTCCGCTGATCTTTTAGGTTCTTGCCTCAATATTTGACTCCCGATTTCTCATTGATAAAAATGAATTAGGTCAACGCTTTACATCTCAATGTCACCACAAAAGTACTTCTGTAGTTACAGCTATCACCTGGTAGAATTTGGTCAGGTGATGTAATACAGAGTTAATATCAGAAAGAGTTTTGTTCATAGTCCTACCAGTTGGCTGTGCAGCTGTGGGAATGTCATCATAGCTACTTAATACTTGATGTCCTCATATTTACAACTAGGAGTGATAATACATCCTGCCTCATAGAACAGATAGAAGATTTAATGAAACAAGAAGGAATTATTGTTGCTTACAACTGAAAATTACAAGCCAACATAAAATTGGTACCAGAAGTGGGGTAGTGAATGTTAGTCAGAAAAAACCAAACCAAAACAAAACCGAGAAATATGATATCATCTGGGTAACCTGGCCATAGAATGCTAGATGTTATTATCAGCACTACCACAGTAGAAGTAGGTCTGCACTGAGCTAACTCCCAGAACACCAGGACAGGGTCAGTTTGGATAACAGCCTAGGGTGGATCTGAGATCACAGGGCAGGTGACTCTCCACTGCTCATCTTGCCCTCTTTGGGAAGTCTCTCAGGTCTGTCAGTCAGTTTGAACTAGATCAAGGTCAGTCTCCCAATGCAGAGAGGAAGTCATATACATCCCCATAGAAATAAAATCCGTGGCCAATTCTTCAAACTTGTGCTGACATAGATGTTCGCTTCAGAGAGACTCTGTTGGACCAGAAATGCTGCATGCGGTATGGTTTCCATTTACACGATCTCAGGGAAGTTTGTTTAGCACAGATTCATCATTTTTTTTTTTTTAAATTAGATTTTACCTCTCAGACTCTAACGTCTGCCAGGTAGCTGGGGCCTAAGGACAGATGGCCTGAGGCTTCTCTGTAGCCTTCATACTTCTATCCATTTCTATACTGGGGTCATAGAAGAAATTTACAACAAGTAAAAGAGATTAAGAGGCAAAAAAATAAAAAAGTTTAACAACTAGAAAAGTCTAACTTGGGAAGATGACAAGTGTTCCCTCTGAGCAGCAGAACATGAGAAAACATATGACATGCCAGACACCACAGCTTTTAGTATAAAAGGGAGACTCCAGGATACACTGTGAGCATGTGCACCCGAAACACGGAATGCACCTCATGCATAATAATCCTATTTTTCCCTGTGGATTAGATTGTCTTTCTTTGCCTTCTCCTTTCCCTGGCATACATGCTCGATATCTAGAATCACCTGGAACCTAGATGTATGCTCTCTGATCTCTTGGGAAGTGTGGCTTCCCAGCCTCCTGACAGGCCAGGCTCTGACCTAAGCACATGCATACATGCTCTGTGCCTCCAACTGTGCTTTCTGACTTCAGAAACAAATTTCGCTTTCTACCAACGGGTTCCTTCTGAGTGGGATGGAGCCATTTCCATGGGAAAATTGAGTCCTGGTTGTTTGATTGACTGTGAACTCACACATCCCAGCCCTTTGGCTAAGGTTATTTATTAACAGAAATATCTAATATCTACCCTTCCAAAAGAGCTATTTGCTCAGGGTCAATATCTTAGCCTGACTCCCTTTGTGGCTCCATGGCAACCTACACAATGTTTGCTAACAACAACAAAAAATTAGTAAATGCCATCAGGTGCCATATCCGAGATCTGTGCTAAGAAAGCAGTGCTTCAGGTGCACCTACCATTCATAGCTCTGGGTATTTACATGGCTGTGTTGGGAAACAGGGTCACACAGTAGATAGAGAAGCAGGGTTTATGCCAGACGAAGGTAAGGCACACACTTGTTTCATTCTTGGTGTTGCAATCTCATCAATCCCTTCAGCAAACATGAATGTTACACTTACAATGACCCAGGAACTGTTGGAGATGCTGAGAGAACCGTCATGATGGAGACAGGGGCCCTTTGAGAATAGGGCCTGATATTGCAGGTACTGAATTACCTTATCTCTTCCACATCAAGTAGGAGATTAGTTGTGAGCATCCTTGCAAGAGTCAAGATCTGATTATGTTCTCCATAACAGGGGAGGAGCGTGGCAGAGGAAGATATACGCTAGCAGATATTTTGCACCCAATCTGAATATAGCACATAATAATTGCCTGATACATACAGAAATGTTTAATGATAATCCCAAGGCTATGCCAGTTTCCCGAGACGGTACTTACAAACTTGAATTGGGTTAATTTAAGCTGAAGAAAATACATGGGTGGGTCTAGTAGATGAGGCAATTGAGTGACAGCCAGCTGAGACACTATTCTGTAGCAACACTGTAGTGAGATGGCCTGAGTTAGAAGCCTGCCGCAGGTTACTTTTCTCTTCTAAGCCTCAATTTTCTTGCAGGAGTCAGGATAAGATCGAACGAGCTCCTGCATATTAAAGGCCCAACTCAGAGCTTGGATTATGGTTATTCCTTGATTATGATAGTTCTTGTGACTTATTTGATTTTGAGAGAGGAAGAAGGATGGCCGGCTCCATTTCCCTAGCCCCGGCAAACCATATTATGACCCTTGGACAATAAGGAAACCGTGGAAGCCTTTGAAGTGTCAAGAGGCTAAGAAGCCACCTGTGTATAGCCTGAGGAGGATCTTATAATAATGACCAGACATGGTATAGCATACACAGTGCAGCTATGTTACATATATTGTGAATATTCATAAGCATTCCAGGGTTCTATTGGTGGAGTTGAAATCATTCTCTTCCTTCATTATTATCTTTTTACTGTTTATCCCTTTTCCTCATAGCCAAGTCACATATATCAAAATATCACGGTTTGCAAAAGAATTTAAAAAAACACACTATGCAAATATTCATAGTAGTACTATTCAAAGGTGGAAACAACCCAAACATCCATCAGTATATATAGATGGATGAACACACTGCAGTATAGCCACTTAAAGAAATATTATTCACCTCTAAATGGAATAAAATACAAATAATTGGTATAACATAGAATTAATCTTAAATGCATTACATTAAGTGAAATAATATAGACATAAAATATCACATACATGATTTTTGTTAATATAAAATATCCAGTAACCAAATCTTGGTGGATCCTAGGGTTTGGGGAGGGGAGATCATAAGAGGGACTGTTGAATGGGTACCAGTTTTTGGTGTGATTAATGAGAGGTGATGTTGGCTGCATAGCAGTGAAGGCTCTAGAGGTCATGAAGACGGGTTTATGGTTGTGTGTGTTTTGCTACAACAAATAGAGAGCAGTTGAACATAAACAATCAAAATGGAAAAAGACCATCAGTACATAGCTGTAATCATGACCACGGTGCAGCATGCATAGCATGAATATGTGCCATACGTTATGAGCTGAATATTCAGTGTCTTAGGTGGGCAGCATGAGCTCTCCTACAGCAGGGACATGCGGCTTCCCAGCCCCAGGGCAACTGTGGCACTCTGAGAATGCAAGAGTGGAAGATGTATGGTAATAAGCTGTTGGCACATGCTCCCTTCTGGACCCTCCCAACAGCCTCCCAAGATCAGTGCTGCTGTTTAAACCCATTTTACAGAAGAAGAAGTTAAGAAGGATTTAAGAACATGTCCCTGTAAACAGGAATAGAGTGTTGGACCAGACCATCTGACCTAAGGCCCCCTTGAAGACAGAGAGCTGAGGACCACTTGGTTCGATTAATGGAAACTGAATGGAATGTGGGCAGCTAATGTCCTGTCTCTCAGGGGATAGGAACTGAAGAGCACCTACCACTGGACATCAAGGAATTGTGGGATTCAGGCTGCACAAAGCCTGCATGCAGCTAGGCAGGCTTGATGCCGTGAGGTTCCTGTGCCTCACTGAGCTACCTGGTGGGCTTCTAGGAACTGTTCAGGCTCCTCTAGCTAAGCAGAGAAGCAACTGAGCCAAGTGCGGGATTTATGGGAACCCAGCACGGCTTTTATTCTTTTGAAATGGACCCTGTGGCTCTTTAGATGCCCTTCCTATTTTTAGTGGTGAGATCTGAAAATGCCTCTAGCAGAGACAACTAAGTAATGACAAACTGTGGGTCCCCAACTCAGGAATGTTTTCACTAACTCTGGCTTAAAAATGTGCAGTACCACATCACATCAGCACCTCTTGCACTGCCAAGACAATCGTCACCAAAGTCACTATGGTTGTAAGGAGCACCCAGGGAACCCAATGCCTGCTTTCATTCCTATGGCAGAGAGTGCCAGAGAGTATCAGGCATTGGAGGCATCATGGTGGGTGGAACAGATGTGTTCTTTGCTCTTGTACGGTTGATTCTCTGAGACACCATCACTGTCACTTGCTGTTGACCCTCTCTGAGCTAAGCAGGTGCCTCGCAGATGCCAGCTTAATCCTCACAACAAAAGCAGAGGTAGGAAACTAGGCTTATTCCAATTCTTAGATGAGTAAACCCAAAGGTGGTTAAGTGATTTGCCCAAGGTTGCACAGCCAGTGAGTGTGACAGAGTCCTGAGACTTGAAGCTGGATCCTTCCGACTTTGTTACAGCTCCCTGGTGGCCTAAGCACTTGAGAAGTATTTCCAGGGAGGAGAGATTTTTTTGGGGGAGAAAATACTATAAAAATTTAACATCTGCATATAAAGAGGCAATTTACGTATTTGTTATATCCAAAGTGCTTACATTTTTTTCTTTTTATTAATTAAAATTTTTTAATTTTTTTACATCCCCATCACAGTTTCCTCTCCATCCTCTCCTTCCATCCCCTCCCCCCACATCCCCTACTCCTCTGCTTCTGTTCAGAAAGAGGCAGGCAGAAGAAAATAATTTTAGGTTCAGCTATTTTTTTTTTTTTAATTTAGGAACAAGGTGTGTAAAATATCAGCTACTACCAATCCAGGGAAGAATAGAGTGTAGAGTACAGCTATATTGTATGCTTCCACCAGCACACAGGTATACAATATGCACACATGCATGCACGTGCGTGTGCGTGTGCACGTGTACACACACACACACACACACACACACACACACACACGGCTTTGCAATTTCTTCTCTGGAGCCTGGCAAAGTTCTTCATTTTCTTTCCCATCCTTCTCCTTTCTGCCAAACAATAATCAAGAAAGAACAGAGACACTTTCAGCATGGAATTTTGCAATTTAAAAAGAAGCTCCCAGAGGCTTTTGTTGCTGTCAGAATAAACTCTGGTCTTTAAGGTCTCAAGGTCCCTGATGGTCTGACTATCTTCCTTTCTGGTGTATTCTGGCTATCCCTGCTGTCCCACTATGTCACATAAGCCCTTTTTCATTTCCTGTGTGAGTTGTATTCTTTCCTGCCTTAGGATCTTTGAATGCGCAGCCTCTGCTTCCTGGAGCACAGCCCGCCATTCATTTATCACTCAGCTATTCCCCTCATTTCAGCCCTCAGATCAAAGGTAATTAATTCTTCAGGGAAGTTTCTCTGCCCCTTTAGAATAAAGGCAGTTGCGTGCATGCCATTTTACTTAATATGCATGTGGATTTCTTTTGCAACAATGCCATAAAGGTATAATTCTTTAATGGCCTGATCAGTGTGTTCTTCAAGGGCAAGGTCTTAGGGTGAGGCGAATGTCAGGCACACAGAAGGTCTCCACTAAGCAAGTGATAGTTGACTTGATGGTGTGAATGAACAAATGAATGTGTGAACAAACGAGAGACTTTAAAGCTGACATGTTATTAAGATGTTTCTGTTTTTTAATACACGGGCTAAAAGTGTTTCTTTCTTTCTTTCTTTGAAATGACATCACAGACTGCAGCCAACTCCAGAGACCAACTACAGGAAAGGAACGTACCCGCACGCAGAGGGACACAAGACCTACCAAGTTATAGAAAGAAACACAGGGACCTAGGTCTGGCTATCCTGGGAAATCTTGGAGCATTTGAAGACACTAATGCATTAGCCAGAAACATGACTATGACTATTTAGCTAAGAAGTGAAGTGTGTGTGTGTGTGTGAGAGAGTGTATGTGTGTGAATGTGTGTATGTGTGACTGTGTGTGTGTGTATGTATATGCGTGAGTGTGTGTGAATGTGTGTATGTGTGAGAGTGTGTGAGTATGTGTGAGTGTGTGTGTATGTGTGAGTGTATGTGAGTATGTGTATGTGTGTGTGAGTGTGTGTGTGTGTGTGTGTGTGTGTGTGTGTGTGTGTGTGTGTGTGTGTGTGTGCATGTCTGCAGAGATTTGGGGCAAGAGCTGAAATCAATGAATGTTGGCATCAGTGTCATTAACCTTTCTAATTCTGGCTGAGGATGGTGCACAGGGTAAAAACTGTAGGGCTAATGAGCATCAGGTATTAATGATGGGTTTCCACCGAGATGCTTGGCTCTGGCTGACTTTTATAGCAGGGGGCTGGACTGAACTAAAGATATGAACCTGCAAGCCAGCTGTCTTTCCATTCTTGGCTGGCCCTGGTAGGACAGTTTGATGGAAGGGCTGCATTTCATAAGCTGCATCTAATCTACAAAAGAAGGCTGGAGAAGAAGCCACTGGAATACATTGGATTTTGCTGTTCAAGGGTGAAGGAGAGAGACCAGAGGGCATTGGGAATATGCTGTTCTCTGTCTGGGATTCTGAAGACTGACACCCGAGGGGACCAAAAGCTAGCACATGATGGAATCATTCAGGGTGATATCTAGGGAAGTGTGTAAGTGGTCCGAAGTTAGACTTAAAAAGCTTAGCATGTGTATTCCAAACAAGGCCATCATCTAAAATGTTTGGGGATGTTTCTGGATGAGCTAATACAGAGGCTGCAGACCATAGTTAACTGCTGTAAATTAAGCTTTATTGGAACACAGTGACATCCATTCACTTACATATTTGCCTGTGGAAGCTTTGTTGCCATAACAGCGAGTTTCATCAATGCAGAGACCATTGATCAATAAAGTTCACAGTAATAAATATTTGCCTTTTATAAACTCTAGCTAGGGGTCAGTGAGACAGCTCAGTGGATAAAGTGCTTGCTGGGCAAACATGTAGATGTGAGTTTGGGTTTCCATGGTGATGTAGTAATCCCAAAACTGGGAAATAGACAGGACAGACAAACTCTGGAGCTCGATGACCACCCAGCCAGTTTAGCTAATCAGTAAGTTTCAGGTCTAGCAAGAGACACGGTCTCAAAGAATATAGTGGAGAGCAACTGAGGAAGACACCTAGCTTCAACCTCCATCTGCATGTGCACGTGCATACACACACACACACACACACACACACACACACACACACACACACCTGATCAATCTCTTATCCAATATAAAATGTCTCTCCATTTGCCTACTCCTCTACCTTCTCCTTCTCCATGTTTTGGCTTCCTTTGATTTTTGAGTGGAGTCTCACAAATCCCAGGCTGGCCTTGAATACTCTCTGGAGCTGAGGGAAAGGTTGGCGTTGAGGACTGATATTTCTAGCATTTCCATTCTACCACAGTGCCTTCCGGCTCACACTGTTCCTCATAGTAACTTTCCTCACACACCTTCTTACCAAGTGTATTATCCTTTGCCTTGCAAACATTGCACATCCATCAAAGAACTACACTTTCCCAGTACCAAGCAGAGTGGTCTACACACAGTAGGTACTCAATGCAGAATTTCTGAATGATCCAAGGGCTTCTAATTAATTGTGTTGTGACTTAGTTAACTTTTTCTTATTTAATTGGCTACTTTTTAAAGGGAGATTTCTAGTTCAGGAATGTCCGGCTGGGGGCATCAATTCTTTCTTATATGTGTTAACACATCTAAATTTCCATACTATTAATATTCACTGATGTCATATGTCTTCACAAACAAACAATGAGCAGCCTGTGGGCCAAGCTCAAGAATCCCCAAGGCTTAGTATCAAGGACATGGGAGGATCTAAGTCGAGCTGTGGCTGTCAGCAGGTGGGCATGTTCTCAGTTCCTTTCCTCATAAATGAAAAGAATGAAGTCCTCTGATGCTAGATGGCTTAGCATTTAAGAGAGACAGGAGACTCAGCACCCTCAGAGATATGCACAGTGTTTGGGACATAGGAAAGGACTGGCAAAGCTACACCTCTTGGCATTGTATCCATTCATCTCTCTGAAGCCCATCTGGGATGTTGCCCTGGCTGCCTAATGCTTCCACTGCACACCTTCAAAAGCAATCTAAGTTAATGGAACTCTTTAGCTGTAGGTGTCCAGAGAAGGCATTGTTTAAAAAGAACTTTCTAGAAACTTCCCCAGGGTGGCAAACTTTTAAACAAAGATTGACTCTGTAATCAAAAACTGTCTTGCCTTAGACCACATTCTAGCAGCACAAAGGACCATAATTGAGAAAAGGGATGGCAGTGCTTGTGCCCCTGGCAGGATTTACCAAGCAACATTGAGTGATGAACACAATTAAGCAGGGCCAAGGAGAATCCTCCTCTGAGGAGTTGAGGCACTGGAGACAAGCAGTAGCTCTTGGGCATGACTTTTACTCCTGAGTATAGAAACAGAACACTTGTGCTGACATTATGCATCACCTTCCTCCATGGAAAAGATCGCTGGTATGGCCCAGGGCCTTCTCCTTCCTGTCTTCCGCTCAGCCACAAGCTAGTTATGAGAACTGGGCCAAGTACAAATTCTAGCTGCCAAATATGGACTGGTGGAGCTGTTCTAACACTGATTGGCGGGAATGATTCTCATAGGGAGGGAATCTTAGATTTAAGCCATGACCACTCCCCTAAGCTAGTGACCAGCCAAGATGGCCAATCCATTTTTGGACACTGCCTACAGTATTTGGGCAGTGTTTCTGGGCAGGCTATTAGGTTTTGAGATGAGGTGCTATTGGTGAGGTTAATGAGGATATCAATAGGGGAGTCTGGAGTAAGTGTTGACTGGAAGCTCCAAGCAAACTGTATTCATTCACAGCAAGTGAAGAAACGAGCAACCCTGTACCACGGTGAGGAAGGGAGAGTGTTAGGGTATAGCAACAGACAAAATCATCTACCTCCTTCATTCCCATGTTTGGGTGTCTTTTGTTTTGTGATGTGGGGGGTCTCATGAATCCTAGGCTGGCCTTGAGAACTATATGTAGCTCAGGGAAAGGGTGGCCTCGAACTCCTGATCTCCCTGCCTTCACTTATTGAGTGCTGGAATTACAGATGTGTAACACCACATTGGTTTCTGTGGTGCTGATAACTGAAACCAGGACTCCACACATGCTAAGTAGGTGTTCTATCAACTGAGATCACCCCCAAACCCTTGGCTTCCTTATAGGCACGCTCCATTATTATTTCTGCATTAGTAAAAGAGAAGGAACTAGGAAAATATAAAACATGATAGGGAGGGAGGGAAAGGAAGGTAACAAGATCTCCTAAAAGACCAGCTCATGGCTTTATCTAGAATCCATAATTCCATGGAGCTTTAACTCATATCTGCATTGTCTTCAGGGAACAATTTTCTTGTAAGGACTATTCAAGTGTGTATTAATACTGCCCCTATCATCCTAGGAAACCAATCGGAACAGTAAAAGGTCACCATTGTCCTCCCCCCATCTCCTCATTGGGAGGAAGTGAGAACAGGACAGAAAAGGTTGGGAGGCATCACTTAGCGAGTGAACTTATAGCTAGATTCCAGTCCTGTGCCCTTGAACTCTTGCCCCTTTGACCTCGCTTTCTTGCTGGAGTTGCATCTTTGAGGCTAAGATCAGCCTCACTCTTCTGTCTTGACTCTTTCCGTCTGTTCCCGGGTTTAATACCAAATGTTAAGCCCCGAGACGATGGAAGACTAGGTCTCTTTTCTCCTGGAACATCGGCATGGTTGAGCATTGCCATGTTCAGATAGTGAGAAAGGTGAAGGGGATTCAGAATAGAGATGTGGGCTGAGACGTTGTGCTCATGGAGCAATTTGTCGGAGATCTGGATATAATAATTGCTGCTAGGGGTTGGGCAATTGTACACCACTCAGGTTGGCTCTACTTGTGAGAACACTGTGCTGGTAGGGGTTTGCAATGGTGTGTTAGCTCAGGTTGTGCAGACTGGGAAGTTTAAACAGACTCTTTCCCATAGTTCTGGAAGCTAGAAGTCTATGCCCAAAAGTGACAGTGAAATTGATTCCCAGGGAAGGACTTCTTCCTGGCTTACAGATGCTTATTTTCTTGC
The DNA here is from genome assembly GCA_033318265.1 of Phyllotis vaccarum. Lineage (NCBI taxonomy): Eukaryota > Metazoa > Chordata > Mammalia > Rodentia > Cricetidae > Phyllotis > Phyllotis vaccarum. The sequence continues at coordinate 2,585,991 of JARWLC010000019.1, forward strand.
TGGTTTCTCACAAATAAGAGAGAAGCAAAGATGATGCTTTCGTGTTTATTTGCCTAGTTCTGTAGGATCTGGACCCTATTCTAATTTATCTCAGCAAACCTTAGTGACTTCCTTCCAAACCCATCTCCAAATTCAGAAGCAGTGGCTAAGTACATGGAGAATATTTTTTTCTAATGTGGAAATGTTGTTGTCACATGCTCTCTCTTGTGTCCTGGTAGAAAAGTTGATAGTTATGGAAAATGCCAGCATATTTATTATTATCAATATTATTATTATTTTACTATACAGGGATGTCCATGCATATAAGAAAAGATGGCAACCATTCCTTCTTAATTATGCCTATATTTGACTAATGTTTAAATGAATGAGAATTCCATGGAACACCAAAATTAGGTACTTGGGGCAAAGTATATAGAGTCCAAGCCAAAGAAGGCAGGATTATAAAGGGTTGTGATGGCTGAGACTGACTGATGCTGGACAGCTGGTTCTTAGGTGTATGCTTGGGGCAAACAAGTCACTGACATCCCATTCTCCATCAACATGAATGGAAGTGTCTCATCAGGACAAAGAGGCATAGACTGGTGTTTTGAATGACTTCTTCCCCCTGGTGTCAGCTCCTTATGCAACACAGTGGCAGCCTAGGACAGCTATGTAAAGTACCTTTAACTTGGCAGTCCACTGAGCACATTCTGGAACTCATCCCTGGTTGCTACTTGGCTGTTGACCTTGTATAAGTCAACTGGATCTGATGAATCTCTGACCTTTATGTGTGAACACATAGGGCACAGTGAGAACAGGACAGAAAAGGTTGACCAGTTGGCTCTCAGGCTCTGTTGTGTGTACCTCTCTCCTCAGCTCTCATCCAACAGGGACTTAGATGAGGAGGAATGGGTTGCGAAGCTTCAGTTCAGAAGTATAAAATAAGTGAGACAAGACCTGGGGATAGCGGGATGCTTCAGCTGGTGAAGCTTCTTGCCAACAAACCCCAAGGACTTGAGTTTGTCTTTATAACCCAAGGTGGAAAGAGAGAACAGATTTTCAGAGTTGTCCACTGGCCTTCACAAGAACACATTTCACACACACACACACACACACACACACACACACACACACACACACACACACACACAGAGTGACAGGAACTTCTGGGAAAGATATCACAGATCTGAATCCTAGTCCTGATGTCTGAGTTTTGAGACCATGAAAATTTGTCTTACTTCATAGCTTCATCTGTATAATGAGATGCTGGAGAAGCATCTACCACCTGAGGCTGTTTCAAGAGTGACCATGGATCATACATGACATACTCGGCCTAGGATGTCATGCCCAATAAGCACCAAGAAATGTTACTCACTGTGATTGTCTAAGGGAGAATGGCAGATCTCAAGAGATTCTCCTGGGCATCTACTTTCAGGGCCTTGACAGGCTACTCACTATGCAGAGCTGTGGCTGAGGATGGTAGCAAGGCAGGAAATGCACACAATAATAAAGCTGTAAAAACCCACACTTTACATTTATTCATCTAATGGTTGTACTGTAAGTCTGCCCTGTGGGGCCTGTACTCGTCCAAATCTCTTCCATCATCAATATAAAAAACAACAGACACAAATCCCTGCTCCACATGACATTTTAAGAGCTGCTGTCTACTCAGGTTGCCCTTGAAATGAACTTCTACCTGTTCACAAGTGTCAAGAACAAGCAAGAGGAATAACACACTACAATGCTATTTGCCTGTGTCATGGACTACCCTAGGCTCACATCCGAAGCGTTTCTTTGCATGCACACTCTTCATGCCCATAGCCACAGTGGAAAAGTCAGATACAAGAAAGCTTTGTTCCTCTAAGATGTTTTTCTACGTACTGGGGAAGGAGATTCCAGGGCTGGACATATCCCATTTATAAGCACATTGATAGAGACCCACGAGGTCCACAGAGGGAGAAATCAGGATAAATATCTTTAAAGATTCACTTTACCACAGACCTGAGATCTGGTGAGACCATCAGCAGAGGATGGTAGAACATTTGTTTTTGAACTGTGTGACACTGGCTTACTATTCTTCAGGGATTATAAAAGCAGATAATTAATCCTGTCTAATAGGGCTTTACTCCATGAAATAAAGATGAGGATTCTAAGGTCACCGTCAACCTTTCAGTTAAAATAAAATTTAAGTTAGTTGCTTTGTACCATGAGGTACATCTCAATTTCCACGTGGCTTCATATGGTCCACAGCACTGGATGATATATTAGGATGCATTTCCATCACCCCTCCCCTAGAAAGGGTTATCAGAGGCTGCTGCACTAGCACACTGCCTGGATTCCAATAGGCTCCCAAAGAGCACCCTTTGTCTGAAGGAACCAATCATACTACATTTGTAGGCTAGAAAGAGAAATTAACACCACTCAAGAAAAAGTCATCAGAGCCTTCCTCTCCAACTTAGCCTTCCTTTCTAGGACTTTGGATATTTTTGTGGTTGTTATTTGTTTGTTTTTTTAAAGAAATGGAGCCTGCACAGTACTGCCTGGGTCTACAAGAACCAGGGAGTCTGGACTTAAGTGCAGCAGGCTGGAACTACTCCTCAGGCAAAGCTCCCATTCACTTCCTGTCTTTTTTTCTACAACTTTCCCACTGATGCTGTGTACTTTTCTCCATCCATCCAGAAATCTCCGTCTTTATTTACATGGGCTAAGATGATGCCCTAAACCAAAGTGACCACTTATGGCTTTCTGAGAAACCTGAGTGTTTTTCATCTGACTCTCAAGAGAAGTCCAAGAGCTTCAGCTGTTTCATCTGCTCCCCTTTTGTCTAGTAGATAATGGGGGTCTGTCTTAACTTCAAGAAGGCCTAAGAGCTAAGATCTAAAATACAGCTTGAGCATCAGGCAGGATAAAAACAAGCCGCATTTCTGCAAAGGCAGGGGTGTGGGCTGTCGACTGGAAAAATAACAGGGCTGGGGATATGTTTATTTTGCTACTAGATGCAAACAAGGCTGTTAACAGCATAATTACCGGCAGGGCTCACTATCCCAGTCCCGCATCAGCAGCATTCTGAGCAGGTGCACCCTTTCAGATCACACATTATCTGGGTGGAGATTTTGTTGGATGTTTTTGTCCCTGGTGCTTCAGGGTCTCAGAAGCGAGGGTGTGCATCTCAGAGCACTCAAAAAAAAAAAAAAAAAAAAATAAGTTCAGATGCTGAGACAACACAGGTCACACACAATGACCCTAAATTGAGACTTCCTATGAAGTAATGCAACTCATATACTTTATTGTTTTGTGTGTATGCCTCTCTCTCTCTCTCTCTCTCTCTCTCTCTCTCTCTCTCTCTCTCTCTCTCTCTCTCTCTCTCTCTCTCTCTTTCTCTCTCTCTCTCTACATGTATATAATCTTAGGAGTTGTTTCCCTTAAATTTTGAGACAGGGTCATTTACTAGTCCACAACTTAGCAACTGGACTGAGCTGGCTCTCCACTGAGGCTCAGGATCTGCCTGTGTCCACCTCATGAACACTGAGGTTACAAAGCACTCATCATAATTTACATGGGTTCTGGAGCTTCAACTAAGGTCCTCATGCTTGCCTGACAGGTGTTTTACTGACTGCGCCATCTACCCAGCACCCATACTTTCCATCACAGTAGTTATTATGTTATCTGTTTCTGTAATTATGTGATGAATGTCTCTCGTTATCTCCCGACAGTAGCTTCCAGCTCTCTGCCACATATTACAACCATATACGGAGATTTAAATGCGCAGAGATACTTGCCACACATAGAAAATTTGTAATCAGCTGGTCATGAGCAGAGCTCAGAATTTCTGAGAATCACTCAAACCAGATTTCCCTTGTTGAGAACCTCCTCATGATGGTCAACCCTCCTCCCCACCCTCTACCCAGGGAGCAGTGTTTCCTTATTGTACTTGCCTAGGGCTCAGACCTGGGAAGGTATCTGGTAAAAGGTTTGCCAGAAGGCGTGATCTCTCAGGCTGATTTATATTATGATCCCCTGGGTGTTTATGGGGCTGAGTTGATGAGGATCTGACCTGGATGGGGACGGAGGGCTTCAGAAGTGTTAGTGCATGTGAGAGCACTGTGAGGGTTACTGTTAGACTATGTGGGTGGGTGCTAGGGGCAGAAGCACCAGAAATGGTCCACAAGTTCCATCTGCTCATTATCAGGAAAACAAGGATCCCACTCAGAAAAATTGGGAAATGTAAACTTAGCCTGATGTGGGCTGGGACAACATTCTAAAAGGGTCATTTGAGGACTGGGGGGGGGTGACTTAGTGGATAGAAAACTTGCCATACACAATTAAGGAGCTGAGTTTCAATCCTTAGAAGTCACCAAAAGCCAAGCACAGTAACAAGTGCCTATAATCCCAGCATTCATACGGGGAGATACTGGGAGAATCCCTGGAAGCTCAGGAACCAGGTTGTCTTGTAGCAGTGTGGTTTCTCAGTCCCGTGGTGGCCAGAGACCCAGACCCTGTCATGCTAGACCTCTTAGCCGCCACCGCCCAGGCACCCAGAAATGACTCAGACGCTTATATTAACTTCATGCTGTTTGGTCTATGGCTCAGGCACATTGCTAACTAGCTCTCACATCTTAAATCAACCCATTTCTATTAATCTGTCTGCCACATGGCCCGTGGCTCACCTGTGTTCCTTACCTGTTGCTCCTTTGGGCTTCAGCTTGATCTGCCTGACTCCGCCCTGCTTCTCCTACCTATGCTCTGATTTCTCCTCCTACTTCTTCTATGGTGCCTGCCATGGCCCAAAACAGCTCCTTTATTTAAAGATTGAGATTCACAGCATACAGAAAGGCATTCCCACATCACTTCCCTCTTTCTGTCTGATCAAAAAGGAAGGTTTCAATTTTAACATAGCAAAATTACATATAACCGAATAGCCATCAAGTAAGAATTATAGTTATAATATCTAGTCTATTTGTATTTAGCAAAATTAAAGAAAATACTCTTATCATCTATCTTATCTTTATGAATCTAAAGTTTCATATCTAATATACCTTTTAAATGACTAAGAAAAACTGTACCTATAACTATCTAATCTATACAGTGCCTTGAGCCCACACATGTGTGTACCGGTATTCATATTCATTAAACTCTCTTTTTCTTTAATGTTAACAGTGATCATTAACCATGGTCTTGGGGTGTCTTGGGGTGCTCTAGGGGCACCCACCTATTCCATTGTCTAGGTTATACAATAGTGAAAAACAGACTCTGCATCAAACAAAATGAAAGCTGAGGGCAGACAGGAGGCTGTCCTCTGATTGCCACATGCATGCTGCAACACGCGTTCATCCATGCTTACACATGCAAACATGCAACAACAGAATGGATTGCAAGTTCCTCTTGGGAGACAGTTTCCTAGCTGGTCTACAGATAGGGTTCTTGGGCTTTTGTTTCAAGGGTTTATGTACTTGAAAAAGACAAAGACACTTTGAACCCTTCAGGATAGTTGCACACACAGATATAAAACTGTACTGAAGAAGTGAAGAAACCAGAGTTCTCACATAGTGCTGTGAGAATGGACAATGGTGCAGTCATCATGGCCATCATTATGGTTGTTACTCAAAAAGACCAAGACTGAATACAGTATCATTTACTGACATCTAAACTCAGTTAAGAAATAGAGACAGAATCCTGAGGAGATATCTTTACATCCATGCTGATGACAGCATCATTCAAAAGAGCCAAAAGTTAAAATCAATCCATGTAGTCATACAAGGAAACATTATTCGGCTTTTAAAGGCTGTTCTGACACCACTTACATGGCTGAACCTTGAGGATGTTATGCTAAGTGAAATAAGGCAGCCACAAAACAAGCATTGCATTATTCCACGTACAAGAGGTCCACAGAGTTAACAGACTCACAGGGATGAGTCACTTGTGGTTGCCAATGACCAGAGGGAGGAGGGAATAGAAAAGTATTTGACAAGGTCAAGACAGTCCTTGGGGAGTGATGGGTATGATGACTGTCCAGACTCAACACACTCAGTACCACTCATCTGTGTTTCGTGTTTCATATATATTAATCACATTTGTAAAGTAGACAGGGAAACTAAGAGAAGACACTTTCATCCAACCTCCTTTCTCCTTAAATCTATAGGCTGTGACCTGTCTGGCTCACAAGCACCTCTTCTGACCTGCTCTATCAAATTGTTTTCTGAAGCCACTGGGCTGCTCTGTTCCTGGCTCCATCTCCCAATGAAATGCTCTGTGAGTCTCCTGAAGCGGATTGTCTGTTCAGGTGTGGGCTCTCAGTCCCCAAGCAGAAGGTGGCTGCTTGGCTGTGTGTGACTGTAAGGCTAAATGGCTGTGTGAATTCTGGAAGCTCAGATGGCTTCTGGAAGCTTGCCTCTCTGTGGAGGTTTAGAGCAGGTTCTGGAGGAGCAGAAGCTATGGCCTTCTCCAAGGTCTCCCCACCTCCATTTGGATCCTTCTATCTCTTTCTCCACAGTCACCCACACCATCTCTCGAGATGGACATAGGGTCACTTCCCCTAAAGTTTACAGTGTGGCCACCAAGGCATCAACAGACCAATTGGTGAGCTCAAAGCACTGACCCACTGGCTCCTCTGTTTGTCCTGCAGGATCCAGTTTTTGTGATCTACTCACTGCAGATCATAAGACCTTGACTGGGTTTTGTCAAGGCTTTGGTATACAATAGACCTGGGAAGCCACCAGGTTTGTCAGAAGGAAATCCACCTCCCAAGTTCATACATGGATATGCAGAGTTCTCTAAGGGCCTCACCAGGCTGGCTTTAGCCCTTCCCTCCTCAAGACACCTTTGAATTACCATCTCAAGGGGTTGTGTAGTAAGATAATGAGTAGAATGATAGAAGATAAAGTAAGCTTAGATCTCAAATCCAAGTCTACAGTCATCATTTGTAACTCTGCCTCAGGTAACCAGATGGCTGGAGACAGCTGTCCTGTTTTGCAGAGAGCCAAGGGCAAGAACAATCTTCACTGGGTATATCCACCCTGCCCATAGTGTTGTTGGAAGGCTTGGCATCTGCAAAGTGCTGTGCACTCATGCACCCATGAGCTGTGGCTGTTTCTTGGAGACAGCTGCAAGCATTCTTTCACCCACCCAGAGCCACTAAGGTCTGAAAGGGATGACGACATAGAGCAACTGAACAGAGAATCTGGGTGTCTTCACTGATTTCTAACCTTCAGGCACTTCAGCTCTTTGGATTTTATCAAGGCTTTGGCTCATAGGAGGTCTATGAGACCACTTGTCTTGTTAAGGCCTGTGACTCACAGTAGGTCTGTGAAACTCACTGGCTTCTTACAAATCTTTCTTTTATTGTATAGGATGAGAATTAAACCAAAATATGTCTTAAAGTCCCCAATAGAGGTTTTGGCAAATAGTAGGTGTTCAGAAAATGGTTATATTTTAGGTCTCATACAAATACTCGTTTGGGGAAACTCTAGAAAAACCTGGCCACCTGCTTACTGTCTCATCTACTTGTGTTTGCTAACTTCTTTAACTTTGCAGTCCCTAATAGTGGAACTCTCTCAAGACACAAGTTTGAATCTGTGGTTTATGTAACACATGAGTTCATATAGAGAGTCTCATAGGTTACGTTTTTATGACCCTGTGTCCCCAAGAGGAAGAAAAGTCAGATCCTGGGGTTAGCTTGAAAATGCAAACACTGTTTCCCCTAGGTAACAACTTCTTCTACACACACACACACGTACACGTACACGCACACGCACGCACACGTACACACATGCACATGCACACGCACACGCACACACACACGCACGCACATGCACACACATGCACGCACGCACATGCACACACACACACATGCACATACACACGCACACACACACACATGCACACACACACACACACGTACACACATGCATGCACACACATGCACATGCACACGCACACGCACACACACACGCACGCACATGCACACACATGCACGCACGCACATGCACACACACACATGCACATACACACGCACACACACACACACACATGCACACGCACACGCACACACACACACGCACATGCACACACACACATGCACATACACACGCACGCACGCACACTCCACAGACAGAGGTACCGAAAGGGACTCTGAACACATTCAACCCTCCTCTGTTTGCTCTAAATCAAAGGTCCTGATGATGATGTCTCTGTGCAAGTTCAAACAAAACAACGGTGCAAAATGTTCATGGTTCAATCCTTACAAACATGTGGCTGCTCAAAAGTTACTTCCTTGGTATGCAGGAAATGAAAAATGCAATTAACACGCTTTTTGGTGAGTCAAGACCTAGAACTTGGAAAGACTCATGTCCCACTATGTGCCAGGCATTTAACTGGCTTCATCCAGAGCCTACACAGTGTAGTACCACATCAAACAGCAGGGCAGGAAGGCATGGTGTCATTGAGCAGACTTAGCTTGTCTATTACCCACACAGGAAGGAATCTCCTTCACACACAAATTGTGTCTTGTTTTATCTTGAAACACTGTTCACAGACAAACTCTGCTTTTCACACCTTGAGAAGGAATGTGAGTCAAGAAATAATCACTTGGTTTTTCACTTCATCAGAGGGAAAGGGGAAATATTTTGAAGGGAGGGGGAGTGTGAAGTCCTGCCTGTGATGCACATATCACCCCATTGCTGTGACCAGCCCGTATTTACCTAGCACTTCCTATACTTCAGGTTCTGTGTGATGACTCTGAGGTATCATTTTTCATTTTCTTCTCCCAACAGCCCTTGCAAGAGGAGGCACTGTTATTGTGCTCATTTTAAAGTGGAAAATGTACACAATTCAAGTAGTGTGCACCAACTCACATAGCTACCTGTGCCTAGGAACTAGCATTTCTATGACTCAGTAACACTTAGAATCTTTATTACCTAAGAAGAGAATCTACAGACCCAGTCACAGTGGGTGGTGGGATCGGAGTGGATACCTTGGGCTGCTTCTGTCCCCAAAGAATTTCTAAATCTTCAAAACCTCTTGAAAATGTCTGAAGTGGGTATTCCCACCATCCTTTGAGAAGGCTTTTAACTTTCTATATCTTATTGGGATGGAAGGAGTCATTTTAGAAGCTACAGATGGGACAGCAGATGGAAAGTAAAACTTATCACAGTTGCCCAGAATGAAACCACTCATCTGAAAAATCCGTATGTTTTCATGTGAGGCGACTTCATAGAAACAACAGCAAAAGGAAAGCGTAAAGCCCAGAGTATGAGGTGCGTCTGGTCATGAGGCTGACAGGATTGCACATAAGAGCTAAGGGGTGGATATGCACTCTGCCAATGACCTGTGAGGGAGAGAGAGCAAACCAGGCACAGAGACAATAAGCTGTAAAAGAGCACACCTTTAGCACATGGTCTGGGAAAGACAGTTGGGACTCTTGCAAAGATAAAAGATGTACCCTCAGCTACGACTTAGACAGCAACAGTTGACATGCACTGAGTCCCTTTCAAGGGCCTGGTGCTCTGCTATAGTCTGTAATTACCTCCTGGTATCACATGCATGCATTTATGTTCCTGTGAATCTGCTGCTGTTTTGATGACTGGTCTCAGACTTCCATGCTGAGCAGTGTGGTGAGAGTCTAAACCTGTATCCCGTATGATTCTGACCCTTTAGGGTAAGTGGCTACGGTTACAGCTGGGACTGTAATCAACGTAAAATATCATTTCTAGGGGGATAGCAGTGGGTGTGCCTACCTGGTCTGTTCCCTTCTTGCTTGTAACTATACAGACAGCCCCGTCTCCTGATTTTCTCAAGAAGTCAATTGCAAGCAAAAAGAACATCTACTTTGGAACCAGATGGAACCAGTTTCTTTGTTGTATATTCACTGTATGACAGGGGACCTCTGTTTGATCATCTATATATTGGGTTCCCTACAAAGGCTCAAGGAATGACTGACCTTCCATAGTATTTGCTATGCGAAGTACTTTCAAGAAATTTCTGAATTAAGGTCCTTATTGGAAGATGGCACAGGAATGTTCTGAGTGCCTCTTGCTTTGTTCTCAAGAGTCACTTTTCCTCCAGCTATTGCTCACACATTTTTAGACTTCTCAAATGCGGAAAGTTCATTTTTGATCAATATTTTTCCCATTATAAAAAATAATTATGTCTCTCAACTGAAGGTGATCTGGCCCCTCCGGGGACATGACATTATCTTCTGATACAGTGTAAGAAGTATATAAGTGCGTAGAACATGCTATTAGCAGCCTGTAGATATAGACCAAAGATACTGATAAACACCTAACACTGCAAGAGAAGCCCCATAGCAAAGGATTAGTCAGCCCAAATGTCAATACTGCATGGCTCACAAATCCCGGTCTAGAACACTCTTCCATGCTCTTCTTCTCTGTTCCATCACTGCTTGCCAACACCTCTTGCTCTATAGTATAGTAAATATTCCAGGGTCTTTCTCACATCTTATCTGTGACCTTTCCTGGGCTGTTGTAAGCAAGCTCCCTTCTATTAACTGGCTTTGAGTTCAACATCAAAATCAGAACTGTCCTTTTTCTGCTCAAAACATACTTTCCTCTGGCTTGGAGTAACAGATCCATAACACAACCTAGATCTCTGACCTTGTATCTTGTTACTCTAGCCCTCACTATCTCTTCCAAGCCCAGCTTCCTCTTGCCCACACTAGGGCTGGCCCAGCTCTTTTCTGCCTTGGAACACTTTCCAAGAAAGCATCACTTACTTTATCTCTTTTCAGTATTGCCCACACTGTTGCTCCTGGCTTTTTTCATTAAGAAAATGACACACGCTCCCAATTCTGCCATCTACTTTCTGAACACAATATGAGGAGGATTCATAGAGAAAACACAGTTCATCTCATGAGGCAGGATACTTCTCTGGACAGGTGGCTGACTGCCTGTTCTCTTCTATGTTCCCACTATTGTCATATAGAGAGGGAAGGGAAGCAAACCCTGCACCTAGCTGCCTTGAAGCTGTTGACTGCCTCACCTGATGGGGTAGTCGGCAGCACTGAGATTGATGAAGAAGTCCCAGGGCCAGTCAGTCATCTCCAGGAGATCCCGCATGCTCTGCAGGTAGGTGGACAGGAGGCTGGCCCCACCCCAGATGGTGGCCATTCTCCACGAGGTGACTCGGACATTGTCATACTGCCTGGAGAACTGGAGTACTTGCCGATGCAAGTAATTGGACCTCTTTTCCCAGGAGAGAGAAGGAGAGAAGAAGATGACAGTAAGTAGCTGGGAAACATCAGTTCATGGACATCCCAGCCACCCTTCCCCTCTTGTGATTGGTGTGTCTGATTGTGGTGATATATTATATACTTAATACAATTAGTCTGAAATACCAGAGGACAGAATCATCCACAGCCAAGCCATAAAAGTTAGGGAGTGGTGACCCATGACTTTAATTCCATCACTCAGGAAGCAGAGATCCGTCTGTATCTCTGCGAGTTCAAGGCCTAAAAGCCAGGCAGTGATAGTCCCAGCACTTGGGAGGCAGTGGCAGGAGGATCTCTGAGTTTGAGGCTAGACTCGTCTATAAAGCAAGTTCCAGGACAGCCAGGGATGCACAGAAAACCCTGTCTTAAAAAATAAACATAAACAAAAGGCTGGAGAGGTGGCTCTGTCCTCTGATACTACAGACTGAGAGGTGGCTCTGTCCTCTGATATTCCAGACTAATTTGATTAAATATACAATATATCACCACATCTTATCACTGGCTGCTACTGATGCCAACCTATGGCATCAATATTCAAATACTTAATTCATATGAACTTTTTCATTGGCTACTGAAATTCAGATTGCCCAGGCCCACTGCTGAGCTAGTTAACTAGTGGGCTTGTGCATATGGAGCTTAAAGCACTGCACGATAATGGATGCTTGGTGTATGTTATCTGATGGTATCAAGCTAAAAAACATGGGTCTGTCTAAATTTGGTGAGTCTTTGCAGGTAGGAGGTAGAGTTTATATGTTTTGTCCTTCACAACCCTCCCTCATTGTTTCATACACTGACTAGAAACACATCTTAGGGCTAAAAATAGCCCCTTTGCCTCTTAGATTTATTTAGGATAGAAGCTTTAACTGGGCCTTGTATTTGTTAGGTGAACATTCTACCACTGACTTACAGCCTCAAGCTGTGGTTTTCTGAGGAGCCAGTGTCTCAGCTGGGGCTGGTCTTGACCTCAGGGCAGCTTTCTCAGTCTTACAAGTTCTAAGTTTCTAGCTATGAACATGTCTTGTGATATCAACAGATTAGCATAACCTTCTAGGGAAAGATGGCTCCAGGGTCAGCAAGGCAAGTGTGCGGTTTGGCAACAATCATGCCCATGCAGCTGCACTCAGACAACGGCATCACTGGTTAGCACACGATCCAAAAGGATATGTCAACTAAAGCGAGCCCACTCCTGGAATAGCCAGTTTTACACGTCTGTGAGGGCAGGCAGTGGGCTCCAGATAAGGATAAAAAGAGGTAAAAACAGCACAGTTTTGTTCCGAGAAGAAACTCTCGTGTGTGTTATAGTAAGTAGGAGGGAGACAACGCTGACAGTAATGTAGAACATGTTGAAAAAAGCCCATGGGAAGATCATGAATGATCTGATCACAAAGAAATAAGAAGCATTTAAGGCTACGGATATGCTAATTTCCTAGACCAACTGGCTCACCGTGCATCCATATACCAACATATCAAATTGTACCCCATAAATATGTATAATTACCACGTGTCAAGGAAGGATAAAAAGACAAACAGCCAGGGAAACAATGTTTGTAGGAAAAGCTGAGAGCCACAGCTAAACATCCTGAAACTAAGAACACACACAGACCCACAGAGACATAGACACAGACAGATACATACAAAGACACACAGACACACACATAGAAGACACAGACAGATACACCCACACAGACACACAAACACAGACAGATACACCCACACAGACACACAAACACAGACAGATACACCCACACAGACACACAAACACAGACAGATACACACACACAGACACACAAACACAGACAGATACACCCACACAGACACACAAACACAGACAGATACACACACACAGACACACAAACACAGACAGATACACCCACACAGACACACAAACACAGACAGATACACACACACAGACACACAAACACAGACAGATACACCCACACAGAAACACAAACACAGACAGATACACACACAGACACACAAACACAGACAGATACACCCACACAGACACACAAATACAGACAGATACACCCACACAGACACACAAACACAGACAGATACACCCACACAGACACACAAATACAGACAGATACACCCACACAGACACACAAACACAGACAGATACACCCACACAGACACACAAACACAGACAGATACACACACACACACACACACAGACACAGACAGATACACACACACACACACACACACACACACACACAGATACACACAAACACAAACACAGACAGATACAAACACACACCACTTCAGGACCACATGCTGCTGCTCTAGACCTCAGCCTGGAATTCTGAGATGAGAGGAAGGATCAGAGATGGACACAGTGCAGAGGAAGCCCAGCAGAGGGATATGAGCAGCAGTTCCTCACCTTATCCACATGGATATAGTAGAAGTGGTCTTTGTGGTAGATGGCCTTGAACATGCGCTGTAGCTGTCGAGAGGCACGGCCATGGACCACCAGGACAAAGGCAATTCTGACTGGGTTCGTGGGCATGTACTCCACAGTGTCCTCATCCCATTGGACATTCTTGTTGGCTTTGCCTGGGGAAAACCAGAAGACCATAGAGATGAGCTTGAGATGGCCTGCCCTTTGAGAAGCAGGGACTCCTACACTTTCCCTGGGGACAAGAGCACAGCATCCACGGTGAATTCCAGATACAAGGTAGCAGGGGACCTTGTGGTGCTTACAACATTCTCTCTATGCTACAGGAGTTTGAAAAAGCAGATACATACATTCAACTATGTGCTAGGTGGTATGTCAGTGTGACACGAGCTAAAGTCACCTGGGATTAGGGAACCTCAACTGAGAAAATATCTCCAAAGATTGGGCTGCAGGCAAGCCTGTGGAGCATTCTCTTAATTAGTGACTGATGGGGAAGACCCAGACCACCGTGGGAAGTGCCACTCCTGGGATGGTGGTTTTGGGCTTCTATAAGAAAACAGGATGAGTAAGCCAAGTGACAGCACCCCTCCATGCCTCTGCATCAGCTCCTGCTTCAGGTCCGTTATCTGTTTGAGTTCCTGTCCTCATTTCCTTCGACAATGATAGTAATATGAGGGCATAAACCAAACAAACCCTTTCTTCCTCAAGTTGCTTTGGCCATGGTTTTTCAACACAGCAATAGTAACTCTAACTAAGACAAGGTATCAAACAAGGCAGGGGATAAGAGCTATGAAAGACGAAGCACAGAGGAGTTCCAGGGTGAACATGCGACCTTTGTCAGCCCAGAATATTTTTCCTTCTTTCCATAAGAGTGTTCAACATGTTCAGTTGTGATAAAAGACCGTAACATGAACTCTGACCTTTTGACAAAGTTTCAAGTGTTCAAAACAGTATTGGCATTGGTAATTAGAAGTATGACACTGTCTGGCAGCAATGTGGCACTTACTCATCCTGTGTCTTTGCAACCTTATCTGACACTTGTGTATCTGATACCTGTTCATGTCTCTCTGTGTCTCTGTTTCCCTCTCCCATCTCCATCCCCCCCCCTCTCTCTCTCTCTCTCTCTCTCTCTCTCTCTCTCTCTCTCTGTGCATGTAGAAGCCAGGGGTCAATGTTGGGTGTGTTGGGTATTTGCTCTTAACCATATCTTTAAAACAGGCTATCTGACCTTGGGTCTCCACGTTTGCACTGTCAGTATCTAACAGCCTGAGCTCTTTCCATGGTACTTTAACTGACACTTTCTGTGGCTCTCTTCCTCTTGTTCATGCCCAGGCCACAGAGATGACAGCATCATCCTGATTATCAATCCAGACACGGCCTGTTGTTTAAGGAGTGGCTGCCCAGAACTGGCACTCCCTCGGTGCAACGCTGTTTCTAAAGGATGTTTGAGCCATACAAGCAGTTTGTCAAAGGGGATAACACCCTAGTTTTGTTGGAGCTACTGGATAAAGAGGTACTTGCTACATATCAAACTTAGGGATGGAGAGAAGTTGCTAGAAGAAAACCAATACAGAAGAAAGTGAGAGAGGCGGCTGGTCTCCTAGTTCTAATGACCCACTTTGGGTTCCAGGATCAGGCAGGCTGGGGATCTGCCACTGTTACAGACTGGAACACCAATTGTTATTAAATAAAAACTCAAGGCCAGATATTGGGGGAAAAACAGGAATATCAGAGAGAGGAAACAGATCACAGTCAATTCTCACCCAGCCAATTTCTCAAGGTAAAAGCTATCTTCAAGAGTCCTCAGCCGGCTCCTTGTCACTTCTACAGAATCCCACGCTGGCTGCCTTCCCCCGCCTTTAATATCATCTTCACCTAGTTGTTTCACTTCTGGGTTTAACTCCGCATCGTAATTCTAGAGTTATTGAAGGTGTGAACTACTACTGTTTGGTAGTTAGGCCTCTAACTCACAGAAACACAGAAAGATCTCTGTCTCCTGAGTTATGGGATTAAAGGCGTAGGTCACCACTCATACATTCCTGTGCTGGGATTAAGGGCGTGAGTTACCACTCTCTGACCCTCATGGGTGGATCTGTTCTCTGATATTCCAGACTGATTTTATTAAGTATAAAATACATCACCACAAAAGAATATCATCTGTTTACCCTTTGAGAGCCATATCCCATACCCAGTCCACCTGGATAAAGGGTTTCAGACACCCCTTTCCCCAAATCAGCCTTAGAAACTCCCTGTTTCCAGGGCCAAGGCCAGTGAGTAAGCACCCTCCAAATCTGACTCAGTACTGTCTGGCCTTCCCTGCTGGATTCCTGGTGGGGTCTAGGTTTGTGGGGCCCAGGACACTGCTGTGGTTTCAGGTGTCCCTGAGTGTCAACCGGGGTTGCTGAGAATGAAGACTTAAGCCTCATCAGCAGGGTGCAAGCAGGACTGTGTTGGTTGTGGTCAGAAAGCTTAGTGGCATCTGGATGAAGGCTCTTTCATGAAGACCGATATAAAGAATGTCTAAACCCAGAGTGGTTGACACACACCTATAATCCCAGCATTTAGGAGGCAGGGGGATCACAAGTCAGCCTAGGTTACACAGTGAAATTTACATGCTTTAAATCATTCTTCTCTTCTTATTATTGGCAAAACCACAAAACCAAGCCAAACCCCAAACCAAGAAGAGTAATGTCCAAGCCACACTCTGGCTTTCTCAGCTTGACACAGCAAGCCCTCTGACCTCTGCTCTGAGTACTCACACAGCCAGCTCACACTTCCATTTCCTGCCTTTTTTTTTTTTTTTTTACCTGCAAAAGCTTCTTGAGCTTGGTATATTTTGACAGTGAATCCTGGCACCTGGACACCCTCTCCCTAGAGCTGAGCATAGTTACACCTTCTTGTCACCAGCACAAGTCCAATAAAAGATTATCTTCACTCTCCATCTCTCACTTCACCTGCTCCAATTTTCTCCGCAACATTTAGCACCATCTGAAGTTGTTTTTTTTTTTGTGTGTTTGCTTGTTTATTATCTGAGCATTCTGCTGGAGCATAAAGTCCAAGAGACGAGGGGCTTTATCCATCTTATTTACCATCAGACACACAATGCTCAGGTACAATCCAACAAGCAGCAGGTGCCCTGTGAAGAACAAATGCTTCAAGAGGGTACATGTCGGCTTTGTCCAGTAACAATAGCTGTTTGGAGCAGTGGTCTGGGCTTGATCTCATTATTTCATTAATCTTCCTGACAACTGGCAAGGTTGTTATTACCTCCATTCTTCAGAGGAAAACCCACAGCGTAGAGAGGCCAAGGGATTTGTTCAAGGTCATGCAGCTTTAATTAGTTAAGCAAAGATGAAAACCCAGGTCTTAAAGACCATGCTCTTAACCACTAACTTAGACTACACAATCACACTGAGACATTGGAAAGGAGAGTTGACATTGGCGTTCATTAATTAAATACCTTGTAAGTTAAATATCAGGTAACAAGGCAGGGATTTTCTCACAAATTCTATACTTGATGAGAGAATGACTCTAAATGGCCAATAAAGTTATATCTATATCTATCTATATTTATATCTATCTGTCTATTGTTTATCTATCCATCCATCCAACCATTCATTAATCCAACTACCCAATCATCTATCTACCTACCTACTCCTTTCGTACAGACACACATCCACTCCATCTACCCACCTACCCAGAAACTCACTCTATCTACTTACGCTCCTCCACCTACTCCACACATACATTCAACTCAGAAAGCCATTCAACTATTTATCTGACAGCCTATCATACTAAATGTCATTCATTCATTCATTCATTCATTCATCCATTCATTCATTCATTCAACTCTCATTTTGGTCTCTAGTCAGAGGGTTTCTTGCCAGAGTTGCTGGATGAGTGAATGAATAAACAAATGAATTCTGATGAAGAGTGGATGATGCGGTGGTTCAGAGGAGCTTCTGTTTCCTGAGGGCTTGACACCTACTAGCACCGAGAGCTGGCTCTGGGACTTTTGTTATTTGGTCTTGGTTAAGAATGCGTTAACACCATTTGAGGTTCAGAGTGTTTGGCATGTTTCCCGGGCCACACAGTGAAGACAGAGGAGGGAGTAGAAGCAGCCAAGTTTGAAGTCATCCTGTTGTGTCTACATGTCTGGTGTCAAAGAACAGCATTAGGTAGTGACCAGAGCTGATACAGTGACCCTGCATCCTTCTTTAAAGAGATTTAGTTTTTAATGCTGATAACAAACAACCAAATAGAACAGCAAAACCCCAAACAACAAACATCTAAAAGACCTTCCGTAACTTTTCTTTAGGTTGTTGGAGAATAGAATCTATTCAAGCAGAGATAAGGAGTTGTGGGTGCCTTAGTTCTGGAGTAGGGAGGGGAGTGTTTGGGAAACAGATCATGGCAACCGAAGAGCTACGGTGTCTTAAAGACAATCTAGGATCGCACAGTTGGCCTCTGTGCACAAGGAAGCTGTGACTGGGGAGGTCCTTTTAAAGAAGTAGTTGAGCTGTTAGGTGCAGCGGTACATACCTATCTATAGTCCTAACACCAGGAGGTTGAAGCAGGAGAGTCACCAGTTTGAGGCCATCCTTGAATACATAATAAGGATGTGTCTCAAAAATCAAGAGCTGGGTTTAAAGCTCCATGGTAGAGCGCCAGCCTAACATACTCAAGGCACTGGGTTCCACTCATAGCACGGAAGGAAAAAAGGGGAGGAAGAAGGGACAAAGGGAGGGAAGGGGAGGAGGGAGGGAAGGAGCAAGCAAGCAAGCAAGCTGAGCCAAGGATGGAGTCTGTGGTCTAGAAGCCCTGACCCTGTCAATCTGCTCATCACACTGTCCCATTGCATAAAACGGGGGAATTTACTCCCAGAACCATGCCAGTTGACTCCCATTTGTGGGACAGATAATGCTGTGTGGCTAGAGTCATGTGGGTCTCCTCAGATGGAGGACCCTGAAAGGCTAAAAACTCACACACTCTGTCCAGCTCCCAAGAAAGAGGCACGGATTTAACAATGTAATCAGATTCCTGTGGCATAAGATAGAAAATAAGTGGAAAATCAGAGTGATTAGAGGCAGCCAGAGAAGCTGACTCCAGATGAATATTAAAAGCTACACTGACAGGAAGAATATCAAGCATGTGTCTGAGGTGCAGAAGTGAAGACTAAGGGCTGTGCGGCAAATCCCCTGGTAGCAGCTTGGGCCATGCTAATCCTCTAACACCAGCTCAGGAGGACTCTGCATCCTGTGGACTTGATGAGGACGCTGTAGTCTTTAGACTTCAAGGGTGGTGAGTGGTAGAGACCCACGTCGGGTGGCTTGCCCTCCATCTCACTTACTTCAATTATGTTACCTTCTATTCCAAAAGGACCAGGGGAAAGAGTTCTAGAAGGAAATAACTTCAGAGGTTTTTTTTTTTTTTTTTTTTTTTTTTTTTTTTTTTTTTTTTTTTTTTTTTTTTTTTGTAAATTTCTCTGTGGGAGATTGTGTTGTTACATTGTAAATAATTGTCCCACCCACTGGTTTAATAAAAAGTGCTGATTGGCCAAAGGCAGACAGGAAGTGTGGGTGGGGCTACCAGACTAAGAGAACTCCAAGAACAGGAAGCACAGAGCAGAATGCCAGAGAGAAGCCGGAAGAAGCAGAGAACAACCATGCTGCTCTAAGAAAAGGTACCAAGCCGCATGGCTGAAAAGGATAAGAGTCATGGGTTAGATTAAGAGCAAGAGCTAGCAAGTTATATGCCTGGGCCTTAGACCGATCAGCCTAAAACTTTAGTAAGCCTCTGTGTGTCTCTGCGGAACTGCGGGCTTAAACCTTGAGGCTAGGCCCGAAACTCCGGGCCAGAAACCTCCTACTACATATCTCCTACCGTATATTATTGCAATCACCCTATTCGGTTAGGGTTGTCAGTTGTTATGAACTCATTAGTATGCCTAAGCTATAAGCCAACTGTTTTCATAGGTGTGTATATAAAAAAAGAAACAGAAAACAATCATTCTTCTGTACCTGTGGGGTCAGCATTTGTGGAGCCAACCAACTACCAACTGAAAATATTTGTTTTAAACCTATCTTTGAAGTCTGGGGAGATATGGGAAAGTGCTTGCCTTGTACAGACAAGGTCCTGAGTTCCATCCCTCAGGTGGCTGTCTCCCATGTGTGCTATGTCTAGTGATGAGCACAGGGACAAGCCCGTAGCAAATGCTCAGTAAATCAAAGCATGATTGTATCATTTCTACTTAGCCATTGGCCCACAGTGGTCAGCATCAAGCAAGTTAAGTTTAGCCAGCCAGTTTAGCCCTGAGGGGTTCCAGTCTGAAGCTGCTCTGTGTCCTAGCAACATGCTCAGGTTAGAGCAGACCCCTGCCCACAAGTAAACACTCACAGCAGGAATATTTCCATCTAGCCTAATCACAAGCAACATGAATGGGAAGGAGCCACTGGCCTGGAATAGCCTCCACCAACAAGGCCCTCTCTTGGTTCTGTTAATATTCTCAAAGAACCTCTGAACTGGGGCACAGCTAGCTTAACATAGTGTGGGAGGTGCGCGGAACTGAGTTTAGGATCCAGCTCCTGATGGCAGAGCTTCTGGGAGACACCTAACTTCTCTGATCGCGAGTAAAAGTTATCACACAGAAAAAGTGGGGTATGCAGGCTGTTCCTGATCCTTCTCGTCTTCAGAGATGGGTGGCAGTTTCATGCCAGCAACGGCGCCATACAGGGAGGGATAGGTGTGTCAGAAGAAGCACTGGACGTGCAGGCTCTTTTTCAGAATCAGGAGAAGGGATGCTTTTTCCTCCTGGGAAAAATATTTTTGTTCAGTGCTAGAGAGAGAACCCAAGGCATTATACATAGGAGGCAAGGTCTCTACAACTGAGCTACATCACCAGTGTCTATGCAGTTGTGTGCCTGTGTGTGTGTGGTGTGGGATGTGCACTTGTGTGTGGTTGTGCAAGCATGTGTAGACTCATGAATGTGGAGACTCAAGGTCAATGTCAGGTGTGTATTTTTTGAGACGAGATTTCTTTCTGACCTTGGAGCTCACTGTTTCAACCACATTGACCAATTACCTTCCCAGCACTATGGGTTCTGGAGATCGAAACTTGGGTCTTCATCCCCATCAGGTCAGCTTTTCTAAAGGCTACTAGTTAGCGCCTGTGCTTTATCCTTTTGTAGGATGCATTCCTGGTCTCTGGGCTTTGTACAGAGCTGAGCTTGATGGAGAATGCTCAGTGAATGTTTTGGGACTGATGAATGAAGGCAGACAGCTTCATCCATGCACATGTCCCTAGAGGCACATGTGGGAGGCTTGGCTGGAGCTGCTGCATGGGGGAGCGGCTTTGCTAACCCAGAAAATTAGCTGGAGGTTGGACTCCTTCTGAGAGGCCTTGGGTTAGGCTAACGACCTTTGCTCTGGAGTACCAAAGCCTCTGGGAAGAGCCAGACAAGTGCCTGAGGAGATCTCAGTATGGCAATTGCAGCTGGGTCTTCTTTAGCTCAGTGAGTGTCAGGGAAGCATCCTCCAGTCTCTGGAGAAATGTTCTGTTCTGGGAAAACCATTGCAGCCTTTCTTTATTATTCTTTCTCTTCCTGCCACACTCCCAATGAGCATCCCTCACTTATTTTTGCATTTAAATTGTCTTAAAGACATATAACATAAAAATGGCCACCCGGTTTGCAGATGGCCTGAGTTCAGTTTCCAGTAGCCACACTGGGTGGCTTATGATTGCCTATAACTTCAGCTCTAGGAGATCTGAGGCTTTCATTTGGCACCACACATCCACCGAAGTAACTACTTCTACCATTTTGAATGCGGATCACAGTACTGAGAAGCCTTTTCCGCTTGCCGTATAACCTTCATCACCATCTATCTCCAAAACACTTTTCACTCTGCAAAAGTGGGACATACAGATCCCCGGTTCTCCTCACTGACTGCCAGGCAACTTTCCATTTTCTATTTCTCTGAATTCAGGTACTCTAGGAATTTAATGAGCGGAATCATGCAATGTATGTTCTTTTATGACTATCATTATTCAGTTAGTATAATGTTCTTTGTATGTGTTGTACCATGTGTCAGAACTTCCTTCCCCTTCAGGGAAAAATAGTCTTTCTTTGCATGGACACACCACGGGGTGCTTATCCATTCATCTGTTAGTGGAAACACTAGTGGCTTCCATCACTGTGTCTGCTGGAAATGCCTTGGCTATAAATATGGGTGTGAACTATCTTCAATACTTGGGTGTACACGCCCAGATGTGGGTCTGCTGTACTCTACGATTACTAAATTAAAAATAATTTCCCAATGAACCTATCCTATGTTCACTAAATTAACCATCCTTCACAGGGGTATACCCTGAGTCTGAAACCTGGGTCCATTGTTTACCATAATTTAGCGGGTCTCTACATTTCTTGTGCCTCAGTTTTCATATCTGTTAAAGAATACTCTTGTATGACACCCATTGCGCTATAACTAGTTATGATACTCCCCGTGTTTAGAGTAGAGCAGCAGGCGCAACAGCTGCATTTGGTGTGTACATGCATGAGACCGAATGGGCTCAAAGCTCTAGTGAGGACAACTGCCATGCCGCTGTCACAGTGTGCAGACTGGACACTGACAGATCATCGGACTCTTTTGTTCCCAGCCAGTTCTGCATGAGGCCACAGTGTGTCTCTGGTGGGTGCTCACACTTGTTCTTAGCTGTTCCAGCTGTGAGTGCGCGCCCTGCTCAGCCATCCTGACCCCCAATCCTTTGAATGACCCCACTTTTCACAGCAATCGAAAGCAAGGGTTCCACTAATGACCGTGATGCAAAATGACTTTCAAAATAAAATCCACTGAAGAAAAAATAAATGAAAATGGACTACTTCAGTGAAACCCAAGTGGGGCAGGAGGGTGGTAGAGAAGGCATGTGGTAGAGGAGGCACAGGGACCAAGCGAACTTAACCACCAGCTTCCTTTCCAACAAGGATGTGCTGGGCATGTTAAGTTCAGGAGGATTTGTGACACCAGGAAGCCCTGGATGTCCCAGAGGAACTTCAAAGGTCCAGGTAATATTTGCTTTTCCTGGCTCAGGGAACCCTGCTCCCTCCAGATTTCCTGGAAGGGTTTGCTAGGCATTACCTGAGGTAGGATTTTGGGGGAGTTGTTGCTCATGGCCACAGAGCCAACAGATAGACAAGAGGTCAGGATACAGTCTGCCTTGATTCCAAACATGCATCACAACCAAGCTTTGACGGAGAGTCCAGGCTGCTTGGCTCTCACTGCAACTTGGTGTGAAGCTTACCTGCAGCCCAGATACCCATTCTCCAGCACCTTCTAACCACCATATCCTCTGGGTGGAGTTCTCAAGCTTGGCTCTGTTGTTATTTGAGTGCAGATGACTCTTTGATGTGAGTGTTGTCTTCTACATTTCTGGCCTTATCACCCAGTACTTGCCCAGTATGAGGCCCCAGCTCTTAATTAATGCCAATGGACTTACGGAGGTAAGATCTTACCTAGCTGAAAAGTAATAATCTACTACTATTTGCAAAAGGTGGTCTTCAAATAGCAGCAACACTAAAATGGGGGAACCTGTGCAAAATGCAAATGCCAGTTTTGGTTCACACCTCCTGAGTCAGAAACTGAGGGTGTGGAACAAAATTTGAGCTGCTATATGGCCTTCCAGGGGTGATTATGATATGCGGTAATATGTGAGAACCACTGGTACAGGACTGGGATTCTTAGCCCTAGCAGTATATCAGATCTTCTCAAGACAATATGAGAACAACACTTGGATATAGCTAAGGGTCAGGCAGGCCTTTCCTAGCACCTGCAAGGGTCTGGGTTCCTTTCTCAGCAATGCGGAAAACAAACCAAAGCAAAATAAAGAAACACCCCTCCCCCCCAAAGAGAAACAAAAAAACAAAACACTTCCTTGTGGCCTGTCCCAACAAATTCTAAATTAAGTACAGTCACATGCTGAGTGATAATATTTGGGTATAGAATGTGCCATTCTTAAGATTGTGGTCTGCTTAGATGATACTGTCTGGGGAGGCTGTAGCATCCCACTTTGTGCGAAGACACTTTCTGAAGCTTGCACAGCAATGAAATC
The DNA here is from genome assembly GCA_033318265.1 of Phyllotis vaccarum. Taxonomy (NCBI): domain Eukaryota; kingdom Metazoa; phylum Chordata; class Mammalia; order Rodentia; family Cricetidae; genus Phyllotis; species Phyllotis vaccarum. The sequence continues at coordinate 2,609,691 of JARWLC010000019.1, forward strand.
AGTTAGTGATCATGCAAGGGGCCCTTCATGAAGCCTGAGATGCTGTTGGATTGATCCCTCCTTAGAAGTCCTCAAATGACAATACAAGCTCAAACTTTCTGGTACCTACTTTTGCCTGCCTCCATTTAAACAATCATATCTCTCTTCCCCAGATGAGGCCCACGTCCTCAACCCTCTGTTCTAGGTGAAGCCTAAGGCTGGCTCACCCTTAATTTTTTTTTTCCACTATATTAAAAAAAAGTCTCCCTCTACTCTCTAACCAAGCACTCAGGACATTTTCCTGCTCACTGATTTTCTTTCCCCCTATTCAAGTTTGGAGTTATTAAACCACAGCCTGTGGCTGTGCCGTCTTATTGATTTTATTGTGGAGAGCCCAGGGATATTCTAATGATGTACGGCTCAATAAATGGAAACTGGTGGGATGGATATTGATGGCATATGGTACATTTCCCCGCAATTCACCGGGTCCCAGTCGCTTGGCCAGCTACATATCATCTGTGAAAAAGCTAGGCTGCAGCCCATGGATTCTGATCCACTTTTCGGGTATGGCCTTTTCCAGGCACTAAGGATGAAAAGACCATTATACTGAAGATAAGGTAATACCCTGCCTGCCTGGCTGTGTAGTTTTACATCTTCTTTCCACATTGTCTGGTGGAAAGCATGAAAATGTTTACCCCCATTTCCCAGACAAGGAAATAGAGGCTCAGAGCAACTAGTCTACCTGGCCTACTAATAAATTGTGGGACTAGGATTTAAATAGCTAGGCTTAAAACACCCATGTTAAACCATGCAAAATATCCAGTCAGAACTTGGCTACTTAGGGAATCTGAGGTTACATGAGACATCCTTTTACAGAAAAAAAAATGGGGGTTTGGCGAATGGTGGAGTTGGTAAAGTACTTGTTATGCAAGCCCCCAATTCATACACTCAAAATAGGGTGTGGCAGCTTGTGCTTGAGGTGGAAATAGGAGACCAGGCTACGCAAATCAATGAGAAAACCTGTTTCAAAAGGAAAAGGTAGAAAGTGCCTAAGAAACACATCTGAGGTGGACTGACAGTCCATACACAGACACACACACACAACAGACACACACACACATATATATACACATAGAAATAAGTATGTATGTCACACAGACACAGACACACACATATATACACATAGAAATAAGTATGTATGTCACACAGACACAGACACACACACACATTTATATACACATAGAAATAAGTATGTATGTCACACAGACACAGACACACACACACATTTATATACACATAGAAATAAGTATGTATGTCACACATACACACAACACACACACACACACACACACATATACACATAGAGAAATAAGTATGTATGTCACACACACAGACACACACATATATATACATATAGAAATAAGTATGTATGTCACACTACACACACACAGACACACACAGACACACACATTTATATATATACATATAGAAATAAGTATGTATGTCACACACACACACACACACACACACACACACACACACACACACACACCCGGAAGAAAAGGAAAGAAGATGACGAGGACATGCCATAGTTTCCTTCTCCCTCTCAAGCACCGCTTCTCTGCAAAAGACACTCAAGTTTGGAGAGCACCATGCTTGGGTAGACAGGGCTGCCCCACACATCACAGGGCAGTCAACATCACCTGTCTCCCTAACAGCTTCCCACCATTCATATTTTCCAAGGCTGCCTCAGGGACAAAGGGTGCCTAGGCTGGGCCAGGTGGATGCTGTCTGGAATAGGCAGGGGAGTAACATCCATCACAAAAGCCTTTGCTCCCAAGAAGCAAGCTCTCCAGAAAGAGAGAAGATTAAACACATGGACAGCTACAGGACCAATGAGGTAGAAATATGTGATGGCGGTCATCCTTACACACACTATAAAAAGTGCCTTGTAAGAGAGGGTGTCATCTTTCTGTCCTGCCCCAACCTTGTCCCCACTTACCCTCTTTCCATGAATATCCCCCCCAAAATCAGGTCAAAGAAATCTTTCTTTGGTCCCTCAATACCCAGGAAATAGGGTCATTATCAAAGACACTGTTAACAGGAATTATTGTGCCACAGTTCAGATGCTGGAGACCACAGTGCCATATAGCCTGCCATGTCATGTCATGATGCTGGAGATGGGCACTTAGGGGGATAACTGGGTTACAGCAGTTCACAAGGATGAAGCCCTCGGTTGATGGGATTAGTACCCTTATGAAGAGGAGACACAGCAAAGGCTACTCTCTCTAAGACAAAGAAGGCAGTTATCTGCAATTCAAGAAGAGGGTGCTTGCCAGAATCTAGAGCATGCTGACACCCTGACCTTGGACTTATAGTTTCCAAATACTGGAACAATGCATCTCTCTCCTTGAAGTCAGCCAGCTCATGTTCTCTTGCTCTGGCAGCTCCGCCCACCAATCTGATTACTACTCAAGGCAGTATGGGATGTCGGTTGGGCTCCAGTCTACAGTCATTGGACAAGAGTTAGAGAAGAGAGTACCCATACAGAAGGAACAGATGGGCAAACATCCTGTAGTGCACCTCAGCATGGTAGATGAAAGGTAGGCTCGGGTGACTGGTCTACAGAGGCCAGATAGAAGCACTGAATTGGATGGGAATGGGCAGACCGGGGGTGGGGGGTATTATCTGGGGAGCTGGGTATCATTCTAAGGACTGCACTGAAGGAGCTACTTCAACAGGCTCATTTCCAACAGTGGTGAAATGGATTGTGGGCAGATCCCATTTTGCTATTCCCTAGGGAATCATATAATGCACAGCTTCACAGCATAAAATGGGGAGCAGGCATGAGGCAGGGGTCCTCTGCAGCCTCCTGCAGACTGTGGCTCAAGGTGTTGCTAATGTCTACACCCAGATGTGCTTCATGCCCTTTGACCCAGAGGTGGAAGCTTCCAAGTTCTTTCTGGAGTCTTGACTCACTCGACATTCTCATCTCTGTCCTCTCTAAAGGGGACTCTCAGGCTCAATAAATACCCACTGAAAGCAGCAGTGACTCATCTGTTTTTATTACCATAGGGCCTTTTGAGGAGCAAACAACTCTTATTTACTTCTCAGGGTAAGGGTTTTGACAGCAGGTTTATTTTCCCCAACTCTCCAAGGACTAAGTGAGTAACACTCGAAAGTTAACAGTACATTAATTAATGCCAAATTGGTTGGAATTTTCCTAATAAAAATCCTTATAGTAATCACATTATGGGCCATTAACGCTGCCTCCTGATCATAAACCATGAATATGCGCTGCAGGTGCTCACTTTTTAGCTTTTTAAACAGGGACATTTCCCCACGTTGGCAACCATTTGTCATGTTAATACTGTCACCAGTACCCAATTCATACAGGAGTCTAAGTTTTCTTCACTCTGTGCTGGTCCTTAGGCCAAGCCTTTCCTATACACCACCACATGTGAACCATGCCAACACTTGCAAGTGGAGCCAGCATGCCTACTGTAAAAAGAGGGAAACTGAGGTACACAAGGAGTAAATAATTTCTTGACCACCATATAGTTTGGACCTTCAGTCCAGCCAGTCTGATCCTAGAACTTCCTCGAACCTGTCTCCTAAGATGCGAGTACCGAGTGAACGTCAGCATCAGGGTCCTCTGTGAGGACCCCATTACTGATGTATGAGGTTATTCCAACAGCGATCAGTGCAGAGGCTAACCCAATGCAATGGGAATTCCACCCCCTTTTATTTTTTCCCATCACTGGTCTTCAGGATGTAGGTCGACAACGTTGGGAACACCAGGGACATACTGGATAAATTATTGGCGCAGGAAGGAATGCATATTAAAATGTGCACTTGAGAAGGCGCGTGGTAGTTGGATATTCCAGAATTTACTTCTCTGCCATGGTGACCTCTGGGTGGGGCTTGAAAGCAAAGACAATGCTGCCCTAGGGGAGCCGAGGCCCTGGGATAAAGACAAGGAGAAACTTTCTCCTCCTCTTCCTCCTCCTCCCCCTCCTCTTCCTCCTCCTCCCCCTCCTCCTTTTCCCTCCTCCTTATTTCTAAGAGCTTCACCCTCTTGGATGCTTTTGATTGTTTCATTGATTTTTAAAAAAATCTATATGGAAAATTTGGACTGTAGAAAATTCAAGCGCATAGGACAAATTTAAGAAAGTAAGAAAGAGGGTCCAGTGAGTTGGCTCAGTAAGGAAAGGTGTTTGCTGCCAAGTGTGACAATCTGAGTTTAATTCTTGGAACCTACACGGTGGAAGGAGAGAGCTGACTCCCTCAACCGCGCACATGCACATACTCATCATGGCACTCTAGCTCAGGTTACTAACAAACTAATAAAAACATTGAAAGAAGAAAGAGAAAGGAATCAATATCCTGGTGTATCTAGTAGTTGAACATATTTGAGACAGCTCTACACACAGGTTATACATGTATGAATATATGCAACACTTTCCTACACATTCCAATATGCAATATGTCTCCTGTCCTCGGCAATATGCTCTGTGTCTTTCCCACATAGATGAATAGAGGGCCCTTTTTCTGCCTGCCCACTCTTAAAACATTCACAGAGCAGGTACTGTGAGCAACTGCCCTGACGGGTACCAGAATGCACCAGTGGATAAACTGATACAGACTTTGTGTCTAAGAAGCTTAGAGTCTGGCCCAGCAGGAGTGTGAGGACAGGAGCCAGCTGCCAGGAAGGATAGGTTGTTTGCAGAGAAGGTAATAGTGTTAGGAAAGTTTCTAGAACCTTCTGAAGAAGCCAGAGTGAAGCTAAGAGCTGAGACAGGAAGAAAGAGTGAGGTAAAAGAGGCATGACTATGCTGGGGAGATGCTTGAGCATAAAGGCCTGGACTCATATTCCCAGAACCCAAGGAAAAAGTTGGGTGATATGATCCTGGTGATGACAGTGTGATAGGAAGCAGGGATAAGGCAAAATTTTAGAAGCTCAAGGGCCATTTACTCGAGGCTATTTGGTGAAGCTCTAAGCCAATGAGATACAAGGTCTCAAACAAAAAAGGGTGTTTGAAAAAAATGGCATGACACTTAAGGTTGTCCCCTGCCCTTCATATACATGTGTACACAGGTGTACACACACCTTCATGAACATTCACAAACACACGGATGTTTCCATTCCACACCAGAGAAGGCATCTCTAAAGAAAGTAAGGTACAGTTGGTTTTAGTTTGAAGAAAAATGAGGGAGAGAAGAGATACATGGGGTGAGGTGTGTGTGCTGGGCTTCTGCTTGGGCTTGGTTTTACTTTGGTAATGTGCTGTACTGTGGGCAGTTTTGTATAATAATCAAAGCATCTTGTGGAAATAGTTAAAGGTTAATAATAGTAAATAGTTAATAATCAAATAGTTATTGATTCTTTCAAGACTTGCTTCAAAGCCAGTAGCCCCAATGCCTTGGCTGCACTTGGAGAGAGTATTTGCAAATCACTGTTTTACATATATTCACTCACAAATCCCACCAGGGGATCCCCATTCTGCCTTTTGAGACCCAAGCTTCTGCTGGATGAAAAAGTCTCAGATAGGTGAAACATGTTATGCAATCACACTGTACTCCATCTTGCTCCAAGTCCAGGCCATGTTTGCACATTCAGCTTATTGACATTCCTCTGCATTTATCCTGGTCACAATCCTGGGATTGACTGGAATGTTCTACCTGGGGCAGCAGCAGGTGAATACAGACAAAGGTTACTGCCAAAATTCATCCTAGGAACCTTCAAGAATATGACAGCAGAAATTCATTCATTTATTTGGAAAATAGCCACACATGTCATAAGTTTGCTAAGTCTTTGTTCTGGTTTGACTCTGACATGACTCTTGTATTTGAACATTTACTCTCTAGCTGGTGGTGCAGTTTGGGAAGGTTGTGGATCCCTTCTATTATCCAGCCTAGCTAGAAGGGAATCACGGGGCGGGGGCAGAACTTAAAGATTACGTTCATTTTGTTTCTTGCCCAAGGCTTCTGCTTGCTGGTCCATAGAGATACACAGGATGACAATCTCAAGGCATATCCCTATGTACGAAGCTGCGGCAATTGCCATGTCTTCCCAATACTGTGAATGGTGTCCCCTAACTGCGAAGTCAAACAAACCCTCTCCACCTTAAATTGCTTCTGTCAGATATTTGGTACCAGCTACAAGAAAAACAACCAATACAAATGTAGGGGTGGAGGGGCAGTGTCCCTTGTTTAAGGAACACTTATCAAGTGTTGTTACCAGATAACAGACTGGAAAGTCAGTTAGACCAGCCTGCACTGCCCTCTCCCAGAGAGCCTCTTAACCATGAACAGTCCCCATGAGGCTGTGTCTTAGCTTATACCATCAGAGCCTCTCCGGGCAGCCAGCACTTGGCCACATGTCTGAAGCTACTGGCTTATCAGTGATTGTCCCATTCTACCTGCCATCCAGAACAGCAGCAGCGTTGGTAGGACCTCAACTAAAGCCTTCTATCCTTTTCAAAACAAAGAAAACCCTGTTGTAAATAGAGGTGGGACACACCGGGAGAAAGCAGGGCCCTTGATCTCCAGACGGGACAGGTAAAGATAAGACAACCTGCAGGCTTCTGTGACTTCTGGGGGCAATCAACAGTGACAACAGCTTCAATTAAATTAAATCTAGTCAGCTCCATGAGGAAACACGTGTAATGTTAATTTCATGGGTGTATCAATGTGTAAACCTAACAGATGATACTTAAATGGAAAAGGCAGGGAGATGACATTTGGTTAAACAATGCATCACTGGGCAGAATTTGTTGAAACTGCCATTTAAAAAAAAATCTGAGCACAATTGAAAGCTGAGCAATCTGTCACCAGGGCCAGATACCCAGGCGTGCGTACATGCGTGCGTGTGCGCGCGTGTGTGTGTGTGTGTGTGTGTGTGTGTGTGTGTGTGTGTGTGTGTGTGTGTATGTGTAAGTATGTGCTATATGTATTTGTCATTGTGGGTATCTATATGGGGGTGGTGCACTCATATGTGTAGAGCCCACATTGGGTATCTTCCTCAGCTCGCCTTTACCTTAACTTTTGAGGCAATGGCCCTCACTGAACATGGAGCTCAGAGGTTTGACTAGGCTGACTGGCCAATGGGTTTCAGGGATCCTCCTCTCTCCATTCTAATGGTGTGGTGTATGCTACTATGTGAGGCTTTTGTGGAGGTGCTGAGGATCGAAACTGAGGTCCTTATGCTTGTGTGGCAAGAACTTTATAGTTAAGCCATCTCCCCACAACCCCTGGCATTTTTGACAACCTGTCAAATGATTTAAACTAGACTAGTTGTCAAGTGTGGCTTTGGTTAGCTGGTTAGCTGCATTCTCCCTTAATCCCCACTCAAACACACATGTTCTGTCGCTCTCCAAATTCTACAGACTAGGAGCGACACCGACTGGGAGAGGTTAAGTATTGGTGAAAACACACAGCTAGTGACTTGACTGGGGTCACTCTGCCCCCATGCTTGCCTGCCATCAGTGAGTTAAAGGCACAGTCCAGAGGCTGAGGAGCCCTCAGTCAGTGAAGTGCTGCATGAGAACCCGAGTCTGTTCTCCAGAACTCACATCAGAAAGCCAGGTCTGGTGCCAGTGAGATGTCTCAGCAGGACCACCTAGCCTGACAAAGAGCTCCACAGATACCCTGATCCCACAGGTGCTGAGAGAAAACCAGTGTCTGCAAAGTCTGCAAACTATCTTCCAGTTCCCACAATGCACCATGGCAGGTACAAGTGTGCACATTTTTTTTTTTTAATTTGTTTGTTTTGTTTTGCAAGATAGGGTTTCTCTACATAGCCCTGTCTGTCCTGAAACTTGCTTTGTAGAGCAGTATGATGGCTATTCTTGGTTGTCAACTTGAGTTATGTCTGGAATAAACTATAATTCAGAAATGGAGGGCACACTTCTGATCCAGATTTTGAGGAAAAAGACAACAGGCCTTTGATCTAGGCTAGAAGATACAGGCCTTTAATTCAGACCTTGAGGTCAGAAGGCTTCACCTTTAATCCTGGCCATACTTTCTGCTAGAATATGCTGTGGGACTATGTTCTGGTACACTGTAAATATTTGTCCCTCCTACTGCTTTAATAAAAAGCGGATTGGCCAGAAGGTAGAAAGGAAGTGTGGGTGGGGCTACCAGACTAAGAAAACTCTGGGAAGAGGAAGAGTCAGGCAGAGACACCAGCAGAGACACCAGCAGACACAGAGGAGGCAGCCATGCTGCTCTGAGAAAGGGTACCAAGTCACATGGCTGAACAGATTAATGGAAATAGGTTGAGTTAAGAAGAAAGAACTAGCTAGCAATATGTCTGAGCCATAGGTCAATTAGTAGGAAAATAATATAAGCCTTTGAGTAATTATGTGGGGCTGCAAAGGGTCTGAACTTCAGGGTTAAGCCGGAAACTTCTTATTACAGGAATTGTACATAAGGATAACAGAAGGAGCAAGGATTGGCTCTTCACTTGCTTGAATTCTCCTTGTCAGCATATCCAGAAAACTAGCTGAGACACCAGCCTCGTGCGATTGATCAGCTACTAGATTCTTGGATTTTCTGTTCACAACTAGCCACTGTTGGACTGTAGCCTGTAAGTCATTCCAATAAGTTCTTATAAGTTCTGTGATCTAGAGAAACTTGAGTAATTCAACTAGGTTGTCCCTGAATTTAGAGATTTACTTGCTTATGCCTCTGAAGTGCTGGGGTTAAAGGCATGTGCCAGCACACCCAGCAATGCACACAAGATTTTAGAAAATGTGTAAAAATTTAAAGGTCAAGTGTCGTGGAGCATACTTGTAATCCCAGGGCTGGGGAGATGGACACAGGTAGATCTCTGAGATTCTGGAACTAACAAATCCAGCCTATTCCATGAGTTCCAGGCTAATGATAGATTTTATCTTAAAGAAAGAGGACAGTATTTCTAACTGATATCCGTGATTGTTTCTGGCCTCCTTACCCACATGCACAGGCACACACACACACACACACACACACACACACACACACACACACACACACACACACGTCTGAAAAGCTGTTGAGAAAAGTTGTGACTACTTCTTATGCTTAAGTAGGAACACTGCAATCTGGTGACCGTCACAGCAATGCTAGGCTCTAATATGGTGACACACAGCCCCTCAAATTGTAGTGATCATACAAGGGTGTGTCTTCTGAAGTGACCTGGAGACCCAGCTTGCTTCCATGTCAATTCCATCTTACACTCTGGAGTTCCTCGGGGACAGGGACAGATGAACACAGATGTAATCATCTTGCAGGCTAGGAAGGAGCCGTCATTTCTCCTCAGGTGCTTGTCTGAGAGACTGAACCACAAGATCCCATTTGGATGCATGGGATTCCATAAAGGAGAGAACTGGATTCCCTAAAACTGATGTAGTGTGTATGCTTCAAAGCAGCATAGCTCACCTATGGGCATCCCTACACTCAGGACACTTACGAGGTCTAAAGAAATTTGCAGTTGTCAGAACTAAGGGAGTCAGACTTGGCGATACTAGATAAAGCTAGGGGAGCTATTGGACTATTGACTGTCTAGATGTCACGTCCCCAACAAGGGCTCACCTGGTCAGCGTGTCAAGTGCTGAGACTAAGAACCTAACATGAAACAATGGATCTTTTAATAGAGTCCTTGGGGAAACAAGAAAAACAGCAGGCCCCTGTGTTCAAGTCCTGCCTGGAATCATAACACTCCCTAGAGAGCTTGATGGCTGCTCTCCTTACACTACCACGTCGGTGAATATTAAGAACATCAGGATGTAGGTAAAAATGGCAGTCATTAGGAAAATAAACAAACACTGGTGAGGATGTGGGCAGAAGAAACTCCTCTGTGTTGCTGGTGGAATATAAACTTGTCCAGAGGCAACGGAAATCAGCAGGGAGCCTTATCAAAACAATAAATAAATAAATGAATAAATGAATACATAAATAAACAGGAAAATAAATAAATAAAGCTACCATGTGATCCTGATGTACTACTCCTGTGTGTTTCAATATGGAAGGACCCACAGCTCAACATATTGCACAGAATTGCACACACTGCTTATGACCACACTAGTCACTACTGCAAAGTTCTGGAGCCATCTTAGACCCCTAACATCAGAGAACTGGATCAAGACGCACACTGAGGTTGGTGTCTGCAGAAAAATGAAGGCGACCAGAGAAAAGCCTGCTTAGCACATTATGACATTCTTAGAATGGCAGAGAGCTCCTGTGTTTTGCATACTGATGAAGAAGAAGTCATGTCTGTGCATATAACATGAACATAGTCATGGAACCACCTGGGTTCAAAGGGGGATATAGCGGGAGGTCAAGAGAGACAGAGAGGGGGGAATATGCTCAACATGCACTATGTATGCGTATGAAAACTGAAAAGATGAATACATCGAGGAAAGGAGTGGGATGAGGTGTGATGGAAGCCTGCAGACAGCTCCTCAGCTGCTTCAGGGTCAGCGTGAGGCAGCTGTGGCAGTTTACAAAAAAGGGCTGACATTTGTTAAGTGCCTCTCTCTGTCTCTCTCCCGCAAGCCTTGAATTGCAGGGAACATATTCTAAGACTAACCTGTCAGCCAGTGACAACTAAATTACTAACCTTGCCTCCCCCTCTGCCCCATATCCTTGTCAGGTACGCAGCCACGTTTTCAGAGAAAAGCTTCCTGCAGAAGTGTTCTCAGCACCGGGAAGGTGACCCTTCTGTCAGAATAAAGCCACATGATCAACATGCTTCACGAGGACCCAAGAACTCGGGCTCAGTTGCAAATAGTATTCTGGGAGGGAATGAAGTCTGACCAGAGCAGCCAAGCTGTTGGGGCTCTTGGTGAATCCTACTTTTGCCTTTTCCCTGGCACACTTTATAACCTATTTCCCAGCATGCTTTGCAGTTGTGTCTGGCCAAGAGTCTGCTTTTGCCAATGAAAGGGAAGTGCCAGGGGCTGGCATACCTTCTAGACTTGGAGGCAGATACCTCCTGAATACACTTCACGATGTGTCCTCCCCAGCAGGATGTAGAGAGAACACAGAGACAGGTGTTGATGTGTTCTGACTCATCTGCTTTTCAGGAAAAGTGATGGGCTGGATATGGCTCCCCTGGCCTTTGACAGGAACTCTGGGATTAAAAAATACTTAGCCTTACAAGCTGAGTGCTGGCTTTCTAGAAGGAGCCTCTGGTTAGACATTACACCCTGCATGACCCTATGTCATCCTTATGACACACACACAAACACACACACACACAAACCTACAACAGCAAGAGAGAATATATACACATACAACCATATACATAGCAAACACAGTTGACCCTATTCATATCCATCCAGTAACCAGGCATGAAAATACAGTGTCCACACTGAACATTGTTCTTGCCAGCATTCCCTAAGCAATACAGTTAGTCTAATGATAACTTAAATAGCATATATATTACACTAGGTACTAAAAATAGTCTAGAGATGCTTTTAAGTACATAGGAGAATGTTCATAGGTATAATGCAGGTGTGATACCATTTTATATAAAGATCTTAAGTATTCTTGGTATCTATAGGGGTGTTGGAACCAACTTCTCTGGATAATTGTGCATAAAAATGAACATATACACATATATGTAGTGTCACATATTAGCTGTTACCCATATGTGTTCACATATGCACATGTATGTCTGTGGGCCTGAAATTCTAACTATCTTCTTAAATATCAATGAATCAATGATGTCTAGCCTTTTATTGCTTCTGAGGGTACATCACCACATCACTTCCTGACTTATTCTTCTTTTGTGGGACCAGTTCCATAATTTGCAGGGTCTAATACAAATGAAAATGTGGTGCTTTGCTTAAAATGTATTGGGAGTTGCAAGCATGTGGAAGTGGAGCCCTAGACTTAGCACAGGTCTCTTCATGAGTGAGTTTTGCCAGGGCACAAAGTCCACAACGTCCTCGGCCAGCCCAAAAAGTTTGCTGACAAAGTTTGTGACAAGTCCAGAAACTTGCAACCTGCGTGCTGCCTGAAGGCTTCCGGGAATGGTTTTTTACACATCACAAGAAGAGGCAGGAGAAAATAAGAAAGCCAATTTTCTTTTGGTATATTACTTGTCAGACAGCGAAATGGGATATAATTACGGTGTGACATTTCCAGCAGCAAATATGTTCCAGTGTAAGCAATTAACACCGGTTCTTTTGGCAGGCTTAAAAAAGATTACTCAGAGACTGCGCTAAGTTACAATGCCCCGTGAATAATGAACAATGTGATATCTTGGCTAAGTTGCTCACTATGACCAAAGTTCAAACTTTCCTGATGAAAATGGATTAGGTGCTCTTAACCCTCTGCTGACTTCACCTAGCTTAAGCTGATTCAGACCATGAGTTCTTGGTGTTTATCTAAATTACTTATTTATCCCGCTCATAGGAACAGCTGCAAAAATACCAAAACAATCTGCAGGCGTTCATCCCAGCTGTTGGACATCTACATAAGGTCCTGAGTTTAGTGGTGAGCTCTTGAGGATGGACAGACTGGGAACAGTGGCTTGCACCGAGATCAATCATCTGTAAGGTTGGGATTGTTTAATGATGTGATCCAAAGTTTAGAATCCTGTATGGAAGACTGAGTGTTGCTAGTACCGTGTCTTGTTTTGCATAAACAAAGGGACGAAAAGTCCTGGTTGTCTATGAGTAGTGTGCAAGGCTTAGAATCAGGAACCAAAGAAAATTCCAGCAACAGATCTAACTGACTCACACCACAGGGAGAGTTCAAGATCACAGTTACTTGTAAAAGTTGGGGTCCGGCCCTTGTTTCCATGGCACTATGGGCGGATGGTTCTCCACTGGGAATGAAGTGCCTGATGTTTTGCAAGATGTCTGCCAGTATTTCTAGATTCTTCCCACTGGAAGCCTATAGCACCCTCTTCTCAATTATGACAATTTAAAGATGTCTCCAGATGCAGGCATCTTTTGAGGGACGTTCATTTAGACATGTCTGGGTCTATTCCTATGTGTCCTAGAGCAGAAGACTTCATTCTCAAAGCCTTAATATTTTAGTATTTAAAATGGAAGGAAGGAAGCCATATCTACTTACAAGAGCTCTGCAAAGGGGTAGAAAGGTGCTTGTGGGGAGCTTGGCTTTGATGTCTGGCATAACCTAAACATTCAGCACGACTCAGGTGCCATTTATCCCTTACTGAATACAAACACTACTTCAGAGTAGAGCTGTGATAGGCACTGGGCATGTAAAGACTTATAGTCCTGTCCCTGTTCCTGTAATACTAGCTTGGGAAACTAGTTGGGAAGCATGACAACCAGCAGCCTCAGTGTAACAAGACACTGGGTGAAATGCAGACCTAGATGAAGGAAAATAGGAAATGGAGGGAAAAGGTCTTCTTGCAACTGCACACAAAAAATGACATCTGAATAAAGTAGGGGTTCATCAGCGACAATCAGGTGAGCAGAGTCAATCCAGGTAGAGAGAACCTTTGCCAAGAAGGGATGGATGGTGGTGTGATTCAGGCCTATCCAGGGCGTGGGACTGTGGATGTGAGTCCTCTGGCAGAGGCAGAGAGAAACAAGATAAAAGAGATAACCAAAGGCAGATGACATGGGATTCTGAGATGCTGAATAGCTCTCATCTTTCTAGCCAACCCAACTAACTCAGAAAAGCTCAGACCAGATCCTGCTCAGCAGAAAACAGTGCAGTGATTGACTAAGAATGTCTGCTGGGACCTAGGAAAGGGTCTGAGGCTCAGGTAATGCTGTACTATCTGGTGTAGTGGGACTATGTTTTAGTACTGTGTTTTAGAAACTTCATAGTACAATCTGGGCTTATGGTAGAATAGTTTTCAGTGGGGGAAGGGAGGTGTTCAATGTCAAAAGGAACATTTTAAAAAGCGCCAATGTTTTTCCTTTGAAAAGATTAGAAATGGAGGCAGAAGAAGTTTGAGAGTGACTACAGTACTGTAAAAGAGATGGAAATGTTCTACAGAGCACACAGAGTAAAAGAAATAGATAGAAAAAAACATTTCAGAGTTGAGCATGATAGTGACCTTGTGAATCGAAGGGACAAAAAACTACAAAAAGGCTTTCAGAGATCTGATTTGGGCAGCCTAGGGGATAGGTATGTTATTCACCAATGGGAAAAGTTCAAAATAATTTAGAGACATAAACATTGCGGGTTCCTTTAAAAATATAGTTTAATGTTTTATTTTTATATTTGTGTCCAAGTGAATACATGTATGCATGTGTGTGTGAGAGAGAGTCCTAACGCCCAGGGAGAGCAGAGACATCTATTCCTTGAAGTTACAACTGGTGGTGAGCCACTCAACATGGGTGCTGGAATCAAACTCAGTTCCTTAGAAGACCAGTTTATGTTCTTAACCACTGAGCCATCTCTCCACCCAAATGGTGGATGTTTATGGAACCTCAAGTTGGAAAACACCCATTAACTATCTAACAGTTAGGTAAGGACCCTAAACTGTTGAAGGGACCAGAGACACAGGAGCACCCATACCTATTTGCTGTCTCCACAGGCCAGCAAATGTTCTACAACTTTCTTGTTTCCCTAGCCCTCCAAGAACCTACCTGGAAATGAGAAAGACAGCTCCTGGAAGAGTGAGTCGTGCCTTATCCTGAGCTATTCCTGACTGACAGGATTAGTGAAGGACACAGAGGACTGTCATCATTCAATAATCCCCTGCACTTTTTAATAGTAAACATACCATTCCTATGATCCTTGTAATCCAATTAGGTAATATGGGAGGAGGTCTCTTAATTCTTGACTTCATTGTGACTTCCTGGTTGTTAATCAGATGTCACCTCTAACACTGGATGGTACATACTAAATAAGCTCAGGAGGCTGTGTGTAAGGGGGGGTAGTGTTTTTATGAGGAAGACTTCCCATTTTAAATAGCCAATGAATGACAGAGAACCCTAATGTCCTCATACCTGAGGTTCTGGTAGGAGGACCCTTGTCCTTGTCCCCATCCAATCTTCTCCTGGTCTGCAAATGCTGTATTTCCCATCTTCTTGATGACTGATCAGTGAAAGACCCATACCTTTTAAATGGGTGCTATCTAGTAAGTGGCTGCCTCCCATCTGTCACAGCTGGAAGGATCTCATACATTGCTATATTTCACCCCCCCCCCCCAAATCAACAGGATAAATATATTATGTCGCCACTGGAAGAATAAGAACACTGTTCTTTAGAGAAGGAAGAAGCCAAGCCATGTTGGCCGTGCCCTAAGCACTCCATAATTGCCTGCTAAGTGCCCTACTGGCCATGGTCAAGAGTGTGGACTGTCTTGGTCATGGTAACTATTGGCTGACAATGGTGAAAATGGTGGTAGTGAGGATGGAAGTGGTAATGGTAGAAGGTTGACACAGGGTGATAGTGGTCCTTAAAAGGTGTTAATAGTGGAGACTGTTGTGTGGCAGCGATGGTAGCGATTAAGGTGACGAAGGTGGTGAGGCAATGTTGGTGACGGATTTTATGTTGGTGGAAGTGGTGACACTGGTGTGGGAGGGACGTGCCAATTGTGACAGTAATGGGAGAAGTCTGGCAGTGGCAACGGTGTTAGTGATGGTGGTGGTAGTGCGGTATTGGGTAGTGATGGTCATGAAGCTGGGCACAACGCCATAGCTGTGTTGTGGTCATAGTGGCCGTGATGGAAGTGATGGCGGTTGCACAATGATTGCAATGTCAGTGGCTATTGACGGCGTTGGTCACCTGGACTGTCCTTGACCTCTCTTGAGTTGGTGAAGTTATAGCCACACCTTCTGATTTAGCTCACAGACTTTCCCCAGTTGCCTCCTTGAGGCCTGCTTCCTCCTCTTTCAAGTTCACAGCTTGCAGACTCAGTTAGTGCCTCTACCATAACACCATCTGCCACATCAGGATCTCATTTCTACGTGTCTCCTCTGCTCTATAGGAGCAACCCTCCCTCACCTGGCACATGCAAAGAGCAGCAATTTAATAAAGGCATGTTGACACCAAATGGGAGCCAGAACTTTCCAACCTGTCTCTCCCCAGCTGCAAAGGGAAATGAGAACAGAGGCACCTCAGCAAGGAGCTTGTCTGGCTACCTACTTCTGGCCTTAAAGGAACACACACCCAGCTCCAAGTCTCTGAGAATGAGCTAGAAGCTTCCACAAAAAAAAAAAAAAAAAAAAACAAAACAAAAAACAAAAAAACAAAAAAAACAAAAAAAACCAAAAACAAAAACAAACAAACAAAACAAACAAACAAAAAACAAAAAAAACAAAACAAAACAAAAAAAACTAGGGCCCCCTCCCCTCCTGGAAGACAGTGAGGAATTTGTTGAATGAAGTCAGGGAATTTGTGGCAAGGATACCAACTACAGTGACTAGAGTGAATTGTCTCTGTAGACACTGAGTTATGCAGAGTGGTGCAGGGCACTGGGCATATACAGTAGCCTACAAACACAATGCTCCAAAAAAGAACTGTGAGCTGGCTGCTCCAGGTAACCTTGTTTGCAGATAGGCATGCAGATTTCACACTGGTTATTTACTTCTGGTTCTTAATTAATACAGGTGTCAGGTCAATCAAGAGATTGCAGTTAAAAATTCAAATAAAAAAATTGCTGCCCCCACGCTCCACAACAAGACATCGTGAAACTTTTGATGGAATCCATTCGGCCGGACCAGCTACAGCCTCCCTCTGACTAGCTCAGTGATTCATGCCTTCCTTTCTTGACCCCCAGGAGTGTCCTGTGACCCTAACTTTAAACACCTCTAGCATATGAAATGTCCAGCTTCACATAGGTCAAAGGTTTGCACTCAGGCATATCGACATGCTGGCTTCAAATCCTGGTTTTTCTTTGGTTGGCTGGAAGGCCCGAGGCAAGGTGTTTGCTTCTCCTGTGTTCTCGTGTCCTCAAGAGCCAGACCAAATTGCTAATGACAGTGAGTGGAGAAAAGAAAATTCACATAGAAAATGCTACTTAACCACCCTCCCCCAACACACACATACTTTTTTTATTTCAGACTCTGCATTTGAGAGAATACATGTAGTATTTGTTTTTCTGAGTCTGGCTTATTCTACTTAACGTGATGATCCCCATTTCATCAAGTTTAAGCACCTAATGTAGCTTCATTCTTCTTTATGGCCAATGAAACGATGTTGTGTATATGTCCACACCGTCTTTACCCATCCATACATTGATGACTGATTCTATAACTTAGCTGCTGGGAATAGTGCTATAACAAATATGAATGTACAGGTGTCTCTGAGCATGCTCACTTGGATTCCTTTGGGAGCATTCCTAAGCCTAGTATATCAGAATCATACGGCAGTTCCATCTTTCATTTTCTGAGAAACTTTTGCATTTATTTTCATATTTCATAATATACATCCCCCTAGCAATGTATGCTAACCAAACTAATAAATAAGTAAAAAGAAAATGCCTACTGAACTTCTTTGCTTGTGTGTGTATGTGTACATGTGTATATTTGTAGAGTGAGGTACAAGCATGTGTAAACAGGAGTGTGTGCAGAGGTATGTGCTGGTGCTCTCCCGAAGGCCCAAGAAGAACACAGGGCATCTACGTCTATTGCTCTTCACCTTTTCCCTTGAGACAGGAGCTCTCGATGATTTTAGAGCTGTCATTTTTCTGGTGAGGCTGGCAGCCATTGAGCCCCAGCAAAACACCTGTCTCCATACCCCATGCCCAGCACAGATCCTGTAAACACATGCACGACCACGTCAAGCTTCTTTACATGAGTGCTAGAAACACAAACTCAGGTTCTCACACCTCAGTGGCAAGCTGTCTTACCAAGGGGGCCATCTTCCCAGCCTCCACGGAATGATTTCTACATGAAGTCATCATTGTATAGGACTCTGCTCCCCTGTCGTGGCAGGGTGGTAGTATCCACAGGCATGGAGATAAGTGCAGTCACTGTTCTGACTTACAAAGGAGAGATTAAGTATTGGGGAAAACTTGTACAGAAACTTCTTGCTTGCCAGTGAGAGTCTAGAGTGAATGTAGAGCTTCTTGCCACACACATCCACATTGACTGCCACTGCTAGTTCCAGATGTTTAGCTCCCAGAACCAGCGGTGCCCACCCCATAGCAGAATCACCCTTCCATGTTGCTAGGTAAGAATCTCCATGCACTTCTCTTTCCACAGTATATAGCACAGTCTATTAATGTGCTTGACTCATCCATTAGGCTGTGAGCAGTTTCCAAGTATTAACTTCATTGTGTATATTAGAGGGGAGCACATGTGTGGGGTCTTCCTAATGCTTTCCACATACTTATTTATTCATTTATTTGGAGTGCTCTCTCCTTTAGCCTGCAGCTGGTTAATTCAGCTAGGCTAGCTACTCACCGAGTTTCAGGGACCCTCCCATTTTCTCCCCAGGGGTTACAGGAACAGGCTGCAGCACCAGACTTTACAGGTGGGTGCCTGATTCCAAACTTCTGGATTTCATAGTTATGTAGTAAGCCCTTTACCTGCTGAGCCATCTACCCAGCCTCTCTGTAACTTCTGCAAGGCTTCCCTCTGTCTATCTATGAATAATAATAAGTACTTAATGAATTAATAAGCCTGATGGATAATAAAACACACGAAGAATCAATCAACTCCACTATTGGCTTCAGAGTCAATAGAAACAAACCAGTTTCACAAAAATCAGCTTGCTCACTATATTACCTGGCTTCTCTCATACCTCTCCGGATCATTATGCACTGCACATAGAACTCAACCACGCCTCCTTGTGGGAAGCTGGTAAGTTGAGCCACGTGACAATGACAAGGAAAATACAAGTACAATTCCACCCTAGGCAACAGGGGCCCAGTGTTTGTCGGTGCAGATCCACCACAGATGATGACTTAGCCGCCGAGGAGCGTCTGTCTGTGCGGCGGTGTTAGTTATTACCTATCATAATCAAATGGATTGCACTGTAGTAATGAATACGACCATAATGGTGTGCTGGCAGTTTAATCAATGTACTTCTCAACTGCAATTGAGCAAAAATAGGTAACAGAGGATCATTTGATCTACATTTTTATTAATTTGGTGCCATCTGTCTTCTGCTTATTTTAATGATCTCTCATTGTGAGAAAATGGGGGGGGGACTTCCTGGAAGAAAAAAAAAAGTGGAGCCATCTTGTTCCATTATAGTTATTGCTTTGTTTTATTGTAGGAAAAATTGTAGCCTATTCCAGTCCTCTTTGAGAGTAGAGTTTCGAATTGCAAAGTAGTTCATGGTTTTAGGAAGAGAAACTCCATTAGCTGGCAGAAGCCATTCAAGTCAAGTTCAAGATCAAATAGCCCATGTTGCTGATAAGCCACCTAACTGTAGGCTTTCTCCAACTGACCATGTGTGAAGGATGATGCTCAGTAAGGCTTCCTCTACAGCTTCTCTCCCGCTCTCCTCTCCACCATTCCCTTTACACAGATACAGTTCCTAGGGCTGGGGTGGTCGCTTGGCAAGCTCTGGGGGAGGTGACAGCTCCCAGGGTTTGATGGCCAGGTAGCCTAGCCTACTTGGTGAGTTCTAGACCAAATGTGAGATACTGTCTCAAACAAATGAAATGGACATTGTCTGAGAGATGACAGTGAGGTTGTTTTCTGTCCAGACTCATGTGCATTCACAGGCAGACACACACACACACACACACACACACACACACACACACACACACACACACGGGCAGGGGGAACTTGCCCAAGTCACACAACCTAAGCATATCAATGGGCTTTGATCACAGGGGCCCCCATCCCAGTGCCCTCCACTAGTCCTTAAATCTATCTGACAGCTATTGTTTCTCAGTCCCAGAGATGTGCTGAGTCACGGTAGTGATTCCACATTCAAGATGCCATGTTGAAAACCATGGCAAATGCTTTCGTCACAGATCCTTTTAGGACTGTGTCTCTCTTGATCATTGTTCCTAGGCTTACAAGAGATTTGCCTTGTGCCTGCAACCATTCATGGGAAACACAACATGTTGGTACATTTGTGCCTGGGGCATCCTTTAAATAACAGCTTTGGTCCCAGCCCAGTTTCTAGCCACCACCACACACATCACTGCCATTTTAAAAAACAGAAATGGGATATGAACTGAAGGGAGATCAAAGCTATGAAGGGTTGGGGAGATTCTAAGGATGCTCAGGTTCCCTCATTTTTCAAGTGAGCTCCTCGACAGCCTGTCAGTGGTATTCTGGATTGGAAGTGAAAGATCCAAAGGGGCCCTGAGGGGAAGCTCATATTTAAGGAAGCCTTTACAGGTTGTTAGTCTCTTGTCACTGTGATCAAATATCTGGGAGAAGAGAGGGGTAGTAAAGGAAGAATTTATTTTGGCTCACAGTTTTACAATAATCAGTCTGTAGTGACTTGGTCCATATACTTGGGCCAAACATCATGGTAACTGTGCCCTATATATAGGAAACTGTTCCCTTCATAGCTGAGCAGAAAGTGTTGAGAAAGAGACTCTGACAGTCAACTGGCTTTCTCTTTCCCCGTTTTTTATTCTGTCCAAGCTCCCTGTCTTTGGGATGGTGCCATTCACATTCAAGGTACATCTTCCTCCTTAGTTAATCTCTCTGAAAATATCCTCACAGACACAGGCAGAGTGTACCCACCAGTCTCTAGACATCAACTGTCATACTTGGTGTGAGACCAGAGCCAGTGTCAGGGACTAGGAAGGGTCCACACCTCCATCATACAGAGACTCTTTCATTATTCATTGCACTATGGACAAGACTACTAAACTTTCTATTTCAACACAAGCTAAAACTCTGAATGACTCAACCAAGATCCATTTTTTTTTTTATTATTACCAACTTATTAAAAAAAATGTGAACATCTGACCTGGGTCTGCCAAGGTACTGGCTTTAGCCTCAAGGCTATGTTTGAAGGTTAAGGATGTGTGGGCCTGCCACCTCCCTTAAACTGATGAGCACATATACTGTCGGAATTGGGCTTGGCGCTGTTGTTGTTAGAGATACCTGTAGGTGTTGGTACCATAAACTATGGTAGAGGTTACAATAAGAATGCTGTTCTTGATGATGGGGAACAGCTGGTGTGAGTTTGAAATGGCCGTGAATTATGGAGTGGTCAGGAGTTGCTCCAAAAAATAATGGGTGCCTGCGATGACAGAAGCCATTGCCTCTCGGTTTTGGATGCTGGCAGAGATCAAAGGATGGGGCAAGGCAGGTTCTTCCTGAGGGCTGTGAATTTGTATTTGCTGAGAGCACTTCTTCTAGCCATTGGTGACTGCTAGCAACCATCATATCCCTTGGCACCTAGAGACTCAGCTTTCCCTCTTCTCTCAGACTTCTTGCTGTCATGTGGGATGTCTTTCTGTACACTGTCTCACCTCCTATCTCACTATAGGAACAGATTACAGACATGCATGGGCATGTCTGGCAACCCCCTGTACCCCTGCACCTGTACACACATGCACACGCGCGCACACACACACACACACACACACACATACACACACACACGCACACGCACATGCACAATGGGTTCTGAGTATCCAAATTCAGTTCTCTATCCTTGGCATAGCAAGCGCTGAGCCAACTCCCCAGTCCAGTCAATGCCTTTTGAGGGACAAATGCAACCTGCATTGATTGAGCAATAGAATTCTAGAATTCTGGGAAGAGACTGGCTATGAAAACTCATTTATTCTGAGGGCACGTGGGACTCAGATCCAAAGACTTGTAGTGTGGCTCTTGATATAAAGCTTAGTGTATCTCAAGCTGAATGCTCATAAGGTAAGAATAATGGGACATCACCCTCCCCCAAATGATCCCCATTGCTCTTATCACTTAGGAGGGCTCTAGAGTCTATCTGTACTTTTCAGATTTTTTTTTTTCTCCCAAGCCTGGAAAGAAATTCAAAGAAACACGAAGAAATTCACATTGATTTTTTTTTCTAGTGGGCCTTTCTCATTGTCTAGTTGGTCTCACTTGGAGTAGAAACTGCCTGCCCTTATCCTTTACCACAAAGGGCTTTGGTTGAAGAGACCATGGATGGAGTCTGGGGTTGAAGATGAACGGTGAGCCACTTTCTCACATAATTTCTATGATTCAAGGAAAGAGCATATGTAGCTAAATGGCCTGTGTCAAATTTCAGATCAGCAGTGGCCGGTGCCCGTGACAAAGGTCTCTTCCTTCTGGAGAGGTGAAATTAGAAACCAGAGACTGTAATCCTTAGCACTTCTTACCAGCGGCTTCAAAGGATGGATCTAATGTTCATCTGAACCCAGCTCTGCTCCCTGAGAGACCCCAGGAATGCCAGGCTGCATGCCATCCATTGGCCAGTCACAGGGATTCTGGGTGTTCCTCTCAGTGTTCTGAATATGTCAGACAACAGCCTTGCTGTCTGGGCTGCAAAACCTTCTCTCTTATTGTCGAGCCACTTTTAAGACACTCCAGTGCAAGACTACCTCTCCTCTCAAGGTTGCTACCCAGTCATTAGTCATTCAACAAACATTTGTTGAACATCTGCTATGTGTCAGGCCACTGCACCTTCGCACAGCATCCTTTCAGGGATCCTAGGTGAATCTAGACATTGATGGGAGATTTTTCTCTCTTATAAGTTTGGATAAGGGTTTTTCCCTGTGACCTTGAGCAACTCACACTATCTCTCAAAATCAACCAAAAGGCTGTAAGGCCAGGTTTTGATGCTCGGTGTTGAATCTCTTCTATATTTCCACTCATGAATGCTGAACTATAACAAATCTGTAACATGTTCAAACACACACGAGATGTGTGAAAACACTCAGTTTTTCAGTAGGAGCAGAGGTAGGTGTCTCTGTAAAGGGACTGATTGATCACAGGACTCTGTAAAGGGCTCCATACTGTTGTAACTATTCAACTTTGCCCTTGGAGGTTGGGAAACATCCAGAGGCAGACACTATGGCAATGAACAGGCGGGTTGGCTGCAGTTTCACCAAAGTGAGGTGCCAGCCATCAAACTGAGTCTGCTAATGAATTCAGAGGTGGGCTTTAGGGAGCTATCTACCTCATCTCACTAAGAGGGCAATTCCAGATACTCTTTGTAAATGTGCTAGTAACTTTTCTTCTTGTTTTGCAAAGTGCCTGACAGAAACAACTTGAAAAAGGAAGGCTGTCATTGCCCAATGGCTCCAGAGGGTTCCAAAGAGGCCGAGGAGCTCATATCATGGCAGCCAAGAAGTAGAGAGATGTGAGAATAACTATATTCATCTGTCTCCCCATTTATTCCATTCAGGTCCCCGTTCCATGGGATGATATCACTCATACTCTAGGTGGGTCCTTTTTTCTCCCTTGATCCTGTACAGACACATTCAGAGGTGTGCCAGGCCAGTGTTGGCAATAGAAGCCACACATCACACATGGCTTTTGAGCACCGCAGGGCCACACAGACCTCCTGTGGTCCTCATTTCTGACATACTTCTCCTTGCATCAACTCCTCCCTTCCGCTCCCCGATCAGCGAGTGCTCTGCTCTTTCTGAACCCTTGCAAAGCTGTCCCTTCTGTTTCAGAAGGACCCCTTTCTCTTCAGCACCTTCTATTTCTACAGTGTTTACAAAACAGCCAAGGGCGCCTCTTACTTTCACCACAGTGAGGGGTGTGGTCATCAGCCCCATTTTCCAGATGTGTAAGTTACTCTCCAGTCAGCCCAAGAACAATCCAGCTGCCTTCCTGGATTCCTCTCCATTGTTCCTGTCCACAGATAATCAGTTAACACATTCTGCCAGCCCACGAGTTTTTAACCTTTCCAATGCTGTGATCCTCATGTGTGGTGAGTCCCAACCATAAAATTACTTTGTTACTACTTCATAACTGTAATTTTGCTAGTTATAAACTGTAATACAAATATCTGATATATAACCCTAAATGGGTCATAACTCACTCACAGTTGAGAACTACTGTTAGAACTGTAGAGCAGCTGGACTGTCCCTACAATTGTTCTCAAACACAACCTTCCCTGATCGTCAAGTAGAATCCTGTGCCACTTATTATCACAAGGACTTTGTAAAGGGCTGCATACTGATATAATCAGGATTATATACTGGACTCTTTGCCTGTATTGAATCCTTCTTATACATCCATCTACATGTTTTTCTGACTTCCAAATTCACTAATTATTCATCTATACATTTATCCATTAACCATCTTTTGATCAATATACACCATTCATCCATCATCAATTTATATGCTCATTCGCCCACCCACCCTCCACTCATCCATCTATTTATCCACCCATCTACTCATCCATCCATATATTCACTGACCTACCTATCTTACCCATTTATATATACATCCATTTTGATCTACTTTACAGCGGGCAGAGTAATAAGAAAGAAGTATCTGGAATATTTTGGTCTAATTAGGAAAAAAGATGCTAAAAGAATGATCCCTCAAATGCACACCTATTTCAAATTGTGAAAAAAAGAAAAAGTAGGTGGGAAAGATGATTCAGTGAGTAAAGATGTTTGCATCCAAGCCTGATGACCCAAGTTCAATCCTCCAAAGCCACAAAGTGGCAGAAAGGGAAAACTAAGGTGTCCTCTGACTTCCACACATGTCTTGACGTGTGCACGCACATAGTACACACACACACACACACACACACACACACACACACACACACACACACACACACACTTAAAGAAAAGTTGAAATAACCTTGAGGAAGGTGAAGATACCACATTAGCTCAGCCAGACAGACATGAGGACACAGGTGTGGTGAAGAGAACCAGCATAAAGAGAAGGTTCCAGCCTAAGCCTGCTTTCTCTAGGGAGTGGCTGAGGTGAGGGCTGGGATTCACTGAGCCCCAGAGGAGAGCAGTAATGAAGACAGAGGAGACTGCAGAAGGAGGGAGGACTGATCAGCAGGAGGTGCAGACTCACTCCAGAGAAGAGGAGTGTCTTTAGTGGTTAGTCAGGTACCACAGCAAGATGTTCAAATGAGAACGCTCCAGGTATAGCACGAAGAGTCATTATTTGCGGGGAGACAATGGGTAGGTACAGCAGCCAGGTGTGTGGATATGGGTTTGCCAGCCAAAGATGTTGGGTCTTGGCTATAGAAGCTGCTGATGGATGGGATGTGAGAACTGAGAACTGATTGTTTCAACTTGCTTAGACATAAACTTGACCCAGCCAGCAGCATCACCTGAACTTCCCAGAAGGGCATGACAGCACTAACGATGAAGACTATACCAAATGAATAGTGCACCTCTCTCAGCATGCTCTGTATGCACCAGAACCTGGAAGGGAGGAGGCTATCATTAGTCCCATCTCACAGATGGCAAAAATGAAGCAGAGCGAGGCCAAACCAATACATCCTAGCTTCTACAACTGGTCCCTCCTGGAATGACATTCAACTCCATGACCCCAAGGAGAAAGAATAAGTCCACCCCCAACATCCTACATTGTACAAGGATTCTGTCCAAAACATCTGAAGCCAGACAACCCCAGTGCAGATCCTCTCTCCCTAGGAACCTGACAGGATTCCAGATTCATAAATAAGTCTGGAGGCTGAGCTCTACTGAGCTGCTGGAGTCTTTATTACTCTACAAATGCATTCTTAATCAGTCACTGGGGTCCTTCCCATAGAGCCTTTTAAATTACAGTTAAATTCCTTGATAGCAGTCCATGTACCCAACACTGCATTTCCTGGGTTCACAGCCATAAACAAGGAAAGGAGGAAGCCTGAATAACCAGGTTAATTGTCCTTTGAGGTCTGGACTTTGAAAGCATTGGCAGTGGTGCCTCTAAATTCTCTGGGTCCCCTGCTGTAATGCTAATAAAGTTCAGAAACAAACAGTACCATCTATCCAGCATTAGGAGGACCAAGTTCTTTCATGCCTACCCTGGCTGCTCTGGCTTCTCTGAACCTCCAGGTCATCTTGCAGGGATCCTCCTTCCTGGGAGCTTCCCTGGGGCTGGGAGGGGATGAGGGAGAGGCAACATCTATGCTGGGACTTATCAGGGACCTGCAGAGGTTCCTCCTAACTTTTAGGCCAGAACAAGCTTGACCTATGATAGAGGTGAAGCAGTAAACATCCCTTTTCTGCAAGCCCCTTGCTCGGCCTGTCACAGCCTTAGGGACAAAGGGTCACACAAGCACAGTATTTCTTAAAGCAGGAGCACACCTTACAACCTTGGGCCAAATCCTGCTGGCTCTCTAAACAGTTATCTACGTGGGCACAACCATTCCCAGTCATTTCCATATATAGCTGAGTAGTTAAGGTAAAGGTATCATGTCCTTCCAAACCCATAGTATTTATTAGCTGTTTTTTGTTTT
The DNA here is from genome assembly GCA_033318265.1 of Phyllotis vaccarum. NCBI lineage: Eukaryota > Metazoa > Chordata > Mammalia > Rodentia > Cricetidae > Phyllotis > Phyllotis vaccarum. The sequence goes on from JARWLC010000019.1 coordinate 2,635,920, forward strand.
GTTTTTTTACAGAAATTGTCAACCCCTTTAGTAACTATAAATCTGGTTTTTCTGTTGTTCTACTCAATGCCTAACAATGCCTTCCTAATATCCCCAAATAAAGGTGAGATGTACCTCTGGAAAAAGTGACCAGTTCTTACCAGAACATCTGATCGTACCCATCTAGGAGTCCTAAGTGAGATAAGGCACGTTTGCAGAAGGCCTAACTGAAAAAAATACCCTGTGACAATACATACAGTGCAAAAGCTACCTTCACAACCGTCTCCAGACATATAATTTGGGAGTGTCAAGTATATTCAGAACTGTGTCATCAATTTCTAAAACTTATCCATCTAGTGACCCCGAAATCTATACCCATTGAAGAAAAACAAATGAAAACTCAAATGTTAACAACAAGCCACCGCCCTCTGTGGTTCAGTGGGTAAAGCCTGCACTGTGCCTTCTGTGTCCCCTGAGGACATGAGCCAGAATAAATCTTTCCGAGTCGTTTTTGCCAGGTGTCTGGTCACAACACAGGGTCCTGGGGGAATCAGACCTCAACATCTGCCCCATGCATGGGAGGCAGCAGAGAGGATCCGCTTTGGTGCCTTTAGAATGGCATTAAATGTGTTTATCTTTGGGAGGATGGAGAAAACAGGCAACTTTCTAACACTAAGAGAGAGTTTGGGCGATAGCTCAGTGGGAAAGAGCAGCTACCTGAAGATCTGATTTCAAACCTCCAGGAGCTGTCTAAAAAGCGAGGCCTGGTTGTGCACAAGGCCAGGGCGGAGGAAGAACACTGGGCCTGGCTACCTAAGCCCAGGCTCAGGGAAAGGTCCTATCTCAAGGAAATAAGGTGCCCTCTATCCTCTCTGTGTATGTACTCAAACAGGAACATGTACACAGGACAGATGCGCACGCGCACACACACAGACACACACAAACACACACAGACACACACACACACACACACACACACACACACACACACACACAAATTAAGTGGGCAGTGGGAGGTTCTTCCACCCCCCCTCTTTGTCCTCCTGCTTTGGTGCCTGGCCATGTCCCCAGCCTCCCCAGTTTCCCAGGCCTATTTCTAAGTTGAGGCACCACACTTGTAGTTGAGCTATTAATTTGTGCTTTGTGGCTCCACCTCAATCTTGATTTAGGGCAACATAAACACTCTTCAAAATTGTGAATAAATTAGTTTACTAATTTTGCCATTAAGAGTTGATCAACGGGACATGGTTGCCACCATCCTGTAATCAATCACCATTTCCCATGTTTATCTCCGACTCAATTTTTACCACAGGGTTCTGTTCACATCAATTTGTACCGATGCTTTTCCTACATATGTTTTAAATTACTTTATCATTGTATAAATTTCACAGCCATTAAAAAAGCTCTAATACTGGAGTGGCTGACATGGTGTTAAAAATTGGATTAAATTCCACGGGGTAATAAATTGTGACCTAAATCCAATCTCTCATGGGTGACTGAAGGATACAATGAAAAATTATTGCTTTGTCATTTTTACACTAACACACATATACTGGGAAACCAGCAAGTGACAGAGAAATGGGGTCAACCATGCAGCCTCTTCCTCAGCTAAAGCTACCGGCTCACTTGGAAGACCATTCAGGGGGTCTCCAGTAGGACCAGCCCCCACTCCGTCAGTAAGTAAATTTCCTAATAGTGTGTACTTTTTGCAGCAGCTGGGAGGTAGTAGAGGCAGAGCACAACTTCCTGGTTCTGTAGGTAGAAAGACATATGGCTGAGCCTCTCGCTATTGAACCCCTGTCCCACTGATTCCTGACTCTGCTCCTTATCAACTGTGAGGTTTGGGCGAGTTGTCTCTTTCTGTGCCTTAATTTTCTGGGCAACAGTGTTGGCAGAAAGAGTCAGTGACTTAAGGCAACTTACTTGCTAACACTCATCCTTGGCAATTAGTCATCCCTGGTGGACTGCTAAGTGCGAGTGAGCACAGGGTTTGGACTTCTTGTCCACAACACTTACGACCAGAAGGGCTCAGATTTCAGGTTCTTTAAACTTGGAAATTTCCTTTGTAGTAGGAGGTTTCTGGCCTGGACTTTCCGGCCCAGCCTCAAGGTTTAGACCCACAGACCCCCAGATGCGCAGAGACACACAGATGTTTACAATAGTTTTCAGCTGATCGGCCTAAGGCTCAGGCATATCACTTGCTAGCTCTCTACCCTTCATCTAACCCATGATTCTTCCTGTTCAGCCATGTGGCTCAGTACCTTTTCTCAGAGCAGCATAGTTGTCCTCTGCTTCTTCTTCTTCCAGCTTCTCTCTGGCATTCTGCTCTGTGCTTCCTGTTCTCAGAGTTTTCTTAGTCTGGTAGCCCTGCCCACACTTCCTGCCTGCCTTTGACCAATCAGCGCTTTTTATTAAACCAGTGGGTGGGACAATTATTTACCATGAAACAACACAATCTCCCACATTCCTTTATATACATAATGAGATATCTTGTAGATGGGATTCAAATATAAACACAGAATTTATTTATGATTATTTACATTGCATATATAACTGATATAAGCATGCATTATGCATATACCTGAAGGTAATTTTATATGGTATTTTAAGAATGTTTGTATTTTGACTGCTTTGTGCCACAACAGGCCATATGTGGAATTTTCTTCTTGAGGACTGGAGTTGGCTGTTCTCAAATAAAGGGCAGAACCTCCCACAATGGTTCACATCAGCAACCTTGTCCCCCAAGAAGCGGAGGCAGAAGAATCTAGGCTACAGAATCCTACCTCGTTTCAAGAAAACAACAAACAACAAAATGTTGAAACTTGGAGCATTTCAGATTTTTTATTTTCATATAAAGTTTGCTCAACTTGTATCTATGTGTTTGCTTATAGACAAGAATTGATGTAGCTCAGACTAGATTCAAACTCACTTTGTATCCAAGAATGACCATGAACTTCTATCTTCCTTCCTGCACCTCTGAACTGCTGGGATTCAAGGCCTCCTCTACTGTGCCTAGCTCACGTGGTACTGGAAATGGAGTCAGAGCTTAGGACATGCTAGGTACCCTCTGAGCTACATCCTTAGCCCCCTAGACTCTGTCCTATTTGAAGTGCCATCCCAAAGTGTTGCCGAAGGCTCCGCTATAGACACAGACCTGCCAGCCCTCCCTGAAAGCTTTCCAAATCATCAACTGCCAATCAAAAGATGATCTGTTATTGAGCCTGCTGGTGCAAACCTGCTTCCCTAGCTATAAGAAGGCTGGGTCTACTCATTCATTTGACAACGGCCAGCTTCTCCTAGAATATAAACTCTATGGATGCAGCTATCTCCAACTGCTTTGTCTGTGGCTCTTATTCAAGCACAGGTGCCTGGCATGTGGTAGCCCCTAAATACATATTAGCTGAGTTAATCAATGAATCCAGTATGTTCAAGAGTATAAGCCATCCCACCTGGAGAATGTTAACATCCTTAAGAAGCGCTTCCTTCCAAGATAGATCAAATTTGTATTCGAAGACCGTTTTTCTACCTATCTCCCCAAGACACACCTGTCAGGCTCACAGTCCGTTCCTCCACCATGCTTGATGCCAAGCAGGTCTGCATCTATTATTCCTATTGCCCACACCCACCCTGACCATGCCCACTCTACAGTGTGTCATGAGATCGGCTGTTTCTCTCATTCATCATATCGCCCATTCAGCACCCTGTTTAGTGTGCAATGGCTGCTTGTTAGATACTGGATATGGGATATTCTCCTGAAAGGCTCATGTGCCGAGCTTGTTCTACAGCTCGGTGTTCAGAGGTGGGGTTTTCTGAATGTGACTGGCTCAAGAAGCCCTAGTCAACTAATCAACCCGTAGATGGGTGCATCTTTTGGTGGTCTTGTGAGGAGGTGATAAGGAGCTAGAAGATGCAGACTGCGTAGAAGAAACAGGCCATTGGGGGCATGCCCTTGAAGGGCATACCTGGTCCTCTGTCCCTTCCTCTTTTTATTTTCATTCTGGTTGTTATGAATGAGCAGCTCTGCTCTACAACATGATGCCTGTCACACCTGCCCTGATGCTGTGCCCCGTCTTGGTCACCAAACAATGAAGCCAAGCGACCAAGAAACATAAAGTATGGAATACAGCCAGAGACACCATTTCACCTTTAAGCTGTGTTACTGAGGCATTTTTGTCACATCTAAGAGATGGCCAACACACGTTCAGGGCATTCTTTGGCCTAGTGAAATAGGTAACACTGAAGTATGCTGGGGGAAGGTGAATGTGGGTGTTCAAGATGAGTTTCCATGGCATTCTTTGGGTAGCCTACACTTTCCCCAGGGTTGTAAAAATGACAGAGGATGTGAGGTACGATTTCATTCACTCCCTTATCTCAAACCACTCAATAGCAACAGATACTTGATGAATATCAAGCCTGGTGCCAGGTGCTAGAAGAATCAACAATTTTGTTCAAATTTATGAAGATAGCTTGCCAACTGTACAACCCAAATTACTAGTATTCTCAAACTGCCTGTGACATTCCTGACAACAGGGGCCCAGATGCTAGTGTCTCCATGGTTACTTGGAGGAGGGAGAGTTGCCATGCTATGGGGTGAGGTAGCCAGGGAAGAGCAGACAGGCACCCATGTGCTCTATAGGCCTGTAAAGCAGCCCCTCTTGTACTGCCTCCCAGCCATGCAAGAGCTTTATCCTTCTCCAAAATCCCCTTCCAGCCTGAACAAAAGGGAAGCCGATTAGTCAGGCTCTTTCTAGGCAGAACCGCTTCAAGCTTCGGCTCACAAGTGCAGGGTGAGACGCCTGTTCCCAATCCCCTGGTCTATAGAGGTCATTGTGAGCACATGAGAAAGACTCCATCTATGCATGATCCTCTTGTTAAAAATACACTTGGTCTGCAAAGTGCTTATTCATACAGGAAGTTTCCAGAAGATGTGCCTGACCACAACCAGGAAAGGCCTCCTGCTCACCATGTCGCAGATGCTTTCTCCTTCCTGTGCCAACTTTTCGGCTTTGTTTTCAAGCACATTCTTAGGGACAAAACCACTCCAGCGACCAGTTTAAAAGGAAAGCAGCAGCACTCCAGCCAGGGCAGCAGCCTGGCATCTCTGAGGAAAGATGAGGAGGTGGCAGAGGTGGCAGGGAGGAAGAAGGGAGGGTCACTTTTGAGAGCCGCCTTGTGGGTGGCTGGCTTTCTTCTCAGTTCTAACGGCTAAGTGCCTTAGACATGTCCTGGTAGACTTGTCCAGGTGTGAGACCCGGGTGACTGATGTGCAGGCTGATTCCTGCTGTTTACTTGACTGAACTGAGAAACAGCTGCGAGACCGGGCAGCCGTCCCTGTGTGCCTCCAGGAGGGCATTTCCAAGATGGGTTAATTAAGAGGGGAAGGCAAATCCCCAACTGTGGGTGGTGCCTGTGGTGGTCCCACAGGCTGTAGACAATGATAGGTTAAAAAGAGAAGACCAGGGTGGTGCAAGCCTCTAATCTCTACACCTGGGAGGCAGAGGCAGGTGGATCTATGAGGTCTGAGGCCAGTCTACAGAGTGAGTTCCAGGACAGCCAGGGCTACAAAGAGAAAACCCTCCCCCCAAAGAAACAAAGAGAGGGGGGGGGAGAGGAGAAGGAGCAGGAGGAGGAGAAGGAGGAGGAGGGGAGGAGAGATGGAGAAGCAGGAGGGGGTGGGGTAGGAGGGAAGGAGAGATGGAGAAGCAGGAGGGGGAGGGGGAGGGGGAGGAAGCTTTGCTTCTGTTTCTTGGACAATATGCTGTGAGCTGCCATGTTTTGGCAAGCCCTCCCCATCACAAGGGTCTGAGACAGAAACCCTAGGAGACTGGGGAATGAGGTAACGGTAGAGCTGTGGCTTTGATCCTAGAAGCTCACTATCTTGGTTTAAAAAACTTTTTTTCCCCCCGTTCAAGGCTCCCTTTACCCCTGCTCTCACTAAGTTATATTCCCCAGGGAGGTTCTGTCAGAGTGACTGGGGGCCCTGGGTTGTTTCCAGAGACCAAAGACAGGCAGGTGTTCATGTAACTCTGTGTGTGCATGTATGTATAGGATATGCATGTGTGCATATGTATATGGTGATATATTTAATAAAATATGCCTGGAATGTCAGGGAACAATTCACCCACACGCCTTCAATTCCAGCACGGAAATGACCCAATGGTGACCTACATCTTTAATCTGATAACTCCAGAGACAAAGATCTTTCTGTGTTTCTGTGAGTTCAAGGCCTAACTACCAAACAGTAGTAGCTCACATCTTTAATCCTAATCTAGGATTATGATGCAGCGTTGAACCCAGAAGTGAAACAACTGGGCGAAGAAGATATTAAGGGTAGGTGTAGGCGGACATTGAGGTATTCTGTAGAAGCAATGAGCCAGGCCAAGGACTCTTGAAGATAGCTTTTACACTGAGAATTTGGTTGGGTGAGAACTGACTGTGGTCTGTTTCCTCTCTTTGATATTCCATGCTGATTTTTATTAAATATAAAATATATCACCTCATATGTATAGGTATGCACACACACATGTGCATATGGAAATGTATATAAACATTCATGTATGTATGTCTGTATGAACATGTGTGTACATTTATACACATGGATATAAGTGCATATGTTTATATGTGTACACTTGGCTATGTGTGCACATGTATGTATATATTCAAGTGTATGCCTGTGTGTATGTATGTGTTGGCAGCTTGGAGGCTGTGGTGAATACAGGATCTATGGGCGAAAGGATTTGTTGGGGGTCTGGAGACAACTTCATCTAAGGGCACACTTAAGAACAGGTCTTCCCACACAACCCCCCAGAATCTCTCTCTGTGTGCTCATTGGTGAATGGTCCATGGTAACAGGCATTCTCAAATGGAATGAAGGGAGTCTTCTATATACCTCTCTTCAGATTGCTCTCCAAAGGAGGCAGAGAGCAAAGGTCAGAAAGCAAGTTCTCCGGAGCCTCTTCTGGGCTGAGTGGGGATGAGGCTGAGGGATAAGCAAGGCTGAGGTGTCACAGGAACCATCCCTTCACAAAAGTCAACATAGAAAATGAATTTCCTTTCCTCTGGAACTTCCCAGTGGCCTGAGGACTTGGCCTGCAGTGGCTACGATCTGGATGAGGTCCAGTGAAAGCCTCTGTGTGTGGAAGAACAGTTATGTTCCTATACTGCCTGATGTCATGTGTTCCCTCTACTCTAGCTTTTTCCTCATTTTGCAGGATATAAAAGGAACATTAAGCTGAAGCTGCAGTCCCTCCCAAGCAGAGGGAATTCCGGGTGTCATAGTTTCCAGAAGGGGAAGGCTGTCTCCCTGTGGGGTGTAATTACATCCCTGCTTTTTGCAGAAGAATAGTTTATGGCTTAAATGCTATTAATTGTAAGCCATTCTGTTTCACGGGAAGTTGTTCATTGATAACTACCCAATTAGAGTTATTTTGCAATTAGTCTATTCACAGTAAATTTACTGCAGAGGGGAGGCCACGGTGCAGGAAATTAAAGCATCATGGGGCTGGTGTGCCATGTGTCTTAAATGCCAACCCCATTAACCAGTTTGGAGGTCCTGGGAGAGCACGCCACCTTCGCCAAGGCAGAGGCAGCCAACCCTGCAGGCAGCTCCAATGAGCTCATCCCAGCATGACCAGGAGAAACATGGGAAACTCTTCTGTGTGGGTGGTGGTAGATGGTTGTGGAGTGAGCTACAATATAAATATCCGTGTAATGTGCCTCATTGGCCAGGTGTATTTGCTAAACTGTGCAGTTTTGAACCCTCTGAAATTAATACACCACCAAGGCACAGAGAAGGCAAACAGCTTTCCCTAAGTCTCACAGATTGTGTAGAAAAAATCTGACACCCAACTGTCAGGCACTTGCACTCCACCCATGTTCTGCACCATTGTCATAAACTCTCTGGTTTCCCCAGATGGCACCTTCCCTATACTACACCAAGGGGAGGGGAGGCATAGTTCACAGACAGCGACATCTCTTTGGGACTTTCACAACTTGAGCTGAAGTGAAAAATCTATTTTCCTCCTGAAGACCAACAGACTTATGAAAGGGGTCTTGGGCTCTGTAACCTGAATTCCAATACCAGCTTTGTTGGCTACTAGCCACATGTCTGCAACCAGATCCTAAGCCTTTCTGAGCCTCAGTTTCCTCAGCAAAGGATTCATGATGATAAAACACAGCATTGTTTATTTGGCTCCGGATGGCTCATAGAGTAGTGATGGATGGCTTAGGACTTTTCAAGTTGCCAATGATGGGAACACAAACCATGCCCATACCATCTTGCTCCTCACCTTCACTGCAGCATTTAATAACTTACACAATTCAGTTAATGCATTACCTCAACAAAAGTTTTGCTTTTGCTGTCTTTGCCCAGCTGTAGGCTGATGGAAACTTTCTGAGCACACTTAAGGAAGACTTGAATGGGCAAGGATATTCCATAGGTCAGATGTGTTATGTGCATTTTTGAGTTCAGGGCATTCTTACCTTAAATTAGATGGTCAAGAACGTAAGCCTCTCCCTCACAAGCTAGGAAGCAATCTAAACTTTCTGTCACATAAGCAAGTGCACTGATGTTTGTGACTTTGTTTTAAGCACAGACTCCAGTTATTGTGATAGCGATGTATGACCCAACAACTATATGGATTTGCTACTAGGCCCTTAGTGGGACAAGCACACACACTCTGTACCTGGCTGGAGTCATATTATCTTGGTTGAGACTTCCAAAGTGCTCCCTGCCTGACACTAGTTAAGAACAGCTCTTGGAAACATTGCATTCTATTTAATTACTATTGCACACTAAGTGCCAAGTGCAATCAAGAACATAGACAGGAACCACCTGGACAGCACAAAGGATGGGGAAAAGGAGGGTATTTCTTTTTAAATCTGTCTATTGAACAGGAAGCGTTGCGTAGATATGCATTTGCTGCTGCAAGCTCAAAAGGTCAGGCTGAGCTTGACTTGGAACACGTGGAGGGCATACTCAGCCTCCCTTCCCACTGTCCCTTGGGACACCTGGAGCTTAGGGCCACAACCTATCTTATTGGACTGTGTAAACTCAGAGAGCCACCAAGAGGTGCCCCTCAGAATCCAAGGAGTTGGGTACCAGATCCTACAATATTCACACACAGCAGTGTTCCATCTCTTATATGAAGTGGTACGGTGTTTGCTTGTGGCCTCTACATCTTTTTGTATGCTTCAAATACTCTTGGATGACTTATATAATGTCACAGATGTACAAATAGCTGTTAGATTATATTGCTTAGGCAGTAATAATAATAGAAAAAAGTAGCCAAGGTTTAAGAGGAACTAATTTTTTTTTTTTTGATTTCTGTAGCCTGTGTATTGCAGGATAACTGTGAACACAGCACAACACATCTGTCTGTAGACCACGAAGTTCTATCAGAATGCCAAAGTCGGGTAAGCACTTCTGCTAAAGGGGTTAAAAATGCTAACACACGTAATGTGATTTTGTAAAAGTTCCCTTATAGCAGATGGCAGGAGTCCCCAGACAAATCAGATCTTGTGATCAGGGCTTGAGACAGTGTAGCTATACTCAGAGGGCCCGAGAAGGCAGAGCAATGGAGCCGGAGAAAGTAACTTACCCTCCAGGGGACATAGCCGAGTCACCTTCTCTGGCATCAGCAGCCCCAGCTTATGGCCACAGTAGGTTTCTGCAATCTCCTGGCGGCAGTGCTTGGACTTAGCACGGGTCAGGGCTGAGATTGCCTCCTTGCCAGAGATATCACACTTGGGGGGCTGGTCAGATCTGGTTTCGGGAGACCCTCCACCACCAGTCTTCCTGTCATGGTTGTGTCTTGAGAGATCCTTCCCTTGGCTGCTGTCACTTGTAGCTTTTACGCGAGGAGGCAGTACCTCATTGGGGCCTTTCCCCAGGACTGACTGACCCTGTCCTTTGTCTTGGGCATCCAGTTTCCTCTGCAATCGCTCTTTATGTCTGCTTGGGGTCTTCTTTGCCAACTCTGCCTGGTGCTTCTGCTTCTGGGTCCTGGGGGCAAAGTTGCTATTGTCCACATTCTCAAAGTCCTTTGGGACAGAGTTCTCATTGTTACTGTCAGTCCGAACTTTTTCTTTGGGCTTGTGAGAGAAGTAGCCATCCTGGGGAATTAGAGAAGCAGAGAAAATGGTCACGGTGGGAAGCCATTCTGGCAAGCTGGCTGGCCTCGAGAGGGCAGTGTGACAGGCATGAAGCCTGAGCCATATTAGCTCAGACAATGGGAATATCTTTTCTCCCTGGTCCTGAGTTTCCCAACTCTGCTCCCCACTAAGGCCTTTCCATGCTCACAGTGACCAGCCCAGTTATCATGATTCTCAAAGATCCCCTCATCCACCTCAATGTCTGGGGAAAATTTCCCTTGGGGCTCCTGTTTAAATCCCAGCAGAAGGTAATGTGATGGTGTTAGAACCATCAGGATCAAATCATAAAGGAGACAGCATGGGCCAATGTTGGAGACATCACCTTTAGGATAAGCATACCTATCTCTGTCCATAAGAAAAATTAGGCCTGAACCACAGTCAACCCCATAAGCAAGATGTCATGTCTTCTAAGAGTTTTTAAATTTAGTTTAATTTAACCTAATTTCTAACCACAGAACAGCTGGCACCAAACAGTCCTGGCAATGGGTCTCAAGAAAGATGTAAACCTATGATCGTTTACTGCCTTTGCTGTACTGGGTTCAAGTCCATGGCCTTACATATCCAGAGCAAGTGCTCTGCCATGGAGCTACATTCTATTTTATTTATTTTATTCTGAGACAGAGTCTCACCAGGTAGGTCGGAGTAGCTTTGAATTTTCTCTGCAGCCAGTTCCTCTGTCAAATTGCTGATATCAGGCACTGATTCTGCCATCAGTCTGGCATGACTCTGATTGATTCAACCATTCAACCATCTCCTCAAGAGACACAGTTACCATGGGACCGTGGCTTCCCCCCCACCTCAGATGCTACTCAGCTGCCATGGGATGTTTGTTAAAATATTCCAGCGAGAGATTAGTAGGATGCTAGCCTTCCAGAATGAGTTGTTCACAGACACTTGACACTTTCTAGAAAAGTCTGTGAGGCACAGTGAAAGTGAATCAGGTACTTCCAGAGACCTGAGAACGCCATTGTCCAGACTCTGTGCTGTTTTCTGTACAGGTCACAGTCACTACATTCACTTCACCATCCCAATATTTTAATTAAATATTTTTTAAAATGTAAAAATTTTATTGTCCTGAGGCTACCATTCCAAAAACACTGAAAAAAATTGAGATCGACCTGATTTTTTTTTAAAGGTAGGATCTTACTATGTAATGTAGCCCTTGCTGGGCTGGAACATGTATGTATGTATGTTCTATGTTATGCTCATTTTATGTGCACATGAATGCAGTGCCCTTGGAGGCCAGAAAAGGCCATCAGATCTCCTGGAGCAGGAGCCGCAGGTGGTAACTATCCTTCTAGAATGGGTCCTGAAATGGGAACTCTGGTTCTCTGCAAGAGCAGCTGGCTCTCTGCGCTGCTGAGCCATCTCTGTGGGCTTTCAGCTTTCATCCGTGTGGCTGCACACTACAAAACTCTTTTTCCTATGAAAGTCTGAATAATATCACTGTATGTGTAAGCCACATATACCTAGTCAGTGTATTAGGAAGTTGCCTCACTTACCACACCCCCAGTTTTCCATCTGAACCCAAAGAGGCAAATGAGCCTCACTTTTTCTTTCCCTTCCCTGAACACTCACCTCCCCTGCAAAGGGAAATCAACAAAACAAAAGCCAAACAAGGAACAGGACATGTGGTTCATGCCTGTAACTCCAGCACTTGAGTAAAGAAAGGGGAGTCCCTGAAAATTCTGGTCTACCCGGGCTGCATAGTGAGTTCTGGACAGGCCTAGACTACATCTCCCCACTTGCCCCTACCATCTCCAGCTGGCAAGGGAGCTGACCCCTTTACCAGCTGTAACACTTGGGATCGTGGGTCCTGTGCCTCATCGGGACAGCATAAAGGAGCTGACCCCGGAGAGGGCACAGGTGAGCCAGGTGAGTATGTGGGACCTGGTTCTGCCCCTCATCTGACGTACGGTGACATGAGTGGGATAGAGATGACCACTCCCACCCATCAATGCCTGAGACAGAAGGGTGGGAGAGCTGCTTCTGCCCACCACAAGAGCAGGCCCTGCATCTCCCATGGGCAGAACAATACAGCCAACCCTATTGGTGGAGGTGTGGGTGAGCCAGCCCCAAAACTGTGAGCATGGGAGAGTTATTCCTGTTACTCATCTGTCATATGGTGGCATGGGTATGGGAAAGATGCCCTCCCCATTCTGCCCATCAATGCCTAAGGCAGATGGAAGAGCTGGCCCTGCATCTCATCAGCTGTAGCACTCAAGAGTGTCCTCTCCACCTCACCTGGGCAACACAGCAGAGCTGACCCTGAAGGTGTAGGTGTGGGAGAATTAGCCCTGCCCCTTGCTCGGAACTGCAAGGGGTGAACTTGCCAGGGTAATGCAGTAGAGCTCACTCACCCTGGTGGTAAGGACACGGGAGATCTGGGAGGTTGACTAACCCTGCAACTACTCAGGTCCAGAACCACCTTGATTTCCTAGAGCATGTGAAAGATCTGGTCCTGCAGACCCAAAGCCTCAGAATCTCCACAACACAAGGCAACAGCAGGATAACCAAGAGGAGTCTCAGTGAGAGCCCAAGATCAATAGTGTAGCAGAAATGAGAGGCCTTGAACCAGACCAATGACTCTGCAGTGAACACTTTCAAGTGAAGATGTATGGATAGAAGGGATTACTGACTCACTGTGCCACACTACAGCTTCCATGACGAGATTGAGGTTTTCTTTTTTTTCTCTTAAATCTTATTTTATGTTTTGGCAGGGAAGGTTGCAAGGGCAGAGGACAGATACAAAAGGATGGGCAAATGAATGGGACTGAGATGCATGATGGGAAAGAAACAAGAATAAATAAAAAGAAAAAAAGAGAAACAGAATGACTAAAGCACAAACAAACACCCGAGCATGGAAACTCATGGCCAGAATCCCAGAAGTTTGGAGTTTGAAGCAGGAGGGTTGCTGCTGCAATATCAGGCTAGCCACCCTAGAGTTGAGCCCCAGACTAGCTTAGACTAAGTGTGAGACCCTAACACAAAGCTACAAGGCACAGACAAAAAATCCTAGCAGTGAGAATGGGAAGGGTACCCAAAGTCTCATTCCTAACCAATGTGCTGTTTGCAACTGGTACCTGCTAGGAAAGGATAAATCAGTTTTCTCCAATTGCGTATCCAAGGGAATATGGATCACTCTCTAGAGATGGCCCTCTGACAGCAGTTCTCAACCTGTGGGTCATGACCCATTGGACAAACTTCTACCTTCAAAAATATTTGTATTATGACTCATAACAGTAGGAAAATTACAGCTAGGAAGTAACAACAAAAGTAATTTCATGATTGGGGGTCACCACAAGAGACTGTATTAGAGGGTCCCAGTGTTAGGAAGCCCAAGAACCACAACACACTATGCTCAGGAATTGTTAATTGACCAACGTACCAATGTAAACATACGTCTTGTTTTTTCCCTCTGTATGTGTATGTACTTTGGGGGGGGGTTGTTTTTCTTTTCTTTCTTTCTTTCTTTTTTTTTGTTTGCTTGTTTTTATTTTAAGAGAAAGAGAGAGAGGCAGAGACAGAGAGAGAACTGAAGTTACATAGGTAGGACAGTAGGGGGATCTTGGAGGACTTAGGAGGGAAAAGAAAACAATGAAACAATTTTTAATAACGAAAGTCAGGCGTGTCTGTAGTGGACCATACCTGTAATCTCAGCACTGAAGGGGCAGAAGCAGGAGGATTACCACAAGTTATCCTAGTCAGTCTGGTTAACACAACTAGGTACAGAGAAGCCTGAATTACACAAAGGGGCTGTCTACACACACACACACACACACACACGCACACACACACACACACACACACACACACACACACACACGCACGCACGCACGCACGCACGCACGCACGCACGCACGCACGCACGCACGCACGCACACACACACACACACACACACTTGGGCAATCTCCAATGAGAGTCCTAGAAGATATTCATCATGTGCAAGGCCCCAGAGCAGGACCCTCACATTGAGGCTCTATATTGAGCTTGTGCCTATAGCTTGAGGACACAGTGAAGTAGGAAGATCCAACCAAGGGGAATAGACCAGACACAACGAGGCTCAACAACCACGCTAACAGTCAAAGGGACTCAGACTCGCCATCCCCCAGACCTCATAAGGAACACGGATGTGATGATAGTATTTACCTTGTGGGTATTTTGGTGAAGGTGAATGTGCTGGAAGCTTCTGGAAGATTCTATTCAACCAAAGTAGGAAGAACAATGAACAATACACCCCAATTATGCAACAACTTTACCTGTAAATACTATGCCCGAGGGCTGGCTTAGCAGTTAAGAGGGCTGCCCAGAAATCATGAGAACAGAAGTCCATGTCTCAATGTCCACATAACAAGCCAGGCATTCTTGTACACATTTTTAACCCTAGCTCCTAGAAGGAGGAGACAGGAGTATCTTAGGGCTTGCCAAGTAAAGAAAGTATGAGCCCCAGGTTCAGAGAAAGACCCTTCCTCAAAGGAAATAGGCAGAATGACAGAGAAGGATCCTCAACACCTTGCATCTCTGTGAATGTAGAAGTAAATGCACCCTTAGCCACACACACCTTCACACTCACACATACACAGACACACACAGACAGACGACAGACAGACAGACAGACACACACACACAAGTGCATACATACTTATAATAAATAAATCTTCCAAAAACCATTTTGTCTTAATTTGCTTTTTTTCATGTCTCCCTGGTGAACACATGTGAAAACATGGTTTTGAAAGACCATGTTCCTTTTATTTTTATCCAATCCAACTCGATCACCTTGGATTATTTATGTAGATACAACCCTTTGACTTGTTTTTATTTTAATGTACTTATTATAATGATTGTTCATTCAAACATTTGCGTGCATCTCAGAACTTCAATTAGAAGCTCCTGCTTTGCCTTTCCTCAAAGCTGTTGCTAGAATTCATTTTTATTCCAGAATAATAATTAAACGTATTAATGTCCTCCACCCCTATTCAACCTTGAGCTTGTTTAGAACTGATTTTGATCAGGAAGAAAGGTGATAAAGACAACACAGCTCTCAGAGGCAGGCTATGTAATCCTGTGTGCCCCAACACATACATACATACATACATACATACATACATACATACATACATACATGCACACACACAGAGAGACATACATACATACATACATACATACAGACAGACAGACACACACACACAGAGACATACATACATACATACATACATACATACATACAGACACACACACACACACACACACACACACACACACACACAGAGAGAGAGAGAGAGAGAGAGAGAGAGAGAGAGAGAGAGAGAGAGAGAGAGAGAGAGAGAGAGGTGTCTTTTCTTACCTTTCTCTTGGTCTCTAAGATTTCTAATGATCAGACTTTAGGCTAGTTACTGGGTCCTGTTTTTCAGAGGTGAGGATGGTGGCTTTGACCCCCTTTTTAAAAAAATAAATTTAGAAATTATAGCCTTTGTTTTTATTGCTTGTACAGAATGAACACTGGGTAGGGAGGGGAGCAGACGTGTCTTGCTTTAGTGACTGTATGCTTTTCTCATCTGTAGTATGATGGGTCCCACATGGGTTTTAGTAAACACTGTCAGAGTTGGTTGTTAATCAATATGATTGACTAGCAAAGATTTTTTTTCCAGCTCATTGAACAACAATCTGATAAAATTTAAAAGACCAGGGATGGATACTCTGAAGGATACTGGTGCCATCCCAGACATGCCCAGATTGCTGCCTCTAGTAGGGAGCTGGTGTCAGAGGTCCTGTGTCAGGCAGAGGGAGTCAATGCCTCCTACTTCCATCTCGGGCTCTTCAAGGGGACACAGACACTCACATCTCTCTGCACAAAGTAAAAACTGTTCCCTGACATTCACATCCCCAGATGTCAGGCACACTATAATACAGAAACACCTTTGGTCACACTAGAATGCACATACCCCAAAGTAAATTTAAAAAAATGCAACACTGTAATGCTGACCTAGTGTGGTTCTTCCAACATGTGCTAGGGCCTCCAGGAGGCCCCTGAGACCTGTGCAGGTATCATCAAGAACAAGCTGTGTCCATCAAAATATGGATATGTTATTTCTTTCTGGCTCATTTTTTCACAAGTGTACAGAGGACTTTCCCAGCAACTTTGTGACGAGTAACATCAAAACACGCAGGAGTCAGGAGCTAGTGTGACTCCCCCCCCCACACACACACAGCTGCCCCCACACACACACACAGCTGCCCCCCCCCCACACACAGCTGCCTTCTGATTGTGGTTTTTTCTGGGATCTATGTGATCAGCTCCTTATGTAGCCCAAGCTAGTCTGGAACTCACAATTCTCCTGCTTCAGCTCCCAGATACTGGCATGACAGGGCACATACCCTCTTTCTAGTCAGCGACTTTTCTGAGTCCTGGTAAAAGACCAGAAGACGCTGCTCTGTGTCCATTTTCTGTGGTGTGACGTTGCATCTTTCCACCAAGATTTCATTCATATGGAGGAGTTACAGACTTGAGTGTTGCTTTAAGTGAATCAATCGGCAAGAATTTTGGGAATAGCTTAGTTTAAACATCATCTGTCATCACCAAGTTATAGATGTGAGTAAACGCTATCTGGAGATCCTCAGGAATGTCGGAAGGCTTGAGGGGGTCCTAAAAGAGGCTGTGAGACAGCTGATATTTCACAGAGGTGTATCCCTAAATATGTTTGTGGATTAAATAAAAATGTCTATTCCCCTCACCTCTGCTCTCCTCTCCTCTCCCCTCCTCACCCCTTCCTTCCCTTTCCTTTCTCATTGGGGATTGAACCTAGAACCTCACACATGGTAGGCAAGTGCTCTATGAGCGACCAGTAGAAACCTGGCCTGTCATGCATATGTGTATGAGCCTGTAACACACACACACACACACACACACACACACACACACACACACACACACACACACACACACACTTTTTGAGATAGGAGCTTGCCTTCTTGCCTTCCCAGGAACGCATACAGAGGAAATGAAGCCTGTTTGGCGATAGAAGTTGCTGCTGAAGATGTTTGCTTAAGAGGTACCAGGCATTTGTACCCAAAAGTCCTGAATGGTGTTCAGGAGGGGGGACCAGCCTGAGGCCAATGTGCCCATCCTTCCATAACTAGCCCCTGGTCCTGAGCCTTCTCTGGTTTTCAGAGACTAAAAAGACTGGAAGGGTCTGCCTTCTCAGAGAAGCCTCTTTGTGATGAATTCCATTCCCTTCAAGTACCTGTCTTAAAACTCCCATGGCTAACTGGGCCAGTGATACAAGCCTGTGATTCTAGCTAGCTACTTGGGAAACTGATATGAACATTATAGGTCCTGCTTGGGCTTAGGTTCAGTTAAACCAGCCCAGAAAACTTACTAGGGCTCCGCTTCAACACTTAAATAAAGAAATCATGAAAAGAGCTGGAAACACATCTCAGTACAGGAGAGTCTACCTAACATGTACAAGGCACTGGGTTAAACTTCTGATACCATAGGAAGGGGGGGGGGGAACTGAAAGGATGTTACCTATCTGAAAAAAAGATAGGCTGTTGATTCTAGACAACACATAAAGACTAGCCCTGTCCCCAACTTGGAGGTCAGGGACTTAACTTCCATGAGCACCAACTAGCAATCCAAGGTCAGTACTATACAAGCCACATGGGCCGCTCCTGTTTCATTTTCCTGCTGTTTGATACTTTTGGGTTTCCTCCATGTCCTGAGACCTAATCATCCTGCTTCCGTGTGCTTTGCTCTCTTTCCAAATGGCCTAGTCACCTCTGGACACAAGATCTGTTGATCTTGTCTCTGCGGAACCCCTTTTCCTAGTACAACAGTCATCTCTGATTAACTCTGGAATGGTCAGCATCTGGCTCTGCCTGGAATCCAGCCCTTGAGTGATGATCCTCGGGGCTGAGAGCTGCAGAGCCCAGAGAACGCTGGGTCAGAGTCTTTGCATGGTTCCTCCTCCCAAGACTGCCAAGGCTTGGAGGAGATCTAGCACCACATTTTCTAGCTCTTTCCATGTCACAGACACAACAACAATACACACACAGTCAGGAAGGAAAGCAGAGGTGCCACAGAAGGAGAAATTCTAGGGAAACCAAAGTACTAGGAAGATGTGAATACAAGCTGTTCCCTGCTCTCCTGGGAACCCTTCATCCCTCCCCTTCCAGCCTTACCTCCCATCTCCCTTTTATCTTTCCAGCCATTCTCTTTCTTACTATTTACACAGACCTGCCTCCACCTCACAGTTCTCCTGCCTCAGCCTCCATAGTGCTAGGATGATAGAATCCCAGATCCTGGAATACTTTGCTTAAAAACTTGAGTCAAGGAGGCTGCGGAGATGGCTCAGCATGGAAAATGCTTGTCCACAAGCATGATCAGGATCTGGTTTCTGATTCTTAGCGCCTACTGGAAATCCAGGTATGGTAGCTGTGTCTGTAATCCTGTGTTGAGGAGGCAGAGACAGGTCTATCTTTGGAGCTCACTGGCTGGCCATTTTAGGCAAATCAATGAGCTTGAGATTCATCAAGAAACCATGTTGCAAAAATAAGGACAGGATGGAAACACTGGACATGGACTTTGGCACTCTATACATGCACATACCCATGTGACTAATGTATAACATTAAATCATGTTGCAGTGGGGAGTTTTTGAAATCAATAGGTTCCTAGCTGCACTTATCACAGGGTCACTAGGTGACATGATGGTCACAAGGACCCAGGCTACTATCTATACTCATCTCACCAAATTTTCATAGTAAAGTATATTCCAAAGCCAACCAGCAAACAAACAAATATAAATAAATGAAGGAATTAAAAAAAAAAAGATAGATCAGGGGTTGTCAGGAGTCCAGACACATCTGTCCATGAAGTTCCCCCTGGAAAATACTAGAAATGCATTCCTTACACCTATCTGTGTTGCTTGTGGGGTTTTCATAGCAGTGGGACAGGGCTGGGAACCACAGAAAACACAGAATACCCCAAAACCTTGGCCTGCCCTTCTGCACACAGAACAGGCACAACTTCCAATAAGAAGCCAAGGCTAAGACAGCCAGGCTCAAAGTCACTGGGAGATCACCTGCAAGGACAGATGTCAGAGACTACAGAGGCTGGAGAGTTAGTCAAGGCCAAAGAAGAGGGAAGAGCCTTTAAGACACGATGATGGCCATGTCTTCTCATGGAAACTGCTCACTGGAAATCTTTACATTAGAACCTTCTTATGCTCCGTTGGGTATAGGAGGGGATGCTAGTGAGGGTACCACACTAGTCTACACTGTCAATCCAGTCACAGAGGTTAAAACTGGAGAAGTTAAGCTGGGAAGATGAGGGTGTCTGGAAAGAGCGTTAACAAGGAAGGGCTTTCCAGAGGAGAGAGAAGGGAAATCAATGGAGTCACCCACAGGTAAAGTACCTCGCCCACACCGGGACACACACGGCATAGCCTTAAGACCTGTGGCCTGCAGCCATGTCTGTGTGACAGGAGCTGTGCTTGAGTGCTTAGTGTATTTTCAAAATGATCCCTGGGGTGACTCCATTTCTGTGAACGCTCCTAGAAGATGGTAGCCTGGTATGTGCCAACCTTTAGTATACAGAGTCTTTTATGTCAGCAAGAACGCCTGCCAGGCTGCCTCAAATTTGGTTTCCTTCTGTTCCTGTTGCATTTTCCTTCCCTGGCCTGGAGTCCGGTTTAAGTCTCAACATGCTATTTGTCCCTAGGGTGTCTTTCCTTGAGTGCTATCTCCTGCCACTATTTCTTCAACACCCTACATGCCTGCTCAGTCCCAGCCCTCAACCTTCTCCACAAACTCCTCTCCAGGTCCCGATGGGACAGGCACTTAAGGAGACAAATGGGTCTCCAGCAGATGAAAGACATCCCTAAGCACAACTCATCCTTTGCCTCTGAGACTCCTCCCCCTCCTCCTGCCACACGTGGGTGATAAATGGCAAGCTGGTGAGCTCATTACTACAGCCTCTGAGGAAATACTCACACGAGACCTGTGGCACCAACGAGGGAAGACACCTGTAAATATAAAATACAGAAGCATGCACACACATGCACACACACATA
The DNA here is from genome assembly GCA_033318265.1 of Phyllotis vaccarum. NCBI lineage: Eukaryota > Metazoa > Chordata > Mammalia > Rodentia > Cricetidae > Phyllotis > Phyllotis vaccarum. Next base: position 2,656,121 of record JARWLC010000019.1, read on the forward strand.
TACATGCACACATAGATGTATATACATGCACACACATACATACTCAGTCATACTTATATACAAACACATATACAAATGCACATACATACATACATACATACATACATGCACATGTGTACCACATACAATCATATACACACATACATACACACACATACACACACACATACACACACACACATGCACACTCTACAAATTCAATGATATTACTTCATCTGAAGCCCAGACTATCTGGATGAGGAACAGGAAAATGAAAAAGAAAGAAAGCCCTTCATATTTCCAGCCATGTGATTTCAGACCAAAGCCATCCCAGCAGCTGCCAATAAATTATTTTTACTATGTGGAGGTACAAATGAATATGCCACCCTCATCTCCTAAATCTCCTTTATGAGTCTCTGCTTGCCTTGGCCCACCGACCAGAGTCAGGGGTTTTCAAACATGTTTTCATTGGCTGGATTCCCGCAGAAGGTTGTGCTCTCTCAAGCTGCTCCCTGCACAATGTAGGCGCCCCACTGACACTTCCTGTTTACACCTGGGCTCAGGCTGGCAGAGGACATGTCTGTGTGCACAGTGACATCCAAGCCTTTGGAAAGCTTCTGCACAGAGACCCAGGGGGATATGACATGGGACCAGGGGCTGGGGATGACGGGGATGTGAATGTGGGACTAGATGTGTTCCTCCTGATAGAACAGATCACCAGGCCCTGTCAATGTTTACTGAGTGAGCTTCAGGGTAGAGTTTTGAAGGTCTTCACAGTTCATTCTGTGAGTCAGTGTCCCCAAGGAGAACACTGGTCACTCCTTGTAGAAGCAAGGTTGTGGACTGTCTCTTTCTTAAGCTGTTTGAATCAGAGCTATGCAAAATTACAGAGAATGTGACACACTGGAAGACCACTGGGTACCATCTAAGAGAGTGATTCTAAAGCAAACTCTGTTTCTTATAGGCTCTGAAACTCACCCTTTACCCTTCCCAGATGTGGGATGCTAGGATGGTTCATTAAGTTTTCTGGGCCAGGCTTTCTTCCTGTGGAAGACAGGTATCCTTACAGTGGAATCCAAAGGTTGATGAGATATGATCAGAGTGACAACATGGTTCAGAATATCAGCAAAGGTGGCTGTCAAACACTGTTCCACAGTGATCTCTCCTGAGTTCATTCCCAGGTACTTCCTGGATGTCAATCATGACCCAGCTAGCAGGACAGACACTGGGGATGTGCATGAAATTAAAATAGGCTGAATCCTGCTCCTGGGGCTTTATACACTAGTGGATGGGGCTGGACGACCATGCCTCTGGGGTTTTGTAGGCATTGTAATCTTTATCTACTTGGATCCAAGGCCCACTGGAGTTGCCTCACATCAAGGACTACTGCCCTAGGTTTGGAACAGAGGCTTGCTGCTTAGGTGTCAGGTGGAAAGATAGGTTATTTCTACTTCCGGTCCAGTTGACAGATTATTCCCAGGGATGTGTGCCCTGTGCCTTGCATGATGGTTCATAGTTAGAAAACTTTGTTGTTCAAAGGGCTTTGCTTGTGTGTGTGTGTGTGTGTGTGTGTGTGTGTGTGAGAGAGAGAGAGAGAGAGAGAGAGAGAGAGAGAGAGAGAGAGAGAGAGAGAGAGAGAGATAGGTGTACTCATGATGTGTTATGCAGATGAACTTATCAGTATATGCATGTGGGGAGATCAGACATGGATATTGAGGGAATTGTCTTTCCCATCACTCTCTAGTTTTTGAGACAGACTCTCAATGCTTGCCTCCGTTCCCGACTGTTGGGTTGACAGGCACACACCACCACACCTGGATTTTCTGTCGGTGCTGGAATCTGAACTCAGGCCTTATTCTTGGGTAGTAAACATTTTATTCTAGGAGACGTAGCTCAGTTCCTAGTGGTGCATTTTTTTGTTTGTTTGTTTGTTTTTTGTTTTCTTCTGTGGCCAACTGTGCCCTGAAGTCTAAAGTCTGGCTGGAGTCAAACAGTAGATGTCCCTTTTTAGCCTCACAGAACTTGCGAAATACCCAGCAGTCCCAATGGGTCACAGTTGCTCAGGCCGCTGGGTGGTACTTCTTGTGAGCCTGAGGAACAGGCTGCCTGGGGCTTGCCTTTTCCTCTTACTGCCTGTTCTTCTCACTTATTTGGCATCCCCAGTGCTGAGATTATACATGTGTACCTTACACCTAGTGTGTGTGTGGTATGTGTGATGTGTGCTGGGGGATTTGAACACAGGACCTCATGCTTATACAACAGGTACTATTTTTACTGGGCCTCTTCCTAGGGTGTCTCACAACATCTAGTTCTCCGGCTCCTAATCATACCTCCCCACCGACCTCATTGGGAGCTTACAAACCACTAGCCCTCGGGATCTCCATCTAGTGGGTCTGTGATGCTGTTGAGAGTTGAGTTATGAGGAAACTTCTGAGTGATCTGAGTGGGAACCAAAGGGTGTATACACCCACCTACTCTGCCCAGTGCCCTCCCAGCTTGGAGATGGTTATGACTCAGGTTCCAGGGCAGAGACACCAACACAAAAGAAGACCTCTTCTGCTGGATAGTAGAGGATGAGGCTGGCAGAGGGAGTGGCATAAAGAACATCTTGCCTCCCTGCACCCCGCCTGTGGATCTGTTTAGCAATACAGTGCTCTAGACCTATTTCCATCTCCAGACTGAACATGGTGGCCTAGCTTGGTGTTGCTTCCCAACACCATTTTCCTCCTGGATGTATCGAAGCTATGAATAGTCTATTCTATTCTGTATCTTAAATGTACCCCAAGACCATGGGTTGAAGATGTGGTCCCATCCCAAGGAACCATAGAAAGGATGAAACCTTTTATTATGAGGGGTCTGATGGAAGGAAGTCCTTAGGTGTGTTCTTGAGGGGGATGCTGGGACCCTGAATTCTTACTCTGTCTCTGGATCCTACCTGCCTTGAGCTGAACAGGCCTCCTCTGCCCCACACTTACTGAGTCGTCATGTGCTAGTCTGATATCTCTGAGGTAAGGAAACTAAGTAAACCTTCTAGGCCAGTCTAACCTTTTCACATTATCACATAGCATTATCTTCTCCAAAGTTCACACTTCAGAAATACAAGTTAAGCTTCAAGAAAAAAGTATCCCCCACACACACATGGAAATAACAATAATAAATCCCCAGCATTTTCATACATTCACAATCTTGAATCTGGCTGTATTGGTACCCTGAGGGCGGTGGGTGGTACACATCATGATGATTGACATAACAGTATAAACTCAAAACTGACTGACAGGGTCCCCTCTGCTGTCCACACTGTGTTGGGTGTCACAGTCAGACCCACACTCCTCGTGGAAAAATACAAACTATATTGATCTCTGCGCTGTTTGATTCTGCTGGCTTATCCCTGTATACAGTGTACACCACCCCCTCTGCCCCAAATAAGTAAGTGTAATAGTAATTTGAGGTCTAAAATACCCTGGTGGCCCCCAGCTTCCTTTTTACTCCCTCCTTTATACTGTCATTCCATTACTGGGGGCCAGGGGATAACAGCTGTACCGTGCTAACAGCTGCATTGAAAAGCAAGGGGAGAGACAAGGAAAACACCCTTAGAAATGATTTCTGACAGGCGACCAGATACACTAAAATAACAATGTTTAGTTTGTCTTGCTAGCTGGAGGCTAAACTTGGCTCAGGTGGGACCGGAGGCTGCAGGCTAAACACAGACAAGGCACTGGCCCAGTTCTCTGAAGGACACAGGCTCTCTCAGATTCCACCGTAAATGGTATATTGGGACCTCAGCTCAGTGTCCAGCTAGGAGCATGGAACATGATAACTAAATCTCTAAGGGTACAAATAGGAAAAAAAAATAAAACCTTTGAGGTGGCTCAGGGTGACATTGCTCTACACAGAGGCTACAAAATCATCATGAGGATGTGGAATTTAGAGTAGGCAAGCCAGGGAGGTGTGGAGGGCACACCTATGATTTTAACTACGCAGGAGGCCCAGGCAAAAGGATCCCTTCAAACCTACTTACACAGCAAGACATTGCTTCTATTAGACACTTTTCCAGTGCTGTGATAAAAACACATGACCAAGGCAACTTACAGAAGGGAGGGTTTATTGGGCTCACAGTTCTAGAGGGATGAGAGTCCATCACCATTATGGTGAGGGAAGGGTAGCAACAGGATGACATGGTATCAGAAACAGCTCAGAACACACACCTTGAATTCCAAACAGGAATCAGAGAGCCATCTGGGAATGTCATGAATGAAACTTCAAAGCCTGGCAACCCCTAGTGATACAGTTCCTTCCGCAAGGTCACACCTCCCAAGCTGTCCAACTGCAGACCAAGCATTCAAATGCCTGAGGTGATAGGGCAAATATCATTCATACCACCACATGACTCAATGTAAAATCAAAAGGCTTGGGCCTTGGCTCAGTGCTGGAGCATTAGATGAGCATGCAGAGGCCCTGGGCTTGATCACTGCCACCTCCTGAAGAAATGTAGAAACAGGAGCTAGGATTGTATAACTGGATCAGGGGGCACATATCATTCCAGAAAGCAAGGGCCACTATTTGTGCATAATCACAGGATGCCACAGTGGGTGGAGGCCACTGTGACAAGGGTGCCATTTCATTCTCACAAGGATCCCCACATACATCTACAACTGTTGCCAAACCCATTTATCAGAGAAGAAAACTAAGCACGAGATGGTCACTGTGAGCAAGCAGCAGATCAGTGTTGATTCCAGGGACTGTGGCCTCCAATCACCGTGTACTAGACACACATATACCCTGCATTTACAAAATACCCGAGAAGCCCTGTCATCTTGCCTGCCTGGAGGGCAACCAAGGCACAGCCTGGTCTTGCTTGGAGAGAGGGAAGGGACACCTTCCAAAGGCGCAGACAAATCTAAAGGTAAAGCCTGGCCAGCAGGAACAGATGGGACCAGGGCAGCAGATGTTAATGCTCTTTGCTGTTTCCATATGCTTTTCTGTTTAGCTACAATAAGTGAATTCTTCTTTAATATCTATCAGGAGCTTACATTCTGGTGGCCAGAGGCTCCCACTGCCACTCACAGAAAGACACTGAGGGAAACTGACTGGGCCATCTCTTCACAGCTCAGAAAAGAGGGCGGAGTGCCAAGGAAATGTCTACCACACGATGATTCAGGTCTGTGTGCACACACATGTGCTCATACATACTTGTGAATGTACACACACACACACAAATGCTTGTATGCACATGTACATACACACAAGTTCATAAGCTCTTTCGTATGCGTGATGATTAGTTTTAACTTTCAACTTGACACAGTCTAGAATCACCTAGAAAGGCATGAGGAATAATCTAGTCCGGTTTGTCCAGGGCTATCTATGGCTGTGAGAGATAAAGGAACTCAATTGATGTGGAAAGACTCAGCCAACTGTGGGCGACACTATTCCCTAGGTTTGTGTCCTGAGCTATATGGGTGAAGAAAATGAGCTGAGCAGTAACACACATGCATGTATTCTCTTTGCTCTTGACTGTGGATTTCTATTTAATTTTTCTGCCACCGTAACCTCCCTGTGATGACAGACCCAGAACTGTGTGCCAGACAAACCCTTTCCTCCTTACAATGTTTTTGTATTTTATCACAGCAACAGAAATGAATTAATACAGAAGGCATGCACTCATGCGTTATTACACACATACATGCATATACTCGACACAAACATGTATGTGTTCACACATGTATGCATATATTCACTCATGCATATACTTACATATGCATTCATATACCCAACACATGCATACACATTTACACACAGACACTGTCCTCACAAGACTCACAATCAGCTTCTCACTTAATATTCTACATTCTCGAGTCTTCATAAGCCCATGGCAGTGTCCTTTCTGCTCAGCAGTAACAATTAAGTTGTGTTTCACATTTTCCCTTTGTACCAAAAGGTAAAACAATTCATCTTGAAAAGATGAACATAGAAAAATTGGCTCTGCTCCTTGGGTGTGGTCGCCCCTTGATCCAGAGCAGCAGGAAAGCTCTGGAGTCCTACCTTCATTCTCGCAGACCTTCGTGTCCTTTGGGCACCCAGTCCTGTCCTCATCTTCACACAGGTGGAGTTGACAACCTTACCAACTCCACGTTTAATGTAGGGAACCCTCTGTGAGCATATCAGCTGCAACTGGAGGGCCTTACACTCTCAGCCAGTGAAGGAGCAGAGTGAGGGGGTACCTCTCCTCTGACTGTGTGCTTTCCATGAAGCTTGGCTAAACCTTAATTTATATTCAGCATCGCAGCTAATCTTGAGGCAAGTGCATTCTAACATTATGAAGCCTTGGTTTCCCCATCTTTAAAATGGGAGGAAGTACCATCTCCCTTGGCTGATTTGCTGTGCGATGCCTGCCAGAGCCAGCACCTGTAAGACGTTCTCACTTGTAACTGCTGCTGCTCTAGGCAAATGCAATTCTAGATACAAAGCAGCAGACAAAAGACTCAGCCCAGATGGAACATAAGGCCACAGAACAGGAGATAGCTGGAAGACACGGGGTTACTCGGGCATCACCGCAGGGAGGAAAGCAGAAGCCAGAAAGGCAGAGGGATGCCATTTCAGGTGCCTGGGGTCAGAGAAGTGGGATGATGCCGTGTGAAAGGTATCAGGCAAGGGAATCAATAAAACCTAAGCTCCTTCCACAGGAAAGAACCAGGGAGCATACGCTGGACCACAACTGAGTAGGCAGGAGCGAAAAGTCAAGATCTGCCCCTGCCTCTAGGCGTGTAGCCTTCACACATCAGATCCTTATACGTCCCTTGGCACTTTGCACATGGTTTTTGTTACAAATGAACTCAGCACACTGGCACACTTCCTTCTCAGTCAACAGATAAGGGAACCAATGCTCAGAGACTTTAGGGATGTCAAACACCACCGCCACCACCCACACTAGGGCACTGTCTACCCACTGAAACTTTGTGAGAATTACCAAACCAAACAAATCCAGAAGATAAATGGCTTCTCCTTGCCCTGGTCTGATGACTAGATTACAGGCTGAATTTTAGCTTTTACTGATTCTACTGAGCAATGGATGCCCTGAAAGATGGTAGACAGTATCCAGCCTGGATGCTGCAGACTGAGCATCTAACCAGGTCTGTGTGTGGTTCTGGTTATCCAGCTGTCCCTCCACCCGCTCAGACATAGCCCATCTCTTTTTCTTAATCCACTTCTCAATTTGCTCCAATCTAAGGCTGTTGTACAAATTCCCACTCCCATAAACAAGCGAGGGAAGCACAGAAGATTGAGGGATCATTCCTGACTAGCCCATCCCCAATCCCAAGAAACTGAGGCCTCTCCATCCTTCTCAGATACCCGAGACTGGAGAAGGATGGTCTATGGAGGGAGAGACAACTGTCTGTGACTCTTTGCAGCCAATAACTGCAACTAAGTGGCCTTTCCCCCATCTAATAATGCAACCACTTTTTACAGTAACCTTTACTGGCTACAATTTGGCCATCTTGGAGATTGTGTTCCAGGATTCTAAAGCTGAGCACCCTGTCTGGAGCCCTCAGGGGTCACCCGACTAAGATCACTTGTAGCTTTGTATTAAGGGTCTATCCCCACTATGCTGGGCAACTGGGTTTAAAGGCAAAGAGTCTGGAGGGAAGACACCAGGGAAAGATGAGGAGAAGACTGATCTAAGACCCCATTATTTTAGATTACGTTTTGAAAAAGCCCAGCAATGAAGAAGTATTTGTGTGTGCCAGGCACATTTTAAACGGGGACCCCAGTCCCAGCATAAGAATGGTAGCAGAGGCCTCAAGAAATTCCATAGGCTAAAAATCTCTGAAGAGATACCCCTGGTGTACAGTCTGTTGTGAGAAGAAACCACAGCACACTCACAACACACATGAGCTCCATCTGTTCCACAGCCTGTACTGGTGCCCACCCTGGTCAGTAGAACTCTGCCGCCCCTTCTGACCAGACTTACAGTCCATTTTGAAACTCTTAGAATAGAGATTCGTTTTAAAGTTCTCTTTGTCCGAGGGAGAGTGGCCTAAGGGAGCCTGCTCCAGTCCAAAGTGTGATTTCTCACTCAGTGATGAATCCTCCATTGCTGCCCCATGGCCATGCCCAGCTTGTTTGCTCCCTGGAGGATGCGTGGAGGGATTACAGCCAGACACAGAAACCTATACAGCATCGGCAGAAGCATCTAGTCATGCACAGGCTCAGGGCTAAAGAGACAAGTAAAGTACTTCACAATCTCACCTGTGAGTTTTGGCTGATTTGTTAATGCACCCCAAGGATACTGTGAGCATTTCAGATAAAGAAAATGGTATGAAGCCACCAAGCTAATTAGGGGTGGAGCCAGGATTCTTTACCATTGTCAAGAACTGTAAAGGCGGACTTATACCTGAGACAAAACATTTTCTATAACAGACCAGCTAAGAAAGGCTTAGCTTTTACAGATGCTTTACACTGCTGTAACTGTTCAATATATCCATCACTGAACCATATGTAAAAAAAAAAAAAACAAAAAAAACAAATGTGCTGTTTCAATAAATTTTTATTTATAAAACCAATCAAAGGGACACATAGAAGTATGAGCAGCAACTAGCTGCCCCTTACTTTAAATCATGACTGTAATTTTTCCACTCAAGATTCCACCCAAGAAATTTTCACATGATCCTCCAATATAAGTTATGAAATAGGTATAGAAATCGTTTACTGAGAACAAGTCATTAAAACTTTATTTTAGAACAGCTCCTTGATATACACATAATTTTATCTTTTATTAAAAAGAAAATCCAATTTCCTTATGAAAAAGATGGTGTACTTGTTTGTTTTTAAATTAGGATTAAATCTTGACTGAATTTTGGATACATTAGCATTGCAAAACTTTTTGGAGTTGGGCAAAATACTGATTTTATAATCACTAAGGCTAACACGACATTTCATATAAATACAAAATTCAATATGCCAGAAGACACTTAGGACCACTTCAGAAATTGCTAGAATTCCTGTTCTAATCCAAGACCTAAATTCACTTAACAATCTTTTACAAAACTGGAGTTAGCAATTTAAACAGCAATTTAAAAAACCAGCTTGCTAATATCAACATGATAAGGGTAAAGATATGCTAACTTGATACTTTTATGCTGGGGAATGATGGTAGAAAATATTAATTTTGTTTTTTGTCATTAAACCATTTATGTCTCTGTAACAGCAGAAAATTTTGCATGTATAGCTAAAATATCAAAATTCAGAGTTACCTAGACTCTGGGCAAAGATGTTTCAGACAGAGTGTGCTGGCTTCTAATGGCCTGACAGGATGTGTGTGCACACATGTCCCGTGCTCAGAACTGAGGCTGCAGTGAAGCCAGGTAAGCATTGCCAGAAACATCTGTGGCTCATTATGCATTTATATGAAATTAATTATAGGTCATAGTATATTCGGAAACCTTTTACTCTTGCAATATTTTAAAGGACTTCCACATTCCATTCCACCACCCTGCGGAGGGTTGTGACTCACAGCTTAAAAAGCTGAACTCAGGCTGGAGATGTGGCTTAGTTTGGTCGGTGCTTGGCCAGCATGCATGAGATCCTGGGTTTCATCCCCAGCACTCCATGCGCCAGGAGTGAAAGGGTGTGGGTTAGGATGCAGGCCTGCAATCCCAGCACTTGGGAGATGAAGGCAGGAGAATCAGGGGTTCTAGGCACGTCTGAGATACACGAGATGCTGTCTCTAGAAGGAGCAGAGGAGGAGGAAGGGGAAGAAGAAGAGGAAGCAGCGGTTGCCATGGCCACCATGGCAGCCAGTCTGTAAGCCATCTCCCTACACCACCAGTTCTTCTTCCTTTCTTCCACCTCATCCTCCCCTTTCTCTAGAATTTCCATGTAACACCCTTCAATTACCTTTCACTATTTCTACACTCTACAGTGTGACACCCGTGACATGTGACAACAGACTCCAAACTTGGTGGCTTTGTTCTTCTAGTGTGTGTACTGCTCAGTGCCCAAATCTCACAGATGTGTGTCACTTGCAGAAATCACTTTGACTGATATGTTTTCCCAATGTGAAGCTGATTGCTCTCCGAATTCCCCAGGGATGGGAATTTTAAGAGGTAACGATTGTACTCTACACGAACAACCCAGTATGCTCACTGTGACGACAGAGTGCAAACCAGTCCTTACTCAGAACCTTCTAAGTCAACAGTTGAGATTTCATAGTAACTGAGATCAGACTCACTCTAAAGCCTGTTCATCACTCCCCGAATAAAATCCCAAAGTGGGGTAGAATGAATGGGAGAGGGCTGACTTATACCACATGCTGTAACTCTGGGCAGCATTTTAGCAGCCAAGAGAGAAGAGACGGTGAATTTCCACAGAAAACAAAATTTGGGGCTGCAGGAGATGAAACCGTGGAGATGCTGGTTTGAAGGATGCATACATCATCCAGTGAGTTCCGGCTCACTGTGTGTGTTGTGTGTATGTGTGCACATGTGTGTGTGCATGTGCGTGCATACGTGTGTGTGTTTCCACAGTAGGTGTCTTCCTTTTCTGCTCTCTTTATTTCTTGAGACAGGATTCCCTCACCAGTTCACCTATCCTGATTGGTCAGCATGCTTCAGGGACCCTCTTATTCCCCTCTTTTCAGAGCTGGGGTTACAGGTATGCATCACAGCTTTCATGTGGGTGCTGGTCATGTGAACTAAGGCCCTTTTGCTTGCTCAGCAAACCCTTTACGCGTGGGCGTCTGCTAAGCTCTGATTTCATTTTAAGTCTCTTTCCGCACCTTACTCTCTTCTCGCCGGGCTTTGTTGGCACTTCATATGGAATCTGAACTTGGCTGTCCCTCCCTCCTGATTGGAAAATGAAAGACCATCAATCTATGTGCTCAGCAAAGTGGTTCATCCAATCTGGAGGCCACATCTTGGAACTTTCTTCCGAGTAAAATCAAGGCCAGTGTCGAAATTTCCATAATCTTTAAAGACCTTCTAAGTGAAAATAAAGATGTCTGTCTGGACTGACTTAGATTTTAGAGAAGGTCTGAAGCTGGAAAAGTCAGAGGAAACTCAGTTTGGGCCTCATTACTATTGCGTGCGAGTTCTAGGAAGGACGGGCTTTCATCTCAGGACCTGGCACTTATGCTGGTTTCTAGAGGCTTTCATGGTGGCAAGAGCCAGGAAGAAACTGACTGGGTGGAGATGATTTAGAGAAAGAATCTTTGGCGGTATAGGGCTAAGGAGCAGATGTCATGACTAAAATGGCTAGGGCCATTCTGTGGTTGCCCAAAGTTGCCGTGGTGTGGTATGGCCTCTGTCTTTGAATTTTCTAGTATGCAGTACCAAAGGGAAACACCTGACCTGTGTCAGAGACCATTTCCTTATTTCAGAGAATGCGTTTTCCTGACTTGGCATCATAATAATATCAGCTATGGATATGCTTCACATCCATGTGTTTTCTTTGTCCTTCTGTCCACTGAACTGAGTGGAAATGACCTGCAGGATCTTCAAAATATCCTCCCAAACTGGAGGAGATGGCTTGTCACATCCCACACCCTTGGTATAACTGGGAGTTTACCAAGCATCACCTGAGCAGACTACTTCAAAAAAAAAAAAAACCTTTAAAACTACTTTGGCAGAAGCCTATGCTGTCAGGATAGCAACTGGCAACCAGGAAGGAAACCTCTGACGTAAAGTTGGAATGAGGAGGAAAAACCTTTGGAGTGCCATTATCCCCCATCATCCCATGTGGCTGTTTTGAATGTAAACGTGAGAATGTAAACAGGAGCAGGAGATCATCTCTCTAACCCCTCACTGTACCAAGCTGAATGGAGGAATGACAGGTTCATCCAGATGGTTCCCAGCCCTATGCATGGAGGGGCACCATAGGAAGAGTCACAGGATCAGGAGTCTGACACCTGCTAGATGGTATCATTCAAAGATAAAACTGTCCACTGAGTCGCGATCCCTGCAGACAGGGGAGTTTTCCAAGGTCACAGTGAAAAATCTCACAGCTTGTATTCCCAAGTAGCCTGACCCAAGCTCGGCACTCAGGGGTCATAGGTCAGTAAGTTGCTTCTAAGCTGCTGCAGTTGCTAGGAGATGGGGCCTGGGAAAAGGAGATAATGGGGTCCTCATAGGCTGACTTCCCTATGGACAACTCTGGCCGCTGGTGGCCACCTCCACTTAAAGCCAACACCACTGATTCATCCTTCTTTTCTTAACTGAACTTAGCATGATCTACCCCACCTGCTGTCCCCACCCCACCCCAGGTAGTTGTGGCAATTATAAGATGTGGCAATCTACACAGCTATGTATCTGCTCTCAAACAGGAGACATAGGGCACTCATATCAACACTTTACGTAGACAAAGCATGTCCCTTCTGGTGGCCACCACCATTCATCTGTAGAAAGGCCACACATAGGAGCTCTGGACAAAGATCCTCTGAGCCTCTAGGAAAGGCACACCCCAACACAGAAGACAGGAAGCAGATGGGTTCCACATGAGCATCCTCCATGAATGGGTTAAGATCCTCTTTCCACTTAATGCCGATCCCCATGTGATCATGTAGTCACCCAACCTCCCTGGACTTTATTGTATTTATTTATAAAATGAAGTGAGCCAGAGGCTTTAACTTGGTTGGCAGAAACAAGTATAGACATGAGGGTCAGGGCTGTTCTTCTACAGGGGTTTCTTCAGTTTACTGTGTCTAAATGTGAGTCCTCTTTGCCTGGGGGTTTTTGATCAGAATAGGGAGAAAAGGGGATGTGTGTTGTGGGAACCCAGTGATCAGGAGCCAAGCCCAACTCCCTGATGCCCGTGACAGCATACAATGCCCATCTGATGACAGAACCCCTCTGAGGAGGCTGATACTCCTTGAGTACGATGATGGACTCTGCTGGCCCACCCACACTTCAGAAGATGTGTTACGGCCCAAAAGTACAAAATAAGCAAAGTGCAGCAACCGAGCACTATTTTTATCTCCAAACAGCGCTGTTCTCATGCCCCAGGCAGAGCTGCTGCGTCAGGGCCCAAGGCAGGGAGATGTTTCTGCAGAGTGTGGGGCAGCTTGAATACCAATGGGGTGGCTGGAGCTGGAGCTGCCAGGCTGCAAAGGCTTCCAGGGGACCTGACCCAAAAGAGGGCACTGAGCAGGGCTGTCTCTGGCTGCCTTAGGGACAGAGACTCAGTTTATTCTGCCAAACGCCAGGATCCTTCTGATGTAGTATACAGTGGGCATCAGTACTGTGTTGTAACAGTATGGTTGAAGGGACCAGGTCACAATCATAAACTGCATAGACAAGTCCCCTTTCCTCGGGGAACTTTAGTTATTCAGGGAGACAGATGTACCAGGCACTGTAGTGATAAACATGAGAAGACAGTGAACAGGGAATGGCAGGAGGGTGGTATGGTTTTTTAAAGGTTGTCAAGGTCAAATCAGGCTTTGGATAGACAACATGAGGCTTAAGCAAAGACTCAGGGTTAATGAATAGGTTGTGTAGATATGAAGGACAAATTGTGTTTCAGAGAGAAGGCAGTGGTGAGGACTTGGGGTGAAACTGTGCCAGGAAAGCCAATGAGGTGGGGGTAGAAGAGATGTATTTATGAATAACCCGAGATTAGGACAAAGGGAAAACATCACTGAAGCCTTCTAGAACCAGGGCTCTCGGCAGATGAAGCCTTTGTCCCTATGTAGGAGCCTTGTCTGGAGTGACTTTCTTTGTCACAGTTGGAGAGAGGAACACAGCCAGTGGGCAGAGGACAGGGAGCAGAGAGTCTGGCTGTTCCCCTGAGCAAAAAGAAGGGCCAGCTTCACACGTGCACAGATCATGGGGAGAATAGCAGAATAGCAGCACAGAGGAGCATGCTGGGATTGCTGGTTGACCAGATCAATCTGTGTGCTTATACTAGAATCAAAAGGGGCTGTGGACCAGGAAGGCAACTCAAGGCCTGTAGAACTTTTCCATCTATGAACAGAACTAGGGAGGAAGGAAACAGGTCTCTCTCCACACACGGCTTCAAAATGTACTATTTTGTGTGCAACTAAGAAGTGTGCCAGCTGTCTCCTGGCTGGGTGACAACAGTAGTCACTTCTTAGAAAGCTGGCTGTGGTTTAATGGAGGTGACTAGGGAGCTATGCAAGGGACAGAAGCCAAATGGAGCCAAGAGAAAACAAAACCTGTAGGTGTGGCACCCTGGGACAGCACACTGTGATGTATTATTTTCCCACGTGACAACTAGGGAAAGAATGGGGCCCTACAGGTGCTCTCCTAGGTGGGTTCGCCATCAACCTCTAAACCCTAGAACCCTCCAGCTGTCTCAACTTCCCATACGTGATGAAGGAGAAGTGATTGGGGTTCCCATCCCTTCCTCTGTTTGTAAATGATCAAAGGCTAATTTAGCCCCAGCCCCATGGGGATGTAAATTAGATGCACCATATGCAAACTAGTAATATCAAACCTCCAGGTGGGTCCTCATTGGCAGCTATGGCTGGGGTGCCATCGGCCTGAACCCAGGGCCACATGGATGATTGACTTATATCAAAGTAGGATGCTCTGCGGGGGATGTGGGCTCTCCAAGTCAAGCACCAATCAATTATCCATTCATTCAGAATCCTTAGGGAACTGTGAGGACAGAGGCCGTGCTGTACAGCCTGGAACCAAACCCAGACACAGACCCCCAGTCCTTTAGCACACTGGTGATATGGAGTCGTGTGGTCTCTCCACTTTGGCTTCTCATCAGTAAAATGGGCTGACATGGTCAGGAGGAAGGAAAAAGGACAAAAGGGCCATTACTGGGGCCACGTCCTAGGGCCCGGAGCTTAGTATGTTTATTAGTTAGTGGGTCTCCAGGTGACCCAGTTGGGCCCACGTGACCAACGTATCAACAAGAGAATGTTAAGATGTACTGGGATAAAACCACTTGCTTGAGCCAGAATTCTCTTCATTTCACTGTCTGTCACTTTGTGTTTTGTGCGTTTCTGTGCATGTGTGTGAGGAAGCATGTGGAGGTGAGATGTTTGCCTTGTATGTCATTCTTCAGGGGCTTTTCTATTTTCCTCTCACTGGCTTGGAACTCATCAGTTAGACTAAGCTGGCTCACCAGTGAGTCCAAGGTGTCCTCCTGTCCCTGCCTCCCTCATGCAAGGATGTCAAGCACATACTCCATCTCCAAGCCTCTTTTTTGCTTTTTTTGAAATGGAGAGTTTGGCCGTGGAAGTCAATCATGAAGCTTGTGAAGTGAGCGCTTCAGTTGGTTTGCTGTGTGGCTTCTAGGCACTTACTCATGGGAGCATTAAAGGAGGTCTCTGTCTAGCATGTAGCATCAAACCTTGTGACTCGCAGCAATTCATCCTCCCCACCCCACCCCCCTGCACAGCCCCTCACTCCACATGTGACACCAGCCCCTCCCCTCCCCATGTGGTTGTCTCTGACCCTACGATCACTCTACACGAGTAGAGATATTTCCTCAGGCTGATGATCCGGCTAACTGCTGGAAGAGTTTGGCAAGAGGAGCCTTAAGGAATATGCTAATCACCCATTTCTTGTGCTAAAGGCAGAGGGAAGAGGCAAGGTGAGCCTTGACTATCTTGGGGGACCCTGCCTTGTGTGAGTGATAACAGGCCACCAAGGTGTCTAACCATTCAGTGTATTTGAACTAGAGCAATCAGTTACCAGACCCAGATAGAGGGTCAGGAGACTTTTACAGACCCACCCCCCAACCACACACACACACACACACACACACACACACACACACACACACACACACACACACGCACGCACGCACGCACACAGTGACAGACACCCAAATTCCCACACAGCCCTGTCTACCCATTAATCTGCTTATAAGAGCTCACAGAACAAACCTTCTCCAAACTCCATTGACTTTAATACCGTGGCTGTTTTAATTACTGCAATGCTATAGAGAGGGGCTCAGACTGCCTTCTATGGATTTCCAGTGTCTCTTGCACCCTGATTTAGGTCTCTGTATGGGGAGGCACACTTTGACATGTAAACCTCACTGATGGCATTCAGAGAAAATGTGTTAGGTTTGTTTCCCATGAACACTGAATGGACACTCCGCCAGGGACCCCCCTCCCACCAGGAGGTTCCCTGGACTTAGCAAAAGTGTCCAGAAATGTCCATTGACTGTGATCTAAGATCTCTGAAAAGCAAAAGAAAGACCAGCCTTAGGGACTGCCCATCCCACCCTCAACACACACATCCTCTTGGATTGACCTCTTCGGCCCTGTTTCCAAGCTGGTCCCAGGCAGCAGGAATGGAATTTAAATGCCCTGCCTTTCTGTTAATGAGATGAGATTGAAGTTCAAATACATGCTGTGGGGTGGAGACTGGTAGGAAAGTACCAGATGACAGGAGGAAAATTCTGGCACCAGGTGATAAGAAGTGAGGATAAGGGAACTTTCCATTAGAGCTGTGTCTACCGTGTCAGCAAGAGCCTGCAGAAGAGAGAAGACGGTGAACTTGATCTGTGTGGCAGGTACCTCAGCTTTGAGAGGCATTTCCGGTGCCTCCAACAAATGTTCTTTAGGAGCTCTACAGATGTCTGGTGACAGTGTGCATGCGCTGAAGTAAGAGACAGGGATGGATGGCAGGTTGTTTGGACAGAAGTCTTCAATGCACAGACTGGAGACAACTGCAGCCTCATGAGTGGTGAACTGGTTAAATAATAAAACAATGCAGATGAGTGTGGAAAACAATGCAGCTGTTTAAAAAAATGAGGTGGCTGGATGTGTGCCATAATACAAGGATCAGAATATAACAGAGGATGTGAGATATGAGTGTTAAGAGAAGGATGTACAGCCAATGTATTTCCCACCAGCAGTACTGAGGGCTAGACAGATGTGCAATCTAGAACTCTCCCAGGATCCTAAGATTGCCTCTCACTCATTGTGTGACTTTGGGAAATCTAACTTATCACTCGGGGCTTCAGTTTCTTCATTTACTTCCTGACTTGCACACAGTTTCTTTTCTCTCACACACTGTTTCTTTTCTCTTATACACTGCTTCCTGCCTCTCACATGCTGCTTCCTGCCTCTCACACACTGCTTCCTGCCTCTCACATGTTGCTTCCTGCCTCTCACACACTACTTCCTGCCTCTCACATGTTGCTTCCTGCCTCTCACACGTTGCTTCCTGCCTCTCACACGTTGCTTCCTGCCTCTCACACGCTGCTTCCTGCCTCTCACACACTGCTTCCTCCCTCTCACACGCTGCTTCCTGCCTCTCACACACTGCTTCCTCCCTCTCACACGTTGCTTCCTGCCTCTCACACACTGCTTCCTGCCTCTCACACACTGCTTCCTGCCTCTCACACACTGCTTCCTGCCTCTCACACACTGCTTCCTCCCTCTCACACACTGCTTCCTGTCTCACACACTGCTTCCTGTCTTTCATACGCTGCTTCCTATCTCTCATACTCTGCTTCCTGCTTCCTTCCTCTCACACAGTTCTTCCTGTTAATCAGTCTCTCACACTCTGCCTCCTCCCTCTCATACATTGCTTCCTGTCTCTCACACACTGCTTCCTGACTCTCACATTCTGCTTCCTGTTTCTTGTCTCTTACACACTGCTTCCTGTTTTCTATTTCTTACACATTGTTTCCTTCCTCTCATACATGTCTTGCTTTTTGTCTTCCATATATTGTTTCCTATGTCTCACACACTACTTCCTGTCAATCACACACAGTTTTTTGTCTGCCCACACACGTACACATTCCCACATTGAGAAACTGCTAAAGTATCTAATACTCTGAATCCATGAGCATAAATAAACCTTCCACAGACTGGCTGAAAAGCTCAGTCATATCTGATAAAATCTTGCCCATAGCATTTAATTTTTCTCACCAGGGATATTTTAAATTGAAGTATTTTTCCTCAGGGAGTGCTACTGGAAACTTGGTGAGTAATGCAGTTTTGAAGCACTCGGGTCAGCAGTATGGGAGCCAGGGAAGACTTCACTGTACAGCTTTTCTGTGAGGCTTGAAGAGATGATGGAACACTGGACCCCAAGAGGCCAGAGATGAGCCATGTGCTTAGTTTCTCTGACCCAGAACTTCTTAGTCATGCTGTGGCATGTATACATGTGTGTGTGTATACATGTACCAAGAAGTTCCAGAAAAAATAAACAAATAAATATTGCTGCCACTGAAAAAGGAAGTTGGATTGTTCACCCGATTCCCCAGTGGCTGGAAGAGGCTGAGGAAGGTGGGGCTGGCCTGTGGCCTGATGATGGAAAGAGAGACAGGGAAAAGACATAAAGGGTAGTGTTCAGCACACATTAAGAGGAGGAAGCAGGAAGCACAGCTGAGGGCAGCAGAGCCAGTACGAACAAAAGGGGAGAGCTGACCTGGGATCACCACAGGTCAGCTAGCTCCTGTCAGCTAGCTCCTGTCAGCTAGCTCCTCTCCTCCAGTTCCCTTGTCTTCACCTACTTCTTCCTCTTCCTTCCCTTCTCCCTTATCACTCCTTTCAGAATCAGAGGTCAGCTCCTGGTGCAGTTTCTCAGGTGCTGTCTACCTATTTTCAGAGACGGGCTCTGGAGATCACTGAGAATGCTAGGAAGCCCCAGGGGTCAGACTCTTTGCACTTCCCAGTGCTGGGATTACACACACCATGCCTGTTTTTTTTCTGTATAAGCAGAAACACTCAAGAAACTTGTGCTGGGATTTAGACTGGACAGGAAGGTGAGTGTGAAGTGACTGGGACATGTCTCATCTCTGATAATTTTCCGTAAGCAGCTGATGTGTTTTACTGGCCTTAAGCCTGCTGTCTAAAAATGGCATCTGTCAACACTTCGTTAGATGTACAGGTAAGACCCACTCCCACCCCCAGAATCCATATGTATTGTAATCTAAGCAGCAGAACCAGCTTAGGCACAGTCATTTGTGTCCGTGTCCTCGGTAATAATGCCACGTGCAAAGAAACGTGTGTGTTCTTAAAGCATTCAAGATAAATGTTTTTGGACCTCCTCCTACTCCTCCTCCTGCTCACCTTCCTCCTCCTTCTTGAAACAATATCTTGCTATGAAACCCAGGTTACTCTTACGCTCTGTCTTCCTTTGCCTCCCCAACCCAGGAATTACAGGCATATGGCACTGTGCTCCACTTGTTAACAATAGTGCAGAAGCTAGTGCTGTATAGTCCAAGAGGAATACAGGGTATAAGGATGCTGTGGAGTCATCAGCTGGTGATCCAAGATGTAAAAATCATATGTGGAGAGTTTAAGCACACTCACACAAAAAAAAACCAGATAATAAGGAATGATAGCTGATTGATGGGAAAGAATAAGTGAATAACCCTAAGTATGGCCACACTCCCCTATTGGTGTGTTCAGGGCCGGATTTTATTCCCTAGTTTTCTCCCATGATTCTCAGTATGAATCTCAATGACTCACTTGTACTAAAGGAGGGAACAGAGGCTCAGAGAGAGGCAGAATTTGAAGTCATCCCTGTCCTCACATTAGAAATCTTCTTGGGTGGGCTGAACTTGTCAGTATAGGTTTGGCACTCTGAGAACAGGAGTCAAGATCATGTTCCATATGAGAGTAAATGCACAGCCCTCCTGCCTTCGTTGTCTCTCTGGATGATGGCCTGGGCCCACATTCTGCTGCTTAGCACATAGGAACACAGACCAAGTATGTTATAAAGCGGAGACTGAGTTTGGCTCTCGTCTAGCCTGAGCTCAGAAAGCTGAATGTGCTGCTAGCCTTCTTACAGGTAGCATTCTGTGGAGACACAGAGCAGCTCAGAGCAAATGATGGGACCCGAAGAGAGACATAGTCAAACTGGGTTCTTCTGAAAAAGATTGTCTTGAGATAACTTGTTAACCTATGGAGCTTCATGAATTTATGTATTCACAAAGGCAGAACTCTAACCAATTTCTCTTGCCTCTTTATTTTTCTAGTACCAAGGGTTGAATTTAGATCTTAAATATGCCAGGCAAGCACAGAAAATACACCACTGAGCTGTATGCCCCGTCTTTTAATTTTGGGACAGAGTCTTAATAAATTGTCCAAGCAATTCTTAAACTTTTAATAATCTCTCCTTGGCTGTAGAGGCGTGGCCGCACCTTAAAGATGGCGCTGGCTTCCACCTTCCACCTTCCCGATAGTGAGCGCTCTCTGAGATAAACAACTCCTTATTTGGCTAAGGCTAAGCTCGTGGCTTGCTTCCAGGTGTGGCTTGCTTCTGCGCACCTGGATCTATTGGCATGGCCCATGTGGCACCCTGTGATTGGCAGTCCAGAAGGTATTTAGCTGGGAGCGGGTTTTCCCCAGCAGAAGAAGCTCTGTTCAAGGTTCCTGAATAAACTGCTGAAAGAAGAGCCTGGTGTTGCATCATCCTTGCTGGCGAGGTCGCGGGTGACACTCGGCCTCCTGAATATCTGGTGGTTACATACCTGCAGCTCAGGCTCTGTCAGTTCTATTCAATGGATTAAATCTCAACACTTTGGAAGATGATCAAGATTAAAACCATAGCAGTTACAGTGAACAACAGACTCGAGTTCTAGGTTTGCAGTGCTTTTAGGGAGGCACAGAAACCTTCTTCCTCCACAGCGCTAACAGAATGAAATGCGCTCCGCTGGACTCTGATTTCCAGAAACTTTTGTCTCACATCATAAGCAACAGGATGTGAGCTGTAGAATGCTAGCAACGGTGGGTACTGGATTCTAACTGCCATTCTCCCAGTGCCCAGGAGCCACAAGTACAAGGCACTGGTCTACATATTTCTTTTAAACTGGCTGGGGGCCGATTCTATTTTTCTTCTGACCCCGAGTGAGGCTGGCCAAGAGGAGGAGATCTAGTAGGAACAGCAGGGTGTCCCTTGGGGCACACAGAGGAATTACCTCTCACACAGGGACAAGGTTTTTATCCTCTTCACTACTACCTTGTCCCCTATGATATGTGGGTGCTACTTTCAAGATAACTTGCCGAACACACTTTTCCATTGGGGCAGGAGGGTCTGGAGACGTAGGAACACATCACCTTCGTATTCAAAATAGGACAATTTAAATGTGTCTAGGAGCCAGGCTGTGGTTCTGCTATGTATTAGTTACTTTCCTTGCTGTGACAAATAGCTGACCAACGCCAGGTAAAGAATGAGAGATTGACTGTGGCTCACTGAGAGTATGGAGGCAACGCAGTGTCCTCACCCAGAAACTAGAGAGGGGTGGGTGCAGGGCTCAAGTCTCCAACCCAAAGGACAGTGCTGCCCACATTCAGAGTGTGTCCCCTCTCATCAGATAAATCCTTTCTGAAAACACCCTCTTAGATACAAAAGGATGTTTTCATAGTGATGCTAAGCCTACCCAAGCTGCCCATGAAGATTAACGTGGTCATAGATAAATAACATGTACAAGACCTTAGGCTCCATCCTCAGTATAATAAAATGATAGAAGAAGGAGGGAAGGAAGGGGAGAGGAGGGAGAGAGGGGAAGGGAAGGGAGGGGAAGGGAAATGGTCAGGGGTAAGAAGAAAATAGTTGAAGAAAAAAGTACAAGAGAAATTAAAGCAGGAATATTATACTAAAATTTCAAGCAGAACTCCCACTCTACACATTGACTTCCAAACCTAAAATTCCCAATACGACTCAATTCCTCTGCAGGTTCACACCTCTCTGTATAAAGTAGATACTGGCCTGAAACCGTGGATAGGAGTTTTTTAAAACTCCTTTTTAAAAGCCGTTCTTGAAAACTCACAAGTTATCTCAAAGCCCTTTGATGAAATGTAATATTGTTTCCAATCCCCGAAAATAGAGCTTTGTGGGAATTTTAAATTTCCATCTGTTCTTACATTCATGAAACCAGAATGGTATTAGAGGCATCAATCCCAAGACCTTATTACAGAGAGCAAGGGTCAGAAAGGAAATGTAAATCGCTTCATCACAGCCAGAGTGAATCACAGCTGAACCTTGACCCTGGGTGCTGGGTCTCTCAGAAGGTAGGTTTCTGTGAACACTGACTTGCTTTGCCTGAAATGCATGGCTCTGTGCCAGGAGCCTGAACTCAGCCTTGTAGCTTTCATGCTGTATTTGCAGCAAGTCAGAACTGTAACACACGGTGCTTCTCATTTTCATTACGGCAGCCAGCTCTATTTTATTTATATTTTTCAGTGAGATGATTTAAATCAAATGTGTTCGAATATAGAGGAAATGCGACCCTACAGGGAGTTTGCACTCAGTGCCTGCCTTTTTGATGCCAGTCACATCGCGGAACAAGAGAACCCTTCAGTGCATCTTTCATAAGGGTTCCTCTGCACAGTGCGGTGGGAAAGGCCTTCCAATGATTCCAGTCCACTTTCAACTTTACCCGGAATAAAGGGAGGGATTGATTAGGGCTTGGAAGGCCTCCACAGCCAGGGGCCTTATGTACCCTGGGAGGTAGAGCTTCAGACAGAATTCAATGGGGCAATAGATCATGTAGGAAAGACCTAAGGGGAGGAAACACATGGGCAGAGAAGGGCTGCCTAGGCTCAGATGCCTCTGCTTACAAGTAGTCACATAGATAATATGCCGTTGTGTGCTTGGGTAATGGCTGCTTGTGGGTCAGTTGAAGGAATAAAGCCTAAGTGCATCCACTAAGCCAATTGATATTTCGTAAGTGTTTACAGTGGGCCAGGCAGCACACTAGAAACACAAAATAGCAAATGCTCTGTAATAAGACAATGGGTACTCGGGGTTCCAAAGGATATTCTGTGGCTCCAGACACATCTACACTCATAACTCCAGTGTCCCAGGGAGACACCCTTTAATATGGTGCCCGAGAGTATCCAGTTGCCTAGAGACTATGAATCCAACAATCAGTTTAAGAGGTTGTGACTGATTAATTCTCAATCCCGAGCAATGACTTCTCCATTAGGGCCTGAACTCAAGGGCTTCCACCAGAGCAGGGCTGAGGAAGCACTGCCACTCACCGGATAACCACCGGGTAACATTAGAAACTTTTGAAGACATTTTTAATTGCCACAAAGATCAGAGTTGGGTACAGCGAGATGCTATGACATCTGCTCGGCAAAAGTCAGAGATGCTGCTAAACACTCAGATGCTGCTAAACAGGAGCCATTCCTCTTCCTCCTCACCCCCAAAGAATGATCCAGAACAGAGCCGCAGTTAACAGCCTCTGCCTTGGAAGTGGCTAGAAATAACCAGATGCTGATAAAGGCAGACAAGAACATAGATTCCTCCTCAGAAATGTCCACTCCACTCACCCTTAAAAGCAACAGCTCTAAACTCATGGGCTGTGACCTCTTCGGTGACCTTTTACAGGGGCCACATATCAGATATCCCGCATATCAGACATGTACATTATGATTCATAACAGTACCAAAATTTTATCTATGAAGTAGCAACAAAATAATTTTAAGGCTGGGGGGGGGGTGGGCACCACACCATGAGGAGCTGTATCGGGAGTTGCAACATTAGAAAGAACCACCGCTGTAAGAGATGAAAGGCTCCAGAGAGTTGTGGCTTCACCCTCTCTCCCTGGAAAATGGCTAGCATCCAAGTATACAGCTCCTCATTAGATCTCTACATTCCCTACCCTCCCTCCAGCCTGTCTGACCAAAGACCTCTGTTACACTTCCTAGGCTTCTGAACTTGAAGGAGACCCTACTTTTTCAGGACCCAGTTCCACCTGGAGACAGATGGGATCAGAGAAATCTTGAAGCAGATCAGACCAGCCTTGAGGACAGAAACCGCTGGTCTGTAATACAACTGCTCAGTCAGCAGACTTCAGTTATTTATAATTTCCTCCATAAGGAAAATACATCCCTCTGCTGTCATTCACATCATCAGGAATAAAAAAGCAGCAGTAACTACAGTTGACCTGGGTTGATGGAGGTGAAAGGTCACGAGATGAATACGAACATGGACAAAAGGATGGTGGGAAATGAATGTCCAGTGGGACTAGTGTGTAGACATGAATCTAGTGATGAGGAGGGAGGGAGGGCGGAAACCCAGGCATTGGCATGCCTTTCCATCCCTTGTGACCTGGGCCTTGCTTAACATTTCAGTCTGGAACATTGTGAATCGTGTAATAGAAGGCTCATTAGCAACCCCACCTCTACCTATTTACAGTGGCACTCTGACCCCATCCCCAAAGATGACAATCGAAAGTGTCCCTCAACCATGCCCTAATGTTCCCACACCTGGGTTAATCACTGCTCAGAAACAATGCTTCATGTACAAGGGTCTCGCTCAGCAGATTCTTGTTGGGAGAAGGAAGGTGTAAGAAGGGATGCACCCAGGCTAAGCAGCCCCTCCTGGGAGAGTTGGCCGTCACCTTGACTTGGGAGATTTCGGGGAAGCTTTCTGTGAGAACTCTCCAGCTTGGATTCCCTGAAACCTGTGCATTCCTCAGGTGCACTGTTTGTACTGTGCCTCGCTGAGAGAAGGAATTTTCTGAGAACCTATTTTCAGGGGCTTAAGAGTCATTGTGGAGATTGCAGTAAATATCTTCACTACCTAAGCAATCTCCTGGCTCTGCCTTCAGGGGAAGCACTGAAAGATTTGGGTTTTCCTATCCTGAGGGTGAGACATGGTGGTTGAGCATCAGGAGAGACAGAGTGAAGAAATGTGTGCTTGTGGCTCTGAGTGTATTGGTGGAGCAGACCAGTCCTTTTGCATCGGAATCTTTTGGTTGGATGCTGAGAAAGCTATGCAAGGCACAGCAAAATGCACAGGTCACAGAGAGGTAGCTGGGGCTGGAGGTCACAGGAGATCTGAGGTGGTTGGGTTGGGAGGTTGAGATCAGAAACATCATCTTTCCTGTAAAGATGAAATTAGGGGCTGGAGAGATGATTCCACAGATAAGAGCACTTCTTGCTCTTATAGAGGACTCAAGTTCACTTTCCAATACCCAGTTTGGGCAAATTAACATCAGCCTGTAACAACAGCTCCAGGGAATGACATGCACCCTTTTGGTGTGGGTTTGGTGCATTCATGTGCACAGATCCACACTGAGAGAAGAGTATGCATGATTAAAAAATAAAAACAAAGTCCTTTTTAAAAGATGAAATTGGATAAAAACCTGCAAAACCTACTATAGAGGAATTAACAACTGTGGCATTTCTAAAGATCTCCTTCTGTTCCAGCTCCACCGAGTTGTAGTCCGAAGGCTCTCTTGGGTCCACCCACTTCCCTCCCGTGTGACTTTGATGCTCTTGATTCCAAGCATTCCCTTGGTCAGTCATCAGGTTCCCAATATGTCCTCTTTACGAATGGGTCCTTTTCTTGACAAAGCCTTTTTCTTTAGGTTAAATGTCCCTTCTCCTGAGAAGTGACAAGCCTCTGTCAAACCCCATGGCTATGGTCTCTGAGCCAGGCCAAAGAACTCCTTACACACTCTACAATGATTGCCAGTCTCTAACAGATGCCACCTGAGGACGGGGACTGTACCTGCCAAACCCAGTGCTTCCTTTCCCCTTTGTGATGGTTAATTTTGTCAACTTGACAGGCTCTGGTTAGGACACACACATCTCAATATGCATGCAAGGGAGTTTCTAGATTAGGTTAATATAAGTGGGAAGACCCATTTTCAGTATGGGCAGCACCATCCCAAGGGCTGGGATCCCGGGCTATATCAAAAGGGAAAAGTGGGCTTAACAACAGAGTGCATTGATCCCTGCTTCCTGACTGCAGAAGGGATGTGGCCAGTAGCCTCTGCCCCTGCTGTCATGACTTACCCAACATAATGAACTATTACTCTTGGAAACCTTCCCTTCTTAGGTTGCTTTTGTGAAACACTTTGTCACAGCAATGGAAAAGGTCACTCATATATCTCCTATTTACATTTAGCAAATAACCGAAGGATAGGTCAAGGCCAGAATGGGGAAGGGAAGGAAAGCCTCTTCTGAATTTAGACAAAGCCCAACGCTTTCAGGGCCAGGTCACATGGCTCCATTCCCAGCTTTCATCAAAGGGGTAAGAGGACTGCCTGCCTCTATTCCCCTAGTATGCATTGCTTCCCAACTTGATGGAGAAAGCCCTCCCTGCCAAACTTGAAGCTCCTCCTCTGTCCTGGATAGTCGCTGTGGCACATCTTCTATGATTCCTCAATCATGCCGCATAGGACATGGCCTCTGGATATGAAAAGCCCACAGGTCCTGCCTTATCCAGGGCTTGTAGAAATGAAGAGTCCCAGGCCCTGGGCCAACTCCTTCCGTATCTATACTTCCTGGCTAAGCATGAGAGATGCTGTGTGAGAAACCCTGGTCACTAAAGCTCCTGGAGGGTCTGTCCCATAGCAAATGGGAAGATTCCACTCCATCCCATCCAGCAGGTTCACAGGTGAAAAGAGAACATTTATTTCTCTATGTCTGAGTCACTGTTGCAGTTTAAGACCACAAGGTCTACGAAATCATTCTTGGTCCCAGGGATGGAAGCTTCTAGGAGAGGCCAGTTGGGAGCCTGCCAGACAGACTATGTGAGAAGAGTGTGCTAGACTAAAGGCCCCACACAGCCAAGCAGACACAGCACAGAGAAAGGCACATACAGGGAGGGTAACTGTCAGTTCAGTGTGTCCTGACTGGGTGTGTGAGTGGAGACTAAGGAGGGGGGGACTCCACTGGGACAGAGAGGCCTGGCCTGGTAGATAGTGCTTCCTGCCAATCTGCCAGATTCCCAGAGGTACTCCTCTATGAAGACCTGATTCAAGCCTTGCTTCCCTGTTATCCCTATTATGCCACACACAAGGGACTCACCACACACACACACACACACACACACACACACACACACACACGCACCTCGTGCTAAGTCCTTCATTGCATGAACATGTTCCCATTCTTTGAGCTAGTTTTCTTAAATAATTATAGTTTCACAGAAGATTGCCACAACTATGCAGAGTTCTCGGTCCCTCCAACTCTCCCTAGTGGTGACATTTTACCTAATCGAAGGGGAAGACTGTAAAACCAGGCGATTAATGCACTCTCAAATTTCTGTGGGTCTCATTAGGTTTGTATGTACTGGTGTGTATGCCATCACGTATAGCATGTGTGGCATGTGCAGCATGTGGGGCTTCTGTGTGTATGTGGACTGTGTGGTGTGTGTGGTATGTGTAGTATGTAGGACCTAATATATGGTATGTGAGGTGTGTGGCATGTGTAGTATGTGTGACATATGTGATATGTGTGACCTGTGTGGTGTGTGTAGAAAGTACGGTGTGTAGTGCATGTGCCCTCATGTGTGGTGTGGTGTGTGGCCTGTATACTGTGTGTGATTTGTGTACTCTAGTTAATCTTCACAATGAACTAAAGCAGATCAGAGACAAAGCAACAAGCCCAGGGGCTAGCCAGGACAGAAATCCCCCGTTCCAGCACTCTGGCTGGAGTGGCGATATGGTATTGCTTTTCTAGCACAGTCTAGTATAAACTTACGGATCAGAGCTGCTCTCTGGAGAACCTGGCCTTCAGAAAGGCCACAGGTGCCACATGCTCCAGGCTTAAGCCATTCTCTGGGGACAGCTCCTACTGGCCAGGACTGAACAAGGGAGTTGAGGGGGAGGAGCATGCACCCTGTCACCAGCATGTCAGCCCTGGTCTCAAAGGCAGTCTGTTTGTACCCAGTACCTGGTCCTGTGATGTCCTTCAGACTGGCATGGGATGCCTGCCAGCATCAAGATTTGACAAATATCGGCTGTTCTGAATCTAGCTCCTGTCACAGAGCCCTGGCAACCCCACAGAGGCCTGCTTATGAGGCAGGAAGCAGGAGGCTGGGCTGCTCTGGCCTGGACCAACAGTGAGGCTCCTGACTGCTGAAGCTTAAAGAGGTGGGGTGGGGTGAAGACAGAGAGGGGACTGTCACATCATTAAACAAGGCCCCTCTGAAGGGCTGCAGCCCTATGAGACAAAGCTGCCTTTGCCACCAACTTGTATGCTGTGCCTCGTTCCTTTGGAGAGGACGTCTCTGTCGTTTAAAACTATGTAGAGGGGAGATGGGAAGATGGAAATGCACGTAAAGATCAGAGTTCAGATCCAAGATCCCACATAAACCTGGGCATCTGTGATATCTGCCTGTTCTTTCAGGCGAAGAGTAGAGAGGGGGCCCCCTGCAGCAAGCTGGCTGGCCAGAATAGCTGGATTTGCTAGCTACAGGTCTGAATGAGAAACCCTGTCTCAATATATAAGGTGGAGAATGACAGGGAAAGATACTTGATGTCAACTTCCAGCATCCACACACACCACACACGTGACACATGTAAACAGACACACATGTACAGATATGCCACAACACATGCACTGACATTAAAAAAGAAGAAAATGTTATAGAAATGATGTCCATGTGTAGACTGGATGACTCAGCCCCTGGTGGGCAGCTTGGTTTCCAGCCAATGTGCTGAGACGCTCTCTTCTTTGAGAATGGTGTTCTGCTCCGGCACTATCGGTACAGCACAGGCAAAGATGGTCTCCTTACGTTAGGCACAGCAAACAACAACATTTAAACCATGAAAATAAAAATCTGAAAGGGCCTAGACTGTGGCTTCTCCTTGACAGGGTGGATTGCCATCAGGGTCCTCTGTGGCTTAGTTTCCCCAACTATAGGGTGTGGCTCCTGCTGCAGAGATCTCCTAACTCACTACTAGAAGCTGGCAGATAGAAGACAGAGTTTGCAGGGATAAAGAAGGAGGGTCTGCAGAGAGAGAGAGAAAGAGAGAGAGAGAGAGAGAGAGAGAGAGAATAGTATGTTTGTGTGATCTGTGTTATATCTATGTGTGCATGTGTAGTGAATATCTTTGTATGTGTAAGCATGTGTGGTATGTGTGGTATTATGTGTGCATGTATGTATATATGATATGTATGTGTGTGGCACGTTTGTGGGTGTGTGTATAAGGGGTAACTGATCACATGTGTGTGCAGGAACAGGGTCCTGCTCTCTCACTCTCCACTTTATTCTTTTGAGACAGAGCCTCTCACTGAACCTGGAGCTAGACTCCAGCAAGTCCTAGCAGCAAGGCCACAAGTGTACAGGGCCAAACTCAGCTTTTATCTCTGGTAATTTGTGTTTAAGGGTTTATGCTTACACAGTGAAGACTCTTACCAGCTGAACCATCTTCCCAGCCCAAAGAGGGTCTTTTGCATTATATTCTATATGGAGACTCTAATTCTGAGGCTGTGAATTTTAGGTCATTGGTTTCATGGGGATCTGGACACTGGTGAGAAAAATCATTCCAAAAAATCTGTGAAGCCCCACTGACTGTGGGGCTGAAGAGAGGGGATTGAAATATAGTCTCTCTCTCTCTCTCTCTCTCTCTCTCTCTCTCTCTCTCTCTCTCTCTCTCTCTCTCTCTCTCACACACACACACACACACACACACACACACACAACTCTCGAGTTGCTGCTCAGAATTTCTAGTCAGAATAGTTTCTGCACTCCAGTTCCTTCCATTAGGAGAAAGCTGGGAAGCAACAGGCCCTGGGTGTAGATGGATCTTGTTGATATAAGTCTGTTCTCTGGCAAGCAGCCTGGTGCTCTGCCTCTGGGGACCTCCTCAGGACCATCCATCACCGGCACAAAAGCACCCTTGGGTATGCACGGGAAGAAAAGAAAAGGTGCTTAGTCAGCCTTCCCTGCTACAGGAGCTGACTCAGCATCACCTTTAGCGTGAGCTAGAAACCCCCCTCCAGTTCCCCATCCCAGCAGCTTCTCCAAGAATGACATCCATAAATACGCTGCTCAGAAAACCTCCGTGTTAGCAGGAGGCAAGGAGGCACAGCAAGGTGGAGCTGTGTGAGAAACCAAATTAGGTGCGGGTCCTTTTGTTTCACCCAAAAAAGAGCTTGCAAAGAAAGACACAGAACCAGACAAGTAGGGCACCAGACAGAGCTTGCCTGAAAAAGGAAATGGAAGCAGACGTAAGCATCGGGGTAGAAAGAAAACCTTCAGACTACAGTTAAGAGAATGAGTCCCATTAACATGAGATAAGACTCTGAACTTCCTAGTAGCCGAGGAATTATACACCTTACCACTGGACACCTGAAAGTTCAGCCATGAGAAAGAGAAAAGACGTCTGGTGCTCACGGACGAGAAGACGCAAGTGAAAGGCAGTGGGTGAAGAAGGTGGTGATGTGGACACGTGAACCACAACGGGGTCAAAGAGGATGTGCACCCACATTTGGGCCTTTGACATAGACTCCAAGACTTGATAGTTGCTCAGGAAGAGAGACTTGGCTGGTGATGTAAAAAGAGGGGAGTAAGAAACACCAGAACAGAAGCCACCTCCCCACCAGAGGCACGATCCCTGGATATTCTGGCCCTCTGTTCTTCCCACTCAGACCTCAACCTCTAACTCTCCAGCTGCTTTCTTTTGATTCTATTTCCTGTCCCTAACCATCTCTGAGCCCTTGGAGTGGTCACATACATCATTCTATGTCCCTGGTATTCAGTCTCTTAATGGCAGACTTTGTCCCATCTCTCTCCTGTTGACGCCTGTCACTCCAGAGACAGACATCCATTCCCGTGACATTTTTTTCTCCAGTAAAAGCTGCTAAATAAATGAACCTGTAAGGTGACAGTCACTCTCCCAGATAAGTTCAGAGGAGCCAGCCAGGGGACTCAGCTGCAGTAGATCCCAGGTTTGACTCTGAGGTTAGGCCCCTGGGACCATGTACCCAATTGTACTTGACTCACACCTCAGCAAGTTCAAGGTGGTCCTGGCTATCCATTGCACTGAGGCTTTGTTGCTCTGAGAGGAGGCTGGTCTATATGTCATGATGGTATTCCATGTTCGAAGACAGACGGTAAAGCAACCACAGGGTCTTAGAGAATCCAGCACCTACAAGCCGTCAGATTTACTAGGCACAACCCCAGCCAGTCTTCTGAGATTGTTGCCTTTATCCGATCATTTTTCCAGACTATGACAATAGAAAGTGGGATTCACAGGAGATTAAGTCTGTTGACTCAGTCTTTGGATACCACATGGTGAAAGGCTACACACATGCATGTTACCTAGGCCCTGGCTGTATCTATTAAGTTTTGCCTGGCTGTGCAGGTGCAAATTCAGGGGATCTGGGGTCTAGCATTTGAGACTGTTTTGTCTGAGCTCAGCTGGATTGGATAAAAGGATCTGAGGATAAAGCTGGTTATATACAAAGTTGGCTTTCTGCAGCTTGGCTCCAGAACCCACTTGGAATGAATAGGAGTGTGTTGTTGACACAGTCAAACTATGAGGCAAGGTGACATCTAGACAATGGCCTTTCTCTGCTTCTCCATAGTTCCCCAAGCTAGATTTTTTTTCCTCTGGGTCATTTACAATTAGGGAGATTCACCACAAAGACACCTGAAGCCTAGAGGATACATGCCTGAGGAAAACTAAGCATAGGCACCGATGACATCACCAAGGAACATTCATAATGCCTATGACCTATGCCAGGTAAGGTGCAAAAATTTTACACACAGTATCTCCTTAGCCTGGTAAACCAGTCACTGTACTCTTCTGAAATGGAGATAAAAGCCAAGCTGGTTATGGGGGTCTAGGAGACCCCAAAGGGCCTAACTCCCGCCTGTCTGTGGAAATCCCTCTCTTCTCTTTACTCACTGATACTTTCCAGATGCCAAGGCATGCCTGGGGACACAAGCACATACTGCTTGCCACTTCTCTGTCTAGAACCCTCTTCTCCACACATCAGAATGTCTGTCTCATCTATTCCCATTTCTGAAGCTAGGCTGGCATACCGTGCGACGCAGCATCCCTTGTTCCTTGCAGGACTGCTCCAGCTGCGTGCAGTTCTCTTGCTGTGTTTATTTCTGTGCATGCGGTATGTTTCCTTAGGTATGATCAGTGAAGCAAAAAACTTGCATTTCCAGATTCCTGGCATAGCAATGATGTCTCAGGCAACACAGGTGCACGGCAGTGGCCTAGGAAGTGCTCAGAAATGAATGCCACGCCCTCCCCCATCTCTCTTTGTAATTGTCAAACTCCACAGCCTCAGCACAGGATATCTTCCCTTCCAGTAAGTGCCCCAAATAGACCAGAGTCCTTAGTACAACCATCCTGGCATTTGCTGGGGAGGGTAATAGTGACTTCATAGCCAAGATTTGGGTTGTTTTTGTAGAAACTTCCCGGGGATTACCAAAACTTGGGGACCTGATTGGGGCAGGGAGGAGCTAATATCACATGATAGGACTAAGCATAGGCCTCAACAAAATGCAGGGCCAGCAGTGCCAGTCAGTGCCATTCATCTCAAGAGCTCTTAGGATCTGGAAGTTCCGAATGGTGTCCGTGACTCTGGGAGCAGCTGCCTACTCCTCTAGACAGTGTATTAGGGAACATGAAGGCAAAGAGAACAAAGCAGAGACCATTGTAGCCAAAAGACAGAGGTCCATCCTGGGCTCTTCCTTTTCTCTTGCTCGGCGAACTAGACTGAAAAACCATCACTCCTTAGGCTTCATATGTAAATGAGGACGGGGTTGTGTACCTGTTGTAAAGTGTTCTGTCTCAATCACAGGACACACAGGATCTGGGAGCTGGAGAACACACCTGTGAAACCAGCACCGGGGAGACTGAGGCAGAAGGGGTTTCTGCCCCAGGCTACCCTGGGCTATACATAACAAGACTCTGTCTCAAAGACACTCAAACAGATGACTTTTGTTGTGTCTGGAATAGGCACATTTTTGAGCTGCCTCCAAAGTCCATTGTGCGCTGGGCTCCTTACAGGAGCAGTCCCTGACTGGTTCTAAGGTACAACAGGAGGGGGTTTGCATCTTAATTATATTTCCAGAGCCCAGGAGTAGAGCAGACATCTGGGCTAATGAAAGGAGCCCTAGAGTAGAAACTGGAGCTGGGTGTGGTGTGCCCTACCGGAAATCCCAGCCACCAGAAACTGAGGCTCATACCTGCCTATAAAACCAGGTCAAGGCCAGGCTAGGTAGGGTACGTGCATGTCTCAAAACCAACAAAATATAATCGAAGTATAAAGTCTATAAGTCATTGGAACTTCTATGTCAAAGTCATGGAAGTAAGTTCTGGCTGTGCCACTTGTGGGTGGAAGTCCCTGTGCCATTTCTAGGATGGTTCCCGATACCATCGAATAGGGAAAATGTCCGGTGTGACCCCTTCTACCCAACTCCACACTCTCCTCTTCCATCCACACTCATTACACCTTCTCCCTCCCGGGATATCTCCAAGTGTTCCTTTACACTGGGCTTTAGGGAGCTGACAGTTTCTGCTCCTGTTCCGGAACAGTCTTCCTTCAGGCTCTTCTTTGATAGGCACCTCTGACTCCTCAGCCCAGCCTTTCCTGGCTGTCTACTTCAGGAGCCCCAGACAGTCCTTGACGGTCTACAACAGTTGTGGCAGCATTCACAATCAACAGCTCCATACTGTTGGCTTTCTATCTGTCTCTTCCACAAACCGGAGACTTGCAGCAAAAGTAGCCCATGCTTACTTTGGTCAGCAATGTATTTCCAAGGCCTGACACAGTACCTGGGCCCCAGTAAGAACTCAATGAAGGCTTCATAGAAAATGGAGGCCTGCCTGACATTTCCTTCGATCTGTTTATACTGAAATTCCCCAGGAGCCCAGTTGGAAGAAACTTCAAACATGATACTCCTAAGAATCACCTCCAGCCACCTCCTGGCCCATCTGTTGGAGCAGTAGGGCATGAATTCTGGGCCAACCCCACTAAGTTTCATTCTCAGGTCCCATTATTAAAATGGGGTTAATAATAACAGTACCTAACTAGTAGAATTATTTTTGACGTGGAACAAATCAACACACATATATACACGCTGTCTATAAGCACACGGTCCCTGCTTTGCCTCATGCTGCTATGCCATTTATGGACACGAGGGTGAGGTGTACCGGAGGAGGGTTTCTCTTTCACTAAAATGCTGACTCCCCTTCTGGGCAGTGCTCAGTACTTGTGGTCTGTCAGAAGCAACTGGGGGGACTCTGAGGTATCTCAAAGTTACATCCAGACCCATGACTCCTTCCTCCAGCTGTGGGTCCTGAGTATTTCTCTCCATGAGTCCATCATGGAACCCCCACTGAGGCTCACTGTAAACCCTTTTTTCTCAAAGAGCCGCAGGGACACTGTTGTCTACTCTCCCCAGCAGCCTCTTGAGGCTTTTATTCCCACAGCCCAGGGACTGTCCTTGCTCTTCTATCTTGCCAAGCCGTGGCCTTCCTCTGGGAGGCAGACGTTTGGTGACATCTGGTGATACTCTGGGTTTCATGACTTGGGAGGAAGATGCTCTCAGAATCTAGTCAGTATAGAACAGAGATGCTTCTGAAGTTTCTGCTCAGTCCAACACCCACATAAGAACGTAGGGCCAATAGCGAGAGTGCTGACACTGATAGAGGTCCTCCAGTGGAACTATCCTTTCTGGGCATGAGGAGGAGAGAGCCTTGCTAAAATGGGAAGGGAAAAGTGAAGGGGTTGTAGCATAACTGTGCCCAACCACAGGATGAGCAAGTGTGGGAGATTGTGTTGTTTCATTGTAAATAATTATCCCACCCACTGGTTTAATAAAAAGCGCTGATTGGCCAAAGGCAGGCAGGAAGTGTGGGCGGGGCTACCAGACTAAGAAAAACTCTGAGAACAGTAAGCACAGAGCAGAACGCCAGAGAGAAGCTGGAAGAAGCAGAGGACAACTATGCTGCTGTGAGAAAAGGTACCGAGCTGCATGGCTGAAAAGGATAGAAGTCATGGGTTAGATGAAGGGTAGAGAGCTAGCAAGTGATATGCCTGGGCCTGAGGCTGATCAGCCAAAAACTATTGAAAGCATCTGTGTCTCTGTGGGACTGTGGGTCTGCGGGTCTGCGGGTCTGTGGGCCTAAACCTTGAGGTTAGGCCCGAAAGTCTGGGCCAGAAACCTCCTATTTCAGGCATTCGCAACCTTTATTGTTCTTAAGAGCAGTGTGCCCCTGAGCTAAGCCCTGAACTTGACCCACCAAACAATTCTAAGTAAGCCGACATTTTCCCCCCAGAAAGAGTACAGCAAGGTCATGTGACTAGGTCAAGGTCAAAAAGCATGGGCACAGAAACTGATACCCGCTCACACATCCTGAGCCTTGCCCTCTCTCTCAGAACTCTGAAGGCTTTACACAATGGAGACTAAATTAATTCCCAGTCAACCCTACAAGCTAGATCATGTTTGTGCTTATCATAATGCCCATTTTACATCTCATGAACCCTGAGGCACAGTGGGGTGCAGTCTCTTGAGGGGTTCCGTGCTGCCAGCAGGGAAATGGAGACAAAGTTTGAGGGCAGGGAGCACTATGGGAGAATCTATTTCACAACACACTGAGGTGAAGCCAGAAACACCTCCTGCCTCAGCCCTATGCAAGATCTAGCTCTCCCTCTCTGGTCACTCTCACCTGATATCTGTCACTCTGGACCTCAGTTTATATTTCACTGCTCCAGAACAATCCCACCTTGTTATCCATTGCATGTCACCATTTATAATGAGCTAATCGTAAGTACAGGGGGGTTGACTAGAAGTAGGGGCTTCCCTTTTTACTCTACGCTGTGTGGACAGGGACTGTGCAGTGCTGTTCCCCTTAGGATTCAGGCATTATGGCTGGCACTAAATAAGAGCTCATTAAAACTTGCAGCTGAAGGCTCGAGGGACGGCTCTGTTTGTGAAGTGTCTATTGTGCTAGTATGAAAACATGAAGTTCAGCTTCCACAACTCACATTAAAAGTCAGGCACAGGGGTGCTTGTTTGCAGTCCCAGGCTGGGAGGCAGAAACAGCAGGTCCCTAGGGCCTGTTGGCTGGCCAGCCTAACCTACTTGCTGACTCCATGACCCGGTGAGGAGGCCCTGTCTCAAAAAATAATATGGATGGTCTCTGAGGACTGACACTGGAGGCTGACCTCTGGCCTCTGCATGCATGCTCACACAGCGAGACACAAACATTGCTGCTCAATGCATGAAGGAGGAGGTCTAAAGCCAAAACAACAGCTGCTACCGGTCTGCCCCATTTCCCCATCTCCAGCGAGGTACAGCACTGTCAACAGAGCTCCATCCAAATGCCCCTCCATTGTCTGGCACAGGAAGCCATAAACTAACCCCCAATGCTGCCACCCTGTCACAGTTGCCCATCTTAATGGCTCTCCATCAGCCCGGCTTGAGTTGCCATCCGTCTGCAGAAGGGAGAAGGGCTGTGTTTGTTGGGGCAGCCATAGAGGACAGGCCTTTCTTCCTGCTGTATTTAAGCTGCTGCTAATCACGGAGATTAGACTAAAACAATTACAACAGCTAATTAAAGAACAATGCGGGTTTTGGCATCTTCGCGCAGACGGCACCATTGGGAATTCCTAACTCCGGGCAAAGCAGGGATAATTAAAACCCCAGCCCGACTCTCCCCGCTCTGGCAGCTGGATCACATTGATTAAACTGCAAATAAAACACGCGAAACCAACACTTTGTAGTCGATCCAATTTCACTTAAAAGGGCTTTCAACTGATTCATAAACAGAGAAGCCATAAACAGCCAATTATTTAACTGAAGCCAGTTATTTCGTCATCGCCATTCGCTGATCCCCTGCACTGGACCAGCTCAAGTGGTCCAGGGGACCCTGGACAAGCAGAGCCTCAAGAATCACCCCAGAGCTTAGCTTTGATATGCTGATAACAGACCTTATCCCCAAGCCATTCCTTTCGAGGTGGTTTCCCTGAATGTGCCTGAATCGACCCGGGGTCAAGCCTTGAGAGGTCAAGAGTGTATGAATAAAGAGAGCTCTAAACCATAGCTACATTGAAAAAAATAATAACTGAAATTATTCAGAGATGGTCAAGTTCAGATTATACAAAGCACACACTGTCTATTACAGTAAAGAAAAGACGTGCCCTCGCGTTATGGGATGATGGCTACAACAGCAAGGTATCAAAAGATGGTTGGACAGAAATGTTGTAATCCCAGTCTGGTCCTGTCCACATGGCTTCTCTGTGTGCACCAACGAATACGGCCATCTGGGTGGCTGCCTCTTCTATCAGCCCCTCCCAACCAGGAGATAAGGGGGTGGGACAAAAAATAATGAATGTCCTGGGAAAGAAGAGCAGAACACATACATGTAGCGTTATGTGAACTGAACAGGCTATATTTTGAAACATGTATGTTTATTCATATATGTGTGCTGTAAAAATCAATGAAGAAAATAGGCCATGGATTTATAGGAAAATGTATATAAGTACACAAGCATGCAGGCATTCTCAAGAGTAATTAATGCAAAAAAAAAAAAAAAAAAAACCCATGAATTTGAAGGGAAGTAAAGACGGGTATTTGGGAATATTGTAGAAAGGTAAAGGAAGAGAGCAATGTTATAATTAAATTAAAATTCCAAATAATATAGTATATCCATACATACTGAGAAGGCCAAGCAGCTGTTTAAAAATACGTGAATTTGACATTCAAAAAACCAGACTCCCCCAACACACATACACTCACACACACATGCACACATACACACACATACTCACACACCAAATGTGTGGTATGTGCTCAAAACCCCCCGCACTTGGAAAGCTGGGGCAAGGGGATTACAATGACCTTTAGGTAAGCCTGGGCTACATGGTGAGAAGCTGTCTCAAAACACCAAAGAGACAACAAAATGTTGATGTATGTTTCTGAGACTTGCCAAGAATGTGATTTTAAAAATTACTATTGTGGCTTGGTTGAACATCAGATGGCCAATATTTAACCCTTTGCGACAAGAATCTCATGGTTTTGGCCAATATCATCAGGAGCAGACGTTAAAAATTTCCACATGATTTATTTCAGAGTGACTGTCAAAACAAACATCTACGGAAAAGCTGGGGGAATATGTAACAAACTGGAATGGTCACTTTTTGCCTTCCTTGGTCATCTCCCAACTTTCCAATCATGAGAATTTACTGCTTTATGAGTGGAAAATATTGCATTCAGATGTTTAATTTGGGTAAGTTGCTTAGTGCTTTTGAGCTCCTAGCCTCATGTTTATATCACAAATACAGTAAACTCCATCAGTGAGGCCACTCTCAGATATCACGGACAAAACTGGTTAATTTGCCTGTGGACATCTGTCTGAGAGGGACAAAGATAGAAGCAAGCTTAAATTCATAGGTATTGATGGTTGGATTGATTCAGGTATCATCAAAGCACAAATTAGAAATGATCGGTAATGTCTCAAGCAAGAAGACTCCCCGTGACCAGAAGGGCTATAAGAATCATGTCCTCATCTTCGGAATCTGCCACCCATGCCATGTTTGTCTATTTTGCTTCCTTCTTCTCTTTGTGTTTTGTTTTTCTAGAGACAACATCTTCCTGTAAAGCCTAGGATGGCTCAGAACTCACTGTAGCACAGCCTAACTCATCAATCCACATTGTCTCCCCATTGAATGATAAGGTTGAAGGTGTCATTGACGATTAGCTTCATTACAGGACTATCTTTCATTTTATAAATGGAAGAACTTGGCCAAGGTCTCAGGATGATGGACAGAGCCATGGTGCCTGTAACGGTAGAGAGTAATTGTCCTTTTGTATTATCTCCCCAGCTATGCAAAATGAAAACACTGTGGATCTTGTGGGGCAGTACGAGAGTTAAAAACACTGTTCTGTGTGGAGTTAAACATTTTGTAGAAGGGTAGATCTCATTCTAACAAACGAAATTAAAAAAGGAGAAACAGCAGCAAATACATGAAGGTGACGGACATGACTCTAATTTTGGTGACATTGTATAGGTCTGTGAATGCTACCAAACCTTCAGATGGCATTGACTAAATAAGACAGCTTTTACATGTCAGTTTTACTCTGATAAAACAGAAAGGAAGCAGACATGCAACATGCAGGGTGTGTTGGTGCACCCCAGTAGTCCCTGACCTTCGGAGGCTGGGCCACGAGGTTTGTCATGATTTCAGGGACTATCTGGGCTACATAGTGAGTTCTAGGCTGTGCTGTACTATAAATAATTGAAAAGCAAAATTACAATATGACCATCAAGGAAAACAAAAGAAAAGAAATCCCCAAAACCAAGTGTTTATAAAGTGAACTAGTACTGGTATAAGCATGTTATGTCCAGTACTCCTTAATTCACTTGATGGTAGCAGTCTCTAGACAGTCATAAGCAATCAGATTGTGCCAGATTCCTTTAATATATTCATTTTTTATTTGTGCACCAAATATTTTCATTAAAAAAAACCCAGTGCTTGAGTCAAGAGTGCACTTTAAAAGACTTATTCAAAGTAGATGAGACAGCTGTGAACAAATACAGTTAGTTAACTATATACAGTTAGACCAATTTGAAGGGAACAATTGCCTTTTCATACCTGATTATGATCAGATTCTATTTTAACACAAATCTCCGACTATAAAATTGCACTTGGATTTCATAGGCAAGTCTGTTTTTTCTCTCAAGTCTTAAATTCCATCCTGGCGAGCCAGAGGATTCCACTGACCTGCTCTCATCTGAGATCTAGATCAAAGCAGCTGGCTGCCAGCTCTGGCTCTGGCCACATAGAGCCAAGGCTGAGGTCAGAGACTGGCAACCCCTCAGGCTCTTGCTGTACTCAGAATCTGCTGGGCAGATTTACTCTTTCTTCGAGTATCAGTAATCTGAGCTTGGAGACAAGAGGGTGGTGGTGCTGGGGAGATTCTGACGTTCACACAGGCAGCTAGAAGAAGAAGAAACAGGTTGTTCTTCTAGAGCCTGTATCCTCTCTATGTTGCTGATGTTGGGTCCTCTCTGGGGTGGAAAAGCAGGAGTGGGTCCACACCGTGATCAGTACCATTGAAAAGATCTCCAGATAATGAAGGTGAGAAATGGAAGAAGGGGAAATGGATCACAAAGCAGACAGAAGGATAAGAATAAGAATGGGCTCTGGGTTCACAGACCAGGGAGTCACACCAGGTATGATGTCCTGAGAGATCATGGGCACTCCTAAAGAATCCAACTCCCGTGCTTAAGATGAAAGACTGAAGAAGTTTTAAATTGTGCGCACTATATTCCACTGTAAAAGGCCGCCGGGAAGGGGTTGGAGAAATGGCTGAATAGGTAAGGTGTTTGCTGAACAAGTGTGAGGACCTGAGTTCAACCCTCAGCACTAGGTAAAGCGCTCCCAGCATTGGAGAGATGGAGACAGGAGTATTCTTGGAGCTCAATAGCCATCCAGGCTTATTCTGTGACTTCAAAGCCAGTTAGAGGATAATGTTCCTAAGGATGATGCCTGGGGTTGACCAGTGGCCTCTACATGTGAGTATACAAACACACACACACACACACACACACACACACACACACACACACACACACACACACAAAAGAAAAAAGAGGCAGAGAGGGAGGGAAGACATGAAAATGTATGATATAATTTACTAAGATTCCTTAGGTATAGGGCTTAACAATCAAGAAAATCAGGCTTCCAAGGCCTCCAGATAGCTGCAATATACAAATGTATTCTCCTACCTCCAGATAGCTGCAATATACAAATGTATTCTCCCACTTCCAGATAGCTGCAATACACAAATGTATTCTCCCATTTCTTGGCCCTTAAGTCCACCTCCTTCTAAACTTCCTTCTCATGCTGTTATGTGAGAGTCTAGTACAGAGGCTTGTAAAGGCTTTCTCAGTATCAGAGACTCAAGGTTTTCAGCTTGGTGCACCCAGTGATCCCTGTCTCTACAGCTCAGATCTGTGCTAGCAGCCAAGAGCCCACAGTAGTACATAATAGATGAGTGTGGCTGTCTTCCAACAAAACCTACCCTACCCCAGCCTGCCCTACCCCAGCCTGGGCTTTCTCCTTTGGGAGAGCTGGTTGGATTTGGCTCATGTTCACACTCCACCAAATCATAGCCTAGAACAAAGAACATGATTTCTGGACAGGCTCAGACCTAGATTCAAATAAACCATGAATCAGCTGCTCCCACACTTGTCTCCTTTATTTTACTGTATAGTAAATATAATATCCACTTTAGGGCTGTCACGGTGGCAAAATGGCTCGGTAGGTAAAGGTGCTTGCCTAGTAAACCAGTGACCTGAGTTTGATTTTCAGAACCT
The DNA here is from genome assembly GCA_033318265.1 of Phyllotis vaccarum. Taxonomy (NCBI): domain Eukaryota; kingdom Metazoa; phylum Chordata; class Mammalia; order Rodentia; family Cricetidae; genus Phyllotis; species Phyllotis vaccarum. The sequence continues at coordinate 2,697,071 of JARWLC010000019.1, forward strand.
ACAAGAATAAGAAAAGCAACTTTACAGAATTTTCCTCCAATCTCTGCATTGTCGCCATAGAACACAGCTCCCTGGCCCACCTCTCTCACACACATACACAGACACTAATAATAATAATAATAATAATAATAATAATAATAATAATAATAATAATAACAACAACATAAAATAATAATATAAATACATTTTATAAAAGATTCCTATTTATTGACTTTATAACTTCCAGTATACGGACATGCAAGTAACATACCCCCAGGGAAAGCAATTGAAATTGACCACCCTGAGTATCCTAATTTCTGAAACGGCATTGAAATGATCGCTTCTAGAAGCTTCTACTCTACAGAAAATGTTGAAAACATAGTATATTGCCTCCCTTTTATCAATGTGTGTGCCTCACTGTGTTGATTGAGCAGATGTGGTATGACACGCAATCTCAGCCCATCCTTCACACACACACACACACACACACACACACACACACACACATACACACACACACACACAATGCATGCTTGCATATCTGTTGACTCCACGTGTGCAGAAACCATCTTTGACAAAGCAAGTGCTCATCAAAAAACTATTTGTCCACTGATGAACATGAAAACACTCTCCCAAATAACCAGCTCTCTACAACGCTGAGCAGTGGGCTGGGCTCTCCAGCACTTTGGAAATCACTCTCTGCATCCATTTCCCTCCTGGAAGGAGCAAAGAAGCCACTTGATGCAGCCCAGGGATTATAAAAGGCTATTAGCTGTTTGCCAGATTCCAGCCACCCCAGCATGAGAACTAAGACTGCAGGCCTCAGGATGAGAGGGCTGGGGTACCTCGGGTTGGGTTTCTGTGGAGAAGGCTCCTCCATGACAGGATAAATAAGGAGCAGCACCTTGCCTGATGAGCAGAGCAGGTAGCTCACGTGCACTGGGGTTGGGGGTTCAAGGGAACATGCCTCACGGGCAGTTACTCTTAAACAGTTTAGACAAGATTCTGTATTTGGCCACAGACGGTCAGTGCATTTGAGAGCCATCAAACACTGGGCTGCCCTGTATGAAGGCACTGATTACACTCAGCCATGCCCTCGCTGGTCTCCTGGTTATTGCCAGCCCCTCTGAGTCTCATCAGCCAGTCACATCTTTAGCCAAGATGGCAACAACTCAAGCCTGAGGGAGCACTATGGCTCCAGAGGCACTAAGCAAGGTCCTTTCAGTGACGCGGTGTGTGGATCAATGACACCACCCTGAGGTGATGTCAGAACAAGGGTGGAGGCAGGCAATGTCCTTTTAGAACAACGCAAATGGACACTCGTGTTCCCTGGCTCCAGAACAGATGATCCAACGTCTGCCTGTAGCTGTGAAAACTAGGTCCACATGGAGTCAGTGGAGATCGGCTGAGGACGGCCAGATGTAGGCTTTGGCTTGAGGGCTTTGGTCTGCTTGGCTGACACATCTGCTTCCCAGCCATGGCTGGTTTTGATTTGGTTGTGGTTGTGTTTTTACTTTTTGAAGGAGTAGAGGCTGAAGCCACCCTCTGGGATGAAGAAAGATCTCTCTGTGTGCATGTGTGTGTTAATGCATGTGTACATACCTTTGTATACATCTTTATGTATACATATGTGTGAATATATGCCTCTGTGTGTGTCTATCTTGGGTCAGTGATATGTGTGTGTGTGTATATATATACACACACAGATACACACACACACACACACACACACACACACACACACACACACACACACGGTAGCCTGGAAGCTGTTATTGTTTTATTGACAGGCATAGCTAAAATCCAAGAGGCCAGTTATTAACGCACAAGCCAGGTGGATCTAAGCCAACATACGATTCTCCCATCTACTCTTCCCCACCACACTGTGAACTGAGCTGACAATCTATGGATTGTGATATATATAGACACTGGTGAAACAGAACAGATTAAGATGACAAACTCCTCTGTCCATTTTGCTTCCTGGCCAAGGACTGCTCACCAAACAGTTCTGATCCCAGGGACCAGTGCAGGGGTTGGCATGGCCTGAGTGTTGGCCTTCTATTCCTTAAGAGCCACAGGATTGTCCAGACAAGATAATCACACCCTCTGGTGGGAACCAATGGGATGGTCTTGGCTTTGTGCTGCAGCACAGCCCATGGGTCATGTCTCTAAATGCTCATTTCACTTCACTTCTATATGTTGATAGTGACATCTCCTTTCCCAGTGAGTCTGCATGACTAGTGAGCCGCCCCTGTCAGGTTGCACTTTGGGTGGAATCCTGGTTTCATCTCTGGGCCACAAGTGAGCTAAAAGCACAGCATGGCTGGCCTCAAGAAAGAGAAAGAAGGTTATCCAGAAAGCCACTTCAGAGACCCCATCCCAAAGGCTCACTCTGGAGGGCAAGTATCCTTGAATCTAGAAGGAACAGGGGCTTGGGAGGCTGGAATTTAGATACATTGGATTTAAGTTCATTTCAGATCAGCCGGACATATATGCCCAGAACTTATATCCTTGACAGTCACATGCCTGCTGGCAAGTGCTCTAAATTCTTCAGCTCCCTGTTTCCACACAGACTCTAGCAGGAGCCTTAAACATCATTGAGAGCTAAGCACATACGCATCCAAGAAACGGGACATTTCACAAAGTGGACACAAGCTGGATTAACTAAACTCGACTAACCAGAACCACCCACAAAGGGAGTCCTTTCTGTATCCTCTCAAAAGACTTTAAGACAAAGAGTTGAGAAAAACTGCAATTTACAAAAGGAAAAGGAAAAACCTTTCTGGTTGTCTCTCAGATCAAATCCAGATCCAGCCTGCTCTCCCTCACCACCTCAAGAACCACTTGTGCAAATTCAAATGTCCCAGCAGCTACATCATAAACATAGAAGCAACGGAAGAGACGGACTCAATTAAGCTATTTTATTTAACCCCTATTTCCAAAATATTATCAGGTGTATAATCAATAGGAAAAATTCTGAGACCTAGAGCATATTAAGTAGTGAGATATTTTAAATTCTCCGTGGTGTGTGTACAGGTTCGTGTGTATGTATGTCTTGTGTATCTATCTCCGTCTGGCACATGCAGCCAGAGACCAATATCAGATGGCTTCCTCAATTGCTGTCCATCTCGCCTAACTTTAAATGTTTTGTTATAGAATCTTGAGTCAAGCTGTTACAAGAACTTGGTCATCAGTCAACAATCCTTTGCTCAGCATCATCTCCCACAGGTGCACCTTGATGGATAAAGCTGAGTCTGGGCTCCAGCGGGCTTAAAACTACAGCAGTGATTTCCAAGTCCTTTCCCAGCAGGAAAATGGCTACCGTGGGAGCTGCCATTTGAATCTATCTTTCTCTGATTTGCAATACACAAGGTCCATTCTCATCTTCCATTTGAGTGATCTCACATGTTAGAGCCAAGAAAGGAGTGGGATTGAGAGACTTCTCCAGAGAGGTCTTCTTTTGTACTAACAACCAGCTAATGGCACCTACAAAGACCTTCCCTGAGAGGTGTGCTATATAGCAAGGGGGGAAAATGATCTGTTGGTTGCCTGAAATAAGGGCTGATATATGGAGCCAACATTATTAAGCCTACTTTGCTAGTGAGAAAACTGAGCCAGAAAAAGAAATAAATTTCTGTCTTGAGTCACAGAGAATTCTAGAAGGTTCTCTTTCCATCAGGACAGAGAACCACCTCTCCCCCGTTAAATCATCCATCTATTCTTTCCCACCTTCTCCTGTGCATGGTATGAGAATTCTTTTATTTCCTAGTTCTCTCTCGTCAACCCATTGGTATTTCTACTTTAGTGAGTTTGTTTTAAAAAGAAACATTACCCATACGTTGGAAGCAAAACTAGTCTAATTTGCCATAAATGGGATGTAACTAGGAAAATACACACAGAGCTCTTAATGTCTTTAAAGTTTGCTCCTGCTGTGCATAAGCTTCTCTGTGAGCCACCAGCTACCATCCTAGATGTCTGGAGAAGCTGCAGAGGAGGAGAAGAGTCTATCTGGAAGAAAGACAAGGACCCAGGACGACAAGGAGCATCCAGGTTGGGTGCATGGCTCATGGAAAGACACAGAGGTGAGTGGATGGAGAACACAGCTCAGACTGAAGACGGAAAAACACTATCTACATAGCTCTTTGCCACAGACACTGAGCTCCTGCTGGGATATATCTAACTGGGATGATGAGCTTACAAGCATTTTAAAAGCAAGGACAGAAATGACGGTGTTTGAGTCACCCCCCCACCCTTCGCCTCAGAAAGCAAAGTGCCCAGGTACCAACAGCATTCCCTAGAAGTTTACAGCTCTGGTGTCTAACTTAATTTTTTTTTCCAGCAGGAAAAAATGCAACAATCAAATTTTCTGCATAACTATACATCATAAGTGGGTATCCAGTGTCAAGGGGAGATTAACAGAGAGGGGAAAGGGAGAAAAAAGAGATTGGTGGCCAACTGCAATCATGGGGTACTGACAGGTCAGCCGCAGGCCTTGGTGTGTGCATGTGTACGTGTGTGTATGTATTTGTATACTCACATGTGTGTGTTCCTATAATCACATGTGGAGGTCATTCGACAATCAGCACGTGCACACACACATACACACACACATACACACACACACACACACACACACACACACACACACACACACATGAGAGAGAGGGGGGGAAAGGGAGGGGGGAGAGAGGGAGAGAGAGAGAGATGCACAGAGAGACACACAGACCTCGTAAAGGGTCAGAGCTTTAGCTCCTGTGGATTCCATAGGGAACGCTGACCCAGATAAGTCAACAGCCCCCACCCCCATAGGGGCTTCTTTTAGGTTTCTGCATTATGGGCAGTGTTCACTGTCGGAGACCTTGACAGTGTCAGGCCAGCTCAGGAAGCATGAACATCTGTATAAATGACACAGATCTTGCAACTTTCCCAACAGAAAAGGTGGGTAACAAATTGGTTAACATTTACTTGGTGAATAAAAGAAATATATTCAGCATTTGTGTTCCGCAAGAATAGCCATTATGGAATTTTATAAGGCCATGTGTAATGCACTGCAACTGAGATAAAAATTAATATTCAGCTCCGTAAGGGCTCACAAATGCCTCTCCCCTTCAAAAAGAAAGAGAAAAAATCAAAAGAAAAGCAGGTTTTCCTTGGAAGAATCGTTGAGTCTAACTAGTTTTACTTATATTCACAGTCAGGAGAAGACAGTGGCCTGTGAAGACCTGTAACATGGACTTTCTTGAAGTGAACAAGTAGCAATTTTTCTGGAGTTCTTAGGTGCAAGAGTCTGCATTGTCAAGCCGAGATGTGACCTGCCCCGCCTCCCGCCTCCAGTCAACTGTCTTCTAGGGCAGAGAGAAGAGCCTCTACAGGACCTCTCTTAGCACATATGAGATCATGAAATCCTGGGGTCAAGGTTAATTCCTACAGAAAGAAAGGGAGAAGGGAGAGAGAGGGGGAAGGAGGGAGGGAGGGGGGAAGAGAGAGGGAGAGAGAGAGGAAGATAGGGAGGGAGAGAGAGAGAGAGAGAGAGACACGAAGGTCTGGAATCACATTCTTGACAACCTCACAGCATATCACAAAGACTCATGTCTCCAAGGACCATTCCTTCCTTGCTCCAGACCTGTCCACTATTGACCTATTCCGTAACTCAGATTTCCCTACACTAACACTGCTCATGTCAAAGTTCTTGCCTATCTTGTCTACACCCACCTCTCTCTGAGATAATTTTCCCAGACTGGCCTTGAACTCACTACGTCAGTGAAGGCAGATTTGAACTGACCCTCTTGTCTCCTCTTTCCAACAGTTGAGATTTCAGGCAAGTTCCATTCCACCTGGTTTTGTGCAGTGCTGGAGATCAAACCCAGGACTTCATGCATGACTGGCAGAACTCTATCTACTATTTGTTTTAAAGCCCCTTAAAGATGCCCCTTCCTAACTTTTTTTTCAACTTCCCTTTCACCCATCATTACAGCTCTTCTGAATGTCCTCTTTAGGTTCCGTGTACCTCCAAACTCACCTCTACAACCCACCCCACACAGCAGCAGAGGGATGTCAAATTGATGTCCTAGTGAGCGATTCTGTTTAGACACGTTCAGTGGCTCCCTATCACCCACAGGAGGATTTGGGACTTCTTGATAGGATCATTAGTACCTGGGCCTTTTCCTCCTGCATTGGCTACTTCACCTGCTGATCCCTGATCCTTGGCCTTTGCTTCCTAGCTGTCACTATCTCCTGTAATTTCCTGTCCATGCTCCCATTCCACCTCTGTTTACTCAGGAACAGCTTTATCTATGTAAGGATGTGCTCTGAGCCTGGCTTACTGACCCTTTGGAAGGTATTATAAACAGCTGCTTCCCATGGGTGTTCTATTGGGAGTGTTTAGATACTATCACAGAATGGATAAGAGTCACAGACACATCAACAAGCCTTTTCTGTAGGCTGGACTGTAGCTAACTGAGTGACTGAGCATTTTGCCAGCTTGTTCCAAGGGGCCAGGTTACACTCTCCACATGAAAAAAAAATCTACATATCTTATAAAATTCAGCTACAAACAGAAAAATAACCCTAGAGGATAGAGAGATGGCTGAGTGGGTAAAAGGGCTTGTGGCCAATGAATTCAAATCTTGGGATCCACATAAAGGTGGAAGAAGAGAAGCGGATCTTACTGGGTTGTCCTCTGACCATTCCAACATCAATAATAATGACAATAACAATATTTTCAAAAATGAAAAGAGTGATGGAGAAGGCTCAATGCCTGTGACCTGCACACAGTCACTCTGTAGGGACTTCCCTGTCACATCTGCATTAATATGTCTTCCTAACCAGCCCCAGGGCCTTTTCAGTAAGCTGTGGTCTTAGGAGTCTATGGAGAGAAAATGCCGAGGAAGTCATTGACCTTGTACTTCCATGGGCAATTATTTTTGCTAATTCTGATTAAGATGTATCGTGTCCTTCACTCCTGAATGTCACTACAGTGGTGCTGCCAGTACTCGAGACCTTGACACTGATGCAAGGTGCAAACATGTTCATGTCACACTACCTGATAGCAGATGTCTCAGGTTACTGTTTATTATACCACTCCTCTAACTGACAGTAGTTAATTCTTCTACTGCCAAATCTAGTTAGCTATCATGCTAATACACAAACAAGCACAGGGTCCCCTGCAGACTGCTGGTTTACATATATTCTGTAACTATATTTGGTATAAATGTTTTCCTTTTTCTTACTATGCATTTACATTTATTTTGAAATACTGTTCAGAGACGGGGTGGCATAGGTTCCTGCAGATGCCAAAGGGATCCTAGAACAGAGGTGTCAGTAACCTGTTCTAGACTATGGGCTCACTGGTGATGAAGTACAAGTTTCCTGCATATCTTAATCCTAGTACCTAAAAAGCACTGGTTGGTGCATGCTACTATTTCCAAAAAGTGAACTGAGGTTCTCTATGTGCCTAGCTGAGGGGGGAGCCTAGCTACAGACGTACATATTCATCAATCTTTGTCATCTGTCAGCATATCCTTTATCTACTTATCTATCATGTATGTATGTATGTATGTATATATGTATGTATGTATGTATGTATCCATCATCTGTCATCACTCAATCATCCAAGTATATATCACTTTGTGATCCTTCCTCCCACACAGTACTCTATTTATCCATTATTTGCAATAACACCTTTCCATTCGCTACCCATCCATCCATCCATCCATCCATCCATCCATCCATCCATCCATCCATCCATCCATCATTCTGTTATCTGCCACCTAATACCCAACATCCATATCTCCCACTATGCACCCACTCACCATTCATCTATCCATCCATTACTCTATCCTTCATTTCATTCTCCACCCATTTATTTGCTAACAGTATTATCCCTAGTCTCGCCCAATCCACAGTTCTGTCACCATTTCTATAGTCAAGTTGTTTGCTCGGCTCAGTAGTTCATTTGGGAACTTGGTCAAGGAAAAACGTAACTCATTGTGGAAACGAGTGGCGTTACTTTCTTATGTGACCTTGGACATGTCTTTTCACATGCCTGTGGCTTTGTTGTCTTCCAGAGGCCTAGAATAGAGCTTTGTCTTCAGCTGCCATACCACAGGCTGGGCCATGAGCCCAGGCATAGCCCTGAGCCTGTGCCCAAACCATTGACTCCCCAAAGAATTCATTGATTTCTTGCTTTTAAAATATCACAGAGCCTCAAAGGACAGTTGCAGCTCTTACTAAATCCACCCACCATGCCATGGTGGCTTAGTTCTGCTGAGAGCCAAATCTTGCTCTCAGTGTGTGTGACCTTGGGTGACTTACTTCATTTTCCTCAGTTTCCTTCCTTTTCTTTGCAAGCTGGGTGACAGCCACACTATCTCACAAGGGTTTCTGGAACCTTCTTAGCAAAGCCATTGAGTTTATCCCGGTGAGGAACTTAACATGAGGGCCTGCTCATAGTTAAGGGCTCGTGTTACAATGTAGTGGTTTCTTGGTCCTGGGCAGCCAGAGGTCCAGACTCACAGACCTGCAGCCCCAGACCCCTTAGCTGCCTGCTGTCGCTCAGGCCCTAAAATGACTTAGACGCTTATATTAACTTTATGCTGTTTGGCCTATGGCTCAGGCACATTGCCAGCTTGCTCTTACATCTTAACTCAACCCATTCTCATTAATCTGTCTGCCACATGGCCCATGGCTCACCTGTGTTCCTTACATGTTGCTCCTTTGGACTTCTGGCTCTGGCTGTCTGACTCCCGTCCTGCTCCTGCTACCTATTCTGATTCCTCCTCCTACTTTTTCTATGGTGCCTGTCATGGGCCAAAACAGCTCCTTTATTTAAAGATTGCTATTCACAGCATACAGAAAGACATTCCTACATCAGGCTCAAACAGTGTCAGGACCTTTACCTGCTTCCTTTGCTTCAAGGGGGCAGAGAATCCAAATGGGATTTGGAACCCTGGAAAGAAAACTAGGAACCAGCCAATACCTGTTTTGGCAAATGCTTCAATCCCTTACCCCAGTATTTGTCAAGAAGGCACACATTAACAACTATCCATGCCTTTGAAATAGAAAACAGGAAATAAGTGCTCACAGATCTGAGGGAGCCTCATGAAGGACAAGTCAGTTTCCCTTCACATCATTTAAAACACATGCCCTCAGGGCTGGTGAAATCTGATCACTTATGCTACGGATATAAGAGTGACTAACATTTGTGTTGAAAACAGGAAAACGAAAAGGAGCCACCTACATATCTAACAACAGGAAATCAACTCACCAGCAAAGGGACAGCTCAGATATTCAACTAATATTTATACAGCAGTTTCTATGTACTAGATACCAAGTCAGGTGCTAGAAACAGCATTGGACAAAATGGAAATCTAATAATCGAAAGAGAAATATGGGCTGAGATGAAGTGGGCAGATAGAGAGACAGGAAGTACGCATTGTTATACAATATTGATTATTAGATTCTATTTCGTGGAAATAAAGGAATGCCTGTCACCAAACACACACACACACACACACACACACACACACACACACACACACACACACACACACAGATGCATACGCACAAAAGGACAGATCATAGCTATGAATAGCAATAACCTGAAGAATGGAGCAAGGGTCCAGGGACTTTACTTGACACGCTTTCATATGGTTTTATTTTGTCTTGTTTTACCAGGAACTTGCATTACTACAACACACCATCCAGTGGGTTCTATCTCAGATCACATGGACAATGCAAGAGTTCTCTTGGCTTCCACTGTTAACACTACTCCAAACCACCATGGCATCCCTGGGGCTCTTGCCACAGCCTCTATTCTTGACCACAACAGATCATTTGGAGCAGAAGCCACCAATTCCAGGGCTTCCCAACGTAGTGTGGAAGCGAATTCCTTTCTAAATTTGACAGCATCCTACTGTCCTAGTCCCCTCTGCTCCAGCTTCACCACACCAAGAAGACCCTACCTCAGGACTTGGCACCAACTGCCCCCATTCATGCAGCTGGGGCATGAGCTCAGCCACTTGCTCTCTGGTTAAAGGTTGCTAAAAGAATTGTCCTGTCATATTAAAGGGAGAGCCTTTCCCTAACTTAACTAACTGCTCTCCGGTATTCTGACTGACTTACATTCCCATAGTACTTGTCCTGTGGACAAATCCACAATTCTTATTTGCTGTTCTTCAGTGTGTGAGCTCAAGAAGGTCAGGACCAGTGTCAACTTCACTGCAATGACTCCAGACTCTGAAAATAGTGTCTCGTACACAGTAGACTCTCAATAAATATTCAATGTGTTCAGCGTGTGATAATGACATAGCTATACATTACATAGCTATACATTATAGTAATGATGACTGTAACCATGAAACCCAAATTGAGAGAGGACCCACAAGTCCCCAAAGAATAATTTGCAAAAATAGAAAATAAAAACAAACCACATTTTAGCCAACCCAACTACCTTCAGAAAACACCCTGAAAGAAACCCTCAGAGGCTGCCAGGACCTACAGTGGCCTGTTGTCCTAAGCTGATGCCCTGTACACAAGCTTCTTTCACCAAATCCAGGGATTGATGCCAGTGAGGTCTGAACACGTCATAGTGTCAGGCCCCAAAGCCACAGACTATATCTGGCAGTGTCGGGGGACAGGGGGCCACACCCTCCTGAGACTGCCTAGCCAAACAAATCTGAAACTTCAGTCAATGTCATCCCTGTGGTCTTCAGGGATACAGCTTTGCATTGTGTTTGGTGCTTACCTTAATGCCTCCTATAGAATAGAGAAATGGACTGGGAGATCCCACATCCCCAAGCAGAAGCTAGAGTCTTTCACCATAGTATAAAGACCTGTGACCACGGCTTGCTATCTTAAAAAGTACAGTAGAAGCATTTTGCTCAGGAAATCTTGGCAGTGAAGGGAGACGCTTGGTGATGTGTTTAAAACAAGTTTATATGAGGTCATTTAGGGCAAAAACTGGCCATCTGACCAGTGACTTCACCCTGTATCACCAACATAGAACTAGTGGGGTCATAGGTCTTTTCACTTCTTGCTTTGGCAGGTAATTCTTACCCAGGGATAATTTATCCCTCAGGAACATGTGGATAAGTCTGAAGACATTCTTAACTGTAAGATTGCAAGGGTACTTCATTTAGTTAGTGGGTAACCAGGGATGCTGCTGAATGTCATACGGTACAGAGCACAGTGAAGGGTGGGCCTTTGTACAATGTCAGAATACCACAGTCGAGCAGCCAAGGATGAGTCAAGAGGGGGAAACACGGCAGACCTGGAGCCTAAGTTCACAGTTCAGCTGCAGGCACAAGAGTGGAAAGATGGGGTGAAGGTCATGTGACCTGGTAGATAGAGTGCTCGCCTAGTATGTGTAGACAAAAGTGTCTGACTCGGTCTAGCCCTGAGGTTCAGACCTACAGTTCCACAGCAGGTTAGTCTCATTTTATATTAATTACAAACTGCTTGGCCTCTGGCTTAGGCTCATTACCAACTAGCTCTTATAACTCAACTCAACCCATTTCTATAAATGTATTATATTTCCATGTAGCTCCATGGCTTTACCTACGTTCCATTGCATCTTGCTTTCTGGATGGCAGCCTGCAGTGTCAACATGACTCGGCCCTACGTTGTCCTTTATCTCTGTTTGGATTTCCCGCCTGCCTCTAAGATACCTCCTCATTGGCCAAAACAGTGCCTTTATTAACCAATGGTAATAAAGCATATTCATAGCATAAAGAAAGAGATCCCATATCAAGTATGCACAAAGTTCTTCCTGCTAGCTAAACTCTGGCATTATGGGGCACATCTAAAACGCCAGCATTACAGAGTTGAAGGCAGGAGGATCAGAAACTCGGGGTTATCTCTCGCTACCTATTGAGTTCCAAGCTAGTATGAACTATATTAGACCCCTTGTCAAAACTTAATAAAATTAATTTAAATAAGTTAAATGGATCTACCCGCGAGTTGCTGATTTGGGTCTCAGTAGCAGCCATCTAATCAAGGTTAATAGCTCTAACCTGATCCATTGCTTGGCTATATCTAGGCACATTGCACCAGGTGAGGTGATAGACGGCAGTAGGGAGCCAAGTGGGGACTATATGCAATGGGTATATGTGGAGGATCATTGTGATTCATTCATCATCACCACCACCTCCCTTTCATATGGCTTAAGGACAGACAGAACACATATGCAGCCAGTGAAGGCCTGGAGAATCACTTTGAACAATGGTCAGGAAGCAAGAAGGTGCCTCCTGATACCTGTTGGTATTTGGGGCAGTACCTAAATACTGTCAGCAAGTGTCTCAGAGTCCTTTAGAGCATTCAAGGTTCTTTCTTCCAGCATCGAGCAGGCTCTGAGAATGCTCCTCAGTTCTATCCATCTGTCACATAAGGTTGCAATTCACTTTGGTGGCCCCCCTTTTCAGCTTCCCCACCTCATCCACAAGAGCTACTATGCCTTTCAGAAAACAGAATTGGGGTTGTAATTAATAAAATACTCCTTTTCAGGAAGACGGAAACCACAGGAAGGGCTGTAATGTGCTGGGAAAAAAAAATGGCTGGGACCCTCCCAAGAGCTCCCAAAGCCACACAGAGAAGTGGTGGCACTTCTGTGAAATCAGATTTGTGTGACGGAGCAGTTAACGTTTCTTGAAGAATGATAGAACAGGAAAAGAATGGTGTTCATGATCTCTGCTTGCTAGAGGAAATGACCTCCTTCCAGTGGGTCTGTCTGTCTGCTACAGACCCAAAGGAAGAGCCTGAAGCTTTCCTTAGAGCTGAGAGACCTCAGTCTCTCCTGGAGAAAGAAGTACTAGAAGCAAGACAGACAGAAGGGTACGGGACAGCAATAGGACCCGGAGCTGTTGTCCTATGCCCCAGGATTATTTCTCACTTGTTTGAGTCCTCAGATATTAACTCGACACAAGTGATGTGGGAATGCCTTTCTGTACGCTGTGAATCTCAGTCTTTAAATAAAGGAGCTGTTTTGGCCCATGACAGGCACCATAGAAGAAGTAGGAGGAGAAATCAGAGCATAGGTAGGAGAAGCAGGGCGGAGTCAGGGACAGATAGAGCAAGCCACACAAGGAGCAACATGTAAGGAACACAGGTGAGCCACGGGCCACGTGGCAGACAGATTAATAGAAATGGGTTGATTTAAGATGTAAGAGCTAGCTAGCAATGTGCCTGAGCCATAGGCCAAACAGCATGAAATTAATATAAGTGTCTGAGTCATTTCTGGGGGCCTGAGCAACAGCGGGTGGCTAACGGGTCTGGGGCTGCAGGTCTGTGGGTCTGTGCCTCTGGCCGCCCGGGACCAAAACACCCCGTTTCAACAAGCAAGTGTTTATCCTATTTGTTGTTTGTCTCAGTTTTAGGGGACTATTGTCACAAGATGACAGCCACTATCCTCTTTACAAAAACATTACACAATCCAGACTCTTTCCTCCCAGCCCGGCCTGTCCCTTTCTTATCTTCAGGGATCCTCCTTCCACATAAAGACCCCTTGGTACATCAAAACACATCCTCAGATGATGGCAACTCATCCTGGAGAGTTCCCCTAGCACTACACTGGGCCATCAAAGGGGAGGGCCCACCAAAGTGACACTGCTGTCCCAGGGTATGATAAGGAACCACAGGAGAAATTTATGATGAGATTTTACAAAGAAAACCAGCAAGGAGGGTGGCTAGACCTGGCGAATGGCATCACCTTAGTGCTGGAGAGGAAGAACAGAGGAGCTGTGACTATGTGATGGATGTGCACAGGTAGCAGAGCTCCACAGGGGGACAGCCATGCATGGAAAATTACCACGGTGCATTGCCTGTCTGCCTGACTCCTGCCTGTCTTAGCCAGAGCAGTGACAGTCTTTCTGATGATAAGCACCAAGGTCAGCCTCTGGGGGAGGAGAGGGGAGTGGCCAGTAGGTCCAATGAAGAAGAGGAGAGATCACCCACCACACTTCTAGTTCTCTGATGTCCAACATGGAGACAGTCAAGGACATGTGAAGGTACCACAGGGAAATGCCAACCATCTATCAGTATCCACCCTCTTGTTTTAAGAACGTGGGTTCCCCATCTGATTGTCCCTGTAAGCCAAAAGACCTCCGGGTAAATTTGGATTGAGGTGTACTGCTGGGCTACAGATTGACCAGGAGAGTTGTCCAGTCACCCTGGGCCATAGTTTTCTTATTCAAAGTGTGAGTTATGATAATACCGACTGAAAGGAAGGCTGGTTTGAGCCTGCTCTGCCACTCAAGAGCTCTTGTATCTTAGGCCATTAACTCAGCCTCCAAATGTATTCAGTGTCTACCCTGCAAAGGACTGTGGGCATAATTAGAAAGGCTACACATATGCAGTGTTTAGCAAAGTCCTAGACATATAAAACCTGCAGTGATTATCAATAGTAAGTGGCCTCATTCAGGCTCTCTCTTGCCCACCTAGGAATGTTTATGTCTCTGTGCACCCGACTGCCTTCCTGCTGTTAATTTCTATGAAAGGCATTTTCATGTGTGAATTATCCTGGCAACCAGAACCTACAAACCCAGCTTTAATATCCTAACACTGGAATATTCTCTTAAGCTCCCAAATTTGTACAGCTCTACTTGAAAAACCCCATGGAGTTGATAGCCCAAGGCTCACAGACCTTGGCACAGGATATACCTATGCCAGATGTCAGCGGGACCTCCTGATGCTTGTGTGTCAGTGCAAGCACAGTGATGATGGTTTGTCTCTAGGCTGGCAGTTGCCCAGGCTTCTGCCTCAGGGCCCAAAGTACATGGGGCTTTCTGAGGGCAGACACTGTCTGACTGAAGAAAATCTCCACTCTCCCTGCCAGATATCTTCACTAATCTATACTTAGCCTATACACTTATCTATACCTGACTTACTCTATTTCCCTAAGCACATATGATCAATACCCAATTTACAGCCATATCTTTATCTCACCTACTTTATCCCAGTCAATATCTATCCTATCTGTATCCCCACCATATGGAACCCACACTATAGTCATCGCTACCTTTATAAAATCTGCATCTTTACTTTGTTGTAGTATCTTAGCAACATGGCAGAAAGGACAATAGGCCTTTATCTGTCACCAGGCTGTGGTTCCTCTCCTATCATGGGGTCTAACTTTGGGTTTTAGTTGGTTCATCTGCAAAATGGGATTAAAATTTACACCTCTCTTGTGGGGTTCTATCTTCAGAAAAATTCCAGCTAAGATGCTAAGTTCAAATCTTATTTCAATTTGGGCAAACCATAGAGATTCTTCATACCTCAGTTTCTCATCTGTGAAAGGGGAGAGTCAGCAACACTTTCCATACAGGACATTGACAAAATGTGAGTGATTGACTCAATGCTAAGCACTCTCTAAGCTTACTGACACTCTGAATGAAAGCTTAGTAAACACTAGCTAAAAGTATTAGGTTGCTAAGTACACATGAGATACAGATCTCATCTCAAAGTAAATGTGTTCGTTGGTCACTGTTGTCATATAAGGGCTTAGTATATACTTGTTGAAAGTACTAGCTTGCTAAGTACACATACAACACATAGTTCTCATGTCCATACAGTCATATTTTATGGGTACTGCTATTACAGTTGGTGCATATGAAATGTGCTCCACAGGCTTATATTTTGCTAGTTTGCTCCCCATCTTGTGGTGCTATTTGGGGAGACTATAATTTTCAGGAAGAGAATCCTACATGGCCAAAGGAGGTCACTAAGAGCAGGCCTTTGAACTGCTGCTAGCTCCAAACTCTGACTCAGCCTTCTGGTCTACCATGATACGAACAACCTCTGATACACGTAATATCCCTACTGCCATGATCCCCACTTCACCTTCCTTGCCTTGATGAACTAAGGCCTCTGAAACTTCGAGTTTAAATGAGCTTTTCCTCTCCAAAGCTGCTTCTGTCTGAGACTTAAGTCTTTGTGATGTAAAGTGACCAATACAACTACCATTGCCAACAAGGACAAGGATTGTGTGCATTCTGAGTTAAAAGATAAACTCAAGCCACCAAGACTTTGGGTTGGAGGTTGAAGACAAGTGATACCAGCACCATCTATTTCCTGTGACTGTGCAGATACATGTGGCTGTGCTTTGGAGGACTGGCTGGCTATTTGTGGGATGGTGTCTCACAGCAGTCAGCGACTAGAAAGGCACCCTAGTCATGGACCACAGATCGTTCCTGGATATAGTCCCCTATTTTCTGCCTAAGCAATGGTCCAGCCCCGCCGAAGGTAATTAAAGACCTGCAAATCAGAGCCAGCAGAGATGATGACAGTAAAAAGCTCTGCTGTTCCTCAGACTGGTCTGCTCTGCCCTCAAGAGGCCCTGCTCCCCACATGAGGCAAGAGATGGGAAAGCAATTTGGTCTCTGCCATTCTCAACAGATGCTGGGCATCATAAGAATTAATGGGCTGGAGACTCAGGTAAGGGCCATTCAGAAGCTCCTGATTACTTCAAAAACCACTCTCTGTGGAGGAAAAGGTTAATCGAAGCCCAGAGCTGGAAGAGAGGCGGACAGCCGGCAATGGCTTTAATCCCAGCGGTGGCAGGCAGGCTTCCAGAGAAAGAAGTTTATACAAAAGAGGCTGTGCTCTGCCCAGAAAGAGAAGCTGAGCCTGGAAACCCGGAGCCCTGCTCCAGTAGTCCAAACGCCTTGACCAAACCCTCTCTGAACCCCAGACAAGTAACTGAACTTTTATCAGGTTTTTGTTTGATTTTTGCCATGTTATTGATGGAGCCCAGGGCCTGACACCTGCTAGGCAAATGTGCTACTACTGAGATACATTCCCAATTGTGATTTCCTAAAAACAAAAACAAAAAACCTGGATATTTTTATATTAATGAGTCATAAATCTTAAAGGAAATTATCTCTCCTGGTGAGTTTTCTTCCCATAATTATAATTATCCAAACGAGATGTGCCATTTGTATATACTGAACACATGGTTATGAATACTGGGAAAAAGGCTTAATTGTGTTTATAGTCAAAGTCAATGCCAATGCAGAGGGAATGAATGTGCCATGGATAGCATCCACAGGCTGGCAAAATATTACATTAACTGAAGTTAGTGACCTTTGAGTATAAACAATAAAACCAAGGAAGGCAGCCTTGCTGGGCTAAGGTATCTTTGTGAAATAAGCTATAGAGAATCAAACAAGCACACATCATGATTTCTCAACCTTGACACTATTGATAGCTGAAGCTGGAACACTATTGAAAGAAGAGGGACAGTCTCATGCATTGTGGAACGTCCAGCAGACCTCTGATCTCTACCTACAAGACACCAGCAGCACCCTCTGTCTCTGAGTTTTGACAATAAACATGTCTCTAGCAATAGCCAAATGTCCTCTCCTGGCCACCATCACCCTAGTTGAGAACTATGGGTTTTAGGATGAAACTCAAGACCATTCCCACAGCGGTCCACAACTTAGCTAATGGCAGCCATCCTCAAGATGCTCAACATCAGTCCCCACACAAGCACAACACACTAAGGCCCCAGGCTCCCTCCCATTGGACAGTCTTGTGACCAGTGACCCGATGGGTAGGAATTTAGGTCCCATCTATTTCCTCCTCATTTATCTTTCTTCCTCTCGGCTTGATAAGGCAATTCCTTATTTGTCTTGACATTATGATGACATAAAGCACTGACAGAGCTTGAAGTAGCTTACACCGATTAACTGATCCTAAGGAAAAGTGGCATTACTGTTGTAGGCACCCAGACAGAATGTGTAGAAGTTCTGGAAGGTGACTGCTGCCATCTCTTAGCAAGAGATGTTAACTCTTGACTGTGTCAGCTCCAAGCTCAAAACACACCTCCCATGGAGTGTAATTAGCCCAATATTGGACAGCTGAGGCTGGAGGATTAAGAGTTCAAAGCCAACCTGGGTTATACAATGAGACCCTCTCCTCTGTATCAGTGAGAACAAAACAAAGCTCTCACCTCCTGAGAGAGACTTTGCCTAGCAAATCCCTCCTGCTTGCCGACTCTCTTCTTAGCACAAGTGGCTCATTCCATTCACTATGACTACCGATATTAAGGGCATGATCATATGCTTGTATATTTTTCTTCTGATTCTTCCAACATAATGCTCCAGGCAGAAGCCTTCTGCCTGGTTTTCTGTCACATCCGTGATGTTTCACACAGGCCTAACCTCTGCATGGCTCCAGAGCTATTTATTGAGTGAGCCAAGATGAATGGATTACACAGTATAATTTTTAAGCTTTCATTCCCTTTCACATTCCGTGGCTTTGTTTGTAATCCTCCTGGCCTTAGTAACATCTTTAAATAATGTGACTGTCACTCCCCTCCCTCATGCCCCCACTTAGCTGATCAAAGGAATTCAAGAACCTGGTTAGATTGAAAACTGAACAGCCAGTGACTTGCCTCCTGATGCCCTTGATCTCCAGGCCCTGAGAGATCTCCACATAATTCTGTTCCCCTCCAAGTGAGCCAACCTCAGAAATACCTCATCTGACAGATCTTTACCAAAGAGCTCCTTCAGGACAGCCCCCAGGTTTCTGTGCATTTGAGAGGGAGTCGTTTGCTAACGAACAGGAGCCAGCGTGTGGAGAAGGGGAGTTAAGTGACAGGAGGGCCATGTCAATTGGAGTAGGTTCAGAAATGATAGTCCCCCTTGAGGATCAATGAGAAAGAATCAAATAAGCATTCAGATTTATCACAACATTATTGATGTTCAGGGAGACAGTCTATTTTTTGTTGTTCTGAAACGAATTTTTTTTTATTGTGTCTGCAGCCTAAGCTTTTTACCCACAGGCTTTATGGCAGCCTGTATGACAATAAAAATAAAAATACTCCTTGAGAATAGCAGTCCCTTTATCTGTCTGCCTCTGTATCCACCCATCCGTGCATCTATTAGTCATTATCTATATATACATCTATCTGTCTATATCCATCCAGCTACATATCCATCCACCATCACCTCTACCAACATATCTAAATACAGCTGTAGATACTAGTGTAAAGCATCCCCTCTCTCTATCTATCCATCTATGCACATTATCATCTGTCCATCTACTTTCGCATCTATCAATCATCTATCTGTGGTAGTTTGAATAAGAATGACATCCATAGGCTCCTGTGTTTGAATATTTAGTTCTCAATGAGTGGAACTGTTTGAGAAGGATTAGTAGCTGTGACCTTGTTGGAGGAGGTATGTCACTAAGGGTAGGCTTTGAGGTTTCAAAGCCTATGTCATTCCTGGTTTGACTGCTACCTCAGGCTTCTGAATGAAGAAGTAAGCTCTCAGCTTTTGTTCCAGCATCATGCCCGCCTGCCTGCTGCCATGTTCCATTCCATGATGGTTATAAACTTAATCTCTGAAATTGTAAAGCCCAAATAAACTCTTAACCCATGTTAACCCATGACTCCCACTATCAGATAAATTGGATTAGACATGTAGTGGTTCTCAACCTGTGGGCTGTGACCCCTTTGGGAGGGTCAAATGACACTTTCGTAGAAGAGACACCTATAGCCCCAATATTTGTGACATGACCAGAGGGCCGGTTTAAGATCGGTGCATACATACTCATAAGCCTTTGCTCCTGCTTCTCTCTCGTGTTCTTAGATAAAAGACCTGACCTGCTAAGCAAAGCCTTGTGGAGCAGTCCAGCATTTTGAAAACCACACGGCTGCTTAATCTTTATATCAGCACGTTTCCTCTCTAACCCCTTAATAAATAATATCCTTCTTTATCAGTTGCCAGTAACTTACATTAATACCTTTTCATAAAGGTCACATATCAGATATACTGCATATCAGATATTTACATTATGATTCATATCAGTAGCAAAAACACAGTTATAGCGTAGCAACAAAATAGTTTTATGGTTAGGACTCATCACAACACGAGGAACTGGTATTAGAGGGTCACAGAATTAGGAAGGCTGAGAACTCTGTTCTATAAGTTCCCTTCGTCACAGTGTCCATTTCTCAGCCTAGAATAAAGACACTATCTGCTTGCTATATATCATCAATATGTGTGGCTGTTATTTATGTGTCCATCTATCCACCTCTCCACACCCATCTACGTATATACAATGGTTTATAGACACCAGAACTAGTGCTTCTGGCTTATTGATCACAGTGATTTTATTCTCTAACCTAACAAAACAGAGGCTGCAAGAAAAGATTCTGATGTCATATGAGCCTGACACAAAACTTGTATGTCCCTTCTGCAAGACCTTGGGTAAGTTATCTGACTTTTAAGTCCCTTAAGTGCCTCATCTGGAAACTGGATCCAATAATAGTATGACTGGTAATATGGATGACAATGGTTCTAGGCCACTAACTAAATTTAAAGTCTTTTCAGATTTTTGGCTGTTTTACTTTTTCGTTTCTGAGTCCTCTGGTTCCCAGGTACATCCATCCAGAGGCCAGATTATTGGTCATCACTGTCAAGCAGGGCTTACTTGAGACTTCCTCAGGAACCATGTGCTACAGTGAAAACTGACACCAGGATCTTGGACGTCACTCACTCTTGCATGATATTAATCTGACCATTAAGCAGAGAACCCTACTGCTGCCAGCAGATGCAAATTTCCACTACACTGATGGCATAAGTCATAAGAGGTCCCTCAGCGACCAGCTGACACATCTCCCCTAGCTTCACATAACTGTGTGACGACAGATATACCAGGCCATAGGTAAGAACTTCTATAAGTATTATCAGAGAGAGTGGGATTTGGGGAGTAAGTAGGAATATTGGTGGTCTGGGATCCTGTTCAATCTGGACTTTCAGCAAAGCCATATTGCATATGTGCGACGTAAAAACATAGAGTTCTGGGGTCCTGTACTCTAAGACACAGCAGACATTCCCACTGGGAGCAGAAAGAGCATTAAAGGGCAGAAAGGGAACCCAGTCAGAGCTCAGAATTCATATAAATCTGCCTCTGCAGGGTGAGCTCTTCCCAGGCCTTAACACTTCTCATCTTGTTCATGGCACATGGGTAACATTTAAGACACTACTTTTTACCAGAAAATCTAGCCGAGCTTTCTCGTCTGACCTACTTTATGGAAAGCAGCCGGGCAAAATCCTATTGTATAGCCTGTGATGGGTTGAGGCCCAGTATCAAGTCACATAGGCTTTGGGGCAAGTCACAAAAAAACATTTGTACTTTGTTTGGGTTCTAATGCTGTGTGTGTGTGTGTGTGTGTGTGTGTGTGTGTGTGTGTGTGTGTGTGTGTGTGTAGAGGCCAGTGGTCAACCTGAGTCTCTCACTGGCCTAATGCTCATCAAGTATGTTGATTGGCCAGTGAGCCCCAGAGTCTCTACAGCTCCTCCCACCATCTCGAAGACCATGACTCAGAAGAGACTGATGTGGGGATTGCTGGAGACTAATGAAATCTTTCCCAAAGGTATGAGCTTCTGATGCTGGGAGTGTGCTTTGCACCACCACACTGATGCTTGGATTCCCTGGAGATCGCAGAACTGTAAGAGTGGCCCCTATGTAGGGGTGCTGCTCCTCATGATATGCTTTCCAAAGCCACGAACACCTGCCATCCTTCCCATGGAGGTTTTGAAGGGCTAACTGGATGAAGTCCAGAGCAAAGGACAGGGGATGGTCAAGTGCAGGGGAGAAGAGTTGGCTTTTGGTGCTCTGGACATGCAATGCTTGTTCACAGATTTCTTGAACAGAACAAGTTACCTTCTAGGGAAGAGTTGAGCAAAGAGAAGTTAGTTATCCCTCCACAGTCTACCTCATAATCTACCCTGGGAGTTATCTTATGACTTAAGTTATTTTATGAGTTAAGATAACTCCCAGGATAGTTGTATGAGGTTTCTGGCCTTTCTGGCATTTCAGACCCACAGTCTCACTGAGACACACAGACGCTTACATTAATTTTAGGCTGATAGACGTAGGACCCAGGCAGATAACTTGCTAACTCTTTACCCTTAAACTAACCCATGATTCTTATCCTGTTTAGCCATGTGGCTTGGAACCTTTTCTTAGAGCAGCATATGTGTCCTCTACATCTGCTTCTCTGGTTTATCTGTGGCATCTCTGCTGTTCTTCCTGTTCCCATAGTTTTCCCAGTCTGGTAGTCCTGCCCACACTTCCTGTCTGCCTCTGGCCAATCAGCATTTTTATTGAACCAGTAGGCGGGACAATTATTTACAACATAACAACATAATCCCACTACACAGGGTAAACAGAGAGGTAGATAATTCTCAAAGTGGGACACATAACATCTGGGAATTCACAGAAATGGTTTCGGAGGCTAGCCAAAGGAATGCTTTAACTTGATTTAGAATTTACTCAATATTATTCAAATATTATTGTATAGATGTATATGCATGTAGATATATATATATATATACATATCTGAATATATACAGGCTTTTCAACATTATAATTACACTATCAGTACTGATGATACATGTCTTTAAACTTTGACCTCACTGGACCTTGAATGGGCTCTATCCCATTGTGGGAATTATTTATTTCTTATGTGCATACGATGGGTCAACCTTGGATACTGTTCCCCAGGTTCATTTGCTTGTCTGCCTGTCTGTTTGTTTGTTTTGAGATAGAACCTTTCATTGGATTAAAGATTGTAATGTTCTGGCCACTTATATATTAATGAGCCCCAACCCCACCACTAGGGGATAAAATGGTCATCCAGGATGAGACAGTCCTAAGTGTCTCAGAGCATTAAAATTATGCCCAGATTGCACTGTCTTAACATGGTTTTTAGGGTTCAGCGAATTCTGTTTAGGTAAAAACAAGCGACTTAATTCGGCAGGTAAAAATTCCCTCAGAGAGACAATGAGTCAATTGTTTTTATACACACTCTAAAGGGATACGCAAAGATTGAGAAAAATCAGAAGCGTGGGCAGGGTATCCTTCTTCTCCTCAGAGATGTCCCATCTGTCCCGTTCTGCCATCCCTGTGGCGCATTCCTCCCTGGGGCCACTATAACTGGTGCGCACCTTGGGACAGGAGGACAAGCAGGCACAGAGAAACTCTGAGAATCCATCAGGCCACCTTGAAGCTAGGTGGGTCAGTGGTTCTCCTCCTCTCCTTTGGTAGACTCAAGCAGGGATGCTGGTGAGTGGCCAGGACCCAGGGCTGGGGGATGACAGGGAAAAGCAGGTGGTATTTGCCAGCAGGCTGCAGAAATTCCCCCAATGAGCTGTTATTCATCCATGAAATGTTCAATACATTTTACTGTTTCTGACACCTGGAAAGTGCTCTCTCTGGGACTCTGAAGGAGCTCCAGCCTGTCTTCCTTTACTCTTTGCTGTCTAACCAAGCCATGAGCTAAAGAGGCCATCAATTCAGACACACACCACCTTCAATGCCAGTTGGAAAGGCTGCAGTGCTGTGGTATAGGGGCTTATGCAAGTGACCCATATACCTCTGATGTTCTGACTATTACCTGGGACTCCCACTAGGACTCTACCAGGTGACATGTTCTAGGTGAAAAGGAATGACTTGGAGGTTGGACAGCCTCACCAATGCCACAAGACTAGAAGATTCAGAACAGTGTTCTACCTGAGTCTCATTGGCTCTGGGGTAGGTACCCACAAAGAACTCATAAGGGCCAGGTCGTATCTTCCTTCTCTGGATCTCATGGGTCATTTGCCCCACACAGAAACAGCATTGTTATCTAGATCAATCAGAATATTCCAGAACCCAAGCAGACAGAAAGTACAACTTCCTACCTTGGGGGCTAGGCCTTGCTATTACAGTATCACTGAAGGCCCATAAGGGAAAGCTATTAATTGACAGCCAAAAGACTGAAGTCTATCTCTGAGTGGGGACATGCCATTAAGAGTTAATTCAGTTGGGATTGGCAAATTACCTGATCAAGAGACCACCCTTCAAGTCACCTTAAGCCATGCTAAAGCAATGGGAAGAATAATTAACCCTTTAATGAGATACTGTATTTTCCCTACCTCAGATTTTCTACCGCTTTGTGGCATCTCTAAAAGCTACCATGCAGTTCCTTTGGGTCTGCCCACCTTTCTCAGTCAGTACTCAGAATGATGTCATGGTCCCTCTTTCTTCTCTTCTGTCTCATTCTTTCAGATGCTAACCAGAGCCCAAGACTCTTTCTCTGGTACTTCGGGGTTTTTTCCACTCTTAGTCTGAAGCCCTCTTCCCATGGTGTTGCTTGTCCACCATGTGGCTGACCTCTATGCTGGCTTCCCTCAAAAGCCATGCTTTCTCTTTTCTGTTTTTACTTTGGGGAGCTGCCAGGCTTCAAAGCTTGTCTACCTGAGGGTTTTCCTTTAAACACTAATAAAATTGTTTCCAAGCTTCTATTTGAGTCTGTCCTTAAATTCCTTTTGTTAACAAAACAAGAATTCCAACAGGAACCCCAATTTTCCTTATAGCATTGGGTGACTTCAGCAATACTCACAACATTTCTGGTAGCATTGTGCACCAAGTGTCAAGGAGTACAGTCTGTCAAGTCCAGGGCAGTGGAACAGAGCCAACTATGACTGGATATTCCTCTGTCTCCAACTCTCCCTTTGCAGTCACCTGCTTGGGATCACTAGGCAGGGGATGCCTTTAGTGACCTGTTTGTGTGCATATGAATGTATGCAGAGCTCTACAAACATGTATAATCAGCTAGTGTAGTTGCACCTGGTGGTGGACACTACACATGCAAATGAGGCAGGAAGGCATTGGTATACCTGTCTGTCCCTTCTGAGTCCGACAGGGCTGAGAAGACACACAGAGACCACCACAAAGCACTGGTCACGGAAAGTCAAGGTAGAGATAAGTAGCAAAGACCATGGGAGGCACTCACCTGGGTCTCTAAGGTGATCAGTGGACTCGGGTGTGGATCCTGTGGGGAGAAAGGAGAAAACATTCATGAATGGTGAGATGAGGTGAGTCAAATTTCAACCTTAGCATCCCTTTCAACCCAGTTCAACGTCCCAGTAGGGTGGGGTCCATCAGACTCTGCTTCTCCATTCTCTGAGGGTGCTAGAAATTGACCCAGTCTGCCCCCTGCTGAATCTCAGCCCTCCTTTACATGTCTACACTATGAAAGACAGCCAAGATTATCCAAAAGAAGAGCTGCAAAACAATGAGGGGCCAAGAAGAAGGAGGATGGGAGGAGGTTCAGTCAGTAAAATGCTCGCTCCTCAAGTGTGAGGACCTAAGTCAGAGTGCTGTATAAAAAGCTAGGAAGCAGGTATACACTTATAATCTTAGAGCTGGGGCACAGTGACAGGCAGATTGCTGGGGCTCACCACTAGCCCACCTAACCTAGTTGGTGAGCTCCTGGCCAGTGAGAAACCCTGTCTCAAACAAAAGGGTGGATGGTTCCTGAGGGATGATATCTGAGATTGTCCTCTAACACCTACACATTTGTACCAGCACACACACACATGCACCATGCACCTATAAGGTATCCATAAGAACACGTACACACGCACACACAAACACACACACACACACACACACACACACACACACACACACACACTCCTATACACATGTATACAATGTATACACACATGGAAAAGAAAAAGCACCTTTTCCATTCATCCACGGTGTGTTCAGTGCTCCCCTCGTGAAAGAAACTTGGGTCCATGGAGAATTAGACATAAATACAAAGTTCTGGTTCATAACAAGGCTGTGAGATTATGTCTAATCTTACAAGAATGAAAGACATAAAGAGGGGCAGAAAAAGAGGAACCAATTCCTGTGTGGAGCATATTCCAGCTGGCCAGGATCTTTTTCAGGCCGGGGGAAACATCCCATTCACTCAGTCCTGACAAAAGCCAATTGACTAAGGAAGCTGGGTGGCAAAGTCTAGGGTCACTAAGCATGAATTCTGGGTTGGGGGAGGGAGATGGAGGATGTAAGGACTAAACGGAGGTGATGGCATTTCTTCCCTGCGCGGTTTTCTGAGGAAAACAGGAAATCCAGCACATAAAGTCTATTTTTGTCTACACTGTGTCTGCTTGGAACTTAACCATCATATGTGTTCATGATTCTGGGAAAAGTACCCTTGGCTGCCTCTACAGAGAAGGACCATGCCTGTAAGGCCCTGGGTAGAAACCCAGTTTGAAGCATGTTTATTAAAGCAGATTTTCCAATACAGGTATCTAGGAAGCTATGCAAATAAGTGGCAGGTTACCCTTAAGTACTACGAATAAAGTAAGAAAAAAGATAAATTGTAACTCTAATATTCTAAACTCCTGTTGGAAAGGAAAAACCATTTGTTTTCAGAGAGAGAGAGAAACAGGGTTAAACATAGGACCTTGTATATACTATACAGTACTTCACCACCCGTCTCTTTGATTTGTATTTTGAAGTAGGGTCTCCGTAAATCGCTTGGGCTGGCTGTGGGAACTCACTGTATCCTAGGCAGGCCTTGAACTTGTATTCTTCTTGCCTCAGTTCCCTAAACTGCCGGGCTCAGAGGCTTGCATCATCAGGCCTGATTCCACCTGTTTCCTTTAAACATTTTATATTTTATTATTTTTCTGAGACCTGGTCTTTCTGTGTAGCCCAAGCCTGATGCTTGCCATGTAGACTAGGCTAAACTCAAACCTGTGGCTATTCTCTTAGGGATTTCAGGAACATACTACCAAACCTCCCCGCTTCCTTTCTGAATCCCTGATTAGCAATTCTCTTCCCCATGCTACACTTGAGCCGTGGTTTCAGGGACATTTAACCTCTGGACTTTCCTTGAAAGTGAAGAATTCATCTTCCCCCAATACAGGGTTTTGAGTCTAAGTCCTGGCACCTCCCTGGCACAGCTTAGGATGTTGCTAAGGAGACTCCTCACTCTCTCTGGTTTTCATACCAACTGAGCACAGTCCGTCCTCACACCCAGGAAAATGCTAAGGGAGGCTGTTCTTTCACTCTACCACATTGCTAAGCTGAGCCACAGGAACTGATAAGGAGTTTTGGAGAAAGAGCTCAGGTCTTCCCACCAAGCCTCTCCTGCCCTTTTCCCAGGATAGCATTCAGCGATGACCCACCAAAACTACTGAGCTACGTAGGGTTGGGGACCCAGCCTCACTATTCTCCCTAACCTTACAGAGGCCCCTCTAGCCACACGCTTATTATTTGTATGATCAATGATGGGCAGTGCTGGAGAGCTAAGTCTGGCTCTTGGCTGAGCACCCACACAGGGAAGGACACAGTTTATTCTTCCAGAGATAGATTCATGTGTAGCTGGCAGCAGACCTTGTGTAGCGGACCCTCTGACCCACACTGTGAGAGCACATAGCCCATCTTCATGTCACTATCAGCCTGAGCCTGCTTATCTATTCAAACTGTCCCTCTGCCCATATTCATTGAGATCTGAGACAGAATAGAAGAAGCTGTAGCTCAGTCTCAAAATTAGTCACCTTCTCCAAAGCCAAATTCTTGCTAGTGCTGCACGGGGCATTGGGTGAATGCCCAGATTAATTAAGTCGTGCTTCACGGCCCATTTGGCTATTGTGTGGGGCTTATGCTTCATTGCTCAGAATCCCAAGACAGTGAAGAAAGGGGAGAAAAGCCATCCTGAACCCCTAAGAACAACTTCACTGGGAAAGACCTTCCTTGGAAAGCCAAGGAAAATCTCTGCCAAGTATGTGAATGATACCAAGTGACTGGTCCCTTGATACAACACAGCATCACAGAATCTACTCTTTATCTGGAGTTCCAAAATCACAGACCCTGTCACACATAGTCAGGAGTCCAAGGTTTATTTCAAAAGCTTTGGGAGAGAGAGAACAAAGGGTCCTTATTTAGCATCGTAATTAACTGGCCAGGAGGAGGATGAAGCACTCACAAGGGGCCTGTGTCATTAACACTGGCTGTTCTCATGCCAACCACACTTCCTTCTCCTCTCTGGATAGAGACAGGAAATGTGAGACTCTCCCTAACCAGCTTGGTCCTGAGGACTCAAGGTATGACTGTATATCTGTGAGGTCTCACTCACAGTAACAACCTCCTTAATTGGAAAGGCTAACGAAGTGGAACTGGGTCAATGATGCTGTCTGCCTAATCCATCGTGTCTGTCTAAATTGGGACTCTTAGGTTTACAGTAGAGTAAATTCCTGTCTGTCAGAGAGAAGGCTTCAAGAGACCAAAGGGGAATTTGCAACGTGCTTGCCTGATCCAGTGGAGTGCTTCCAGAATTGTAATGAGGATGCCAGGAACACAGAGCCTCCTATGCTAAGGGAAGTCCTTAAGGCACCTGCAGAGTGAGAAGTTGGAGAAGGTGACTGGTGAGTAGTGACCTTCCTTCCCTACTACTCCCCACAGGCACACTGTGGTGGGACTTTGACGTTCAGTGCAGCATGCTTCCCTGCCTCTTCAGCTTGGCCATGGCTACTTTGCTTGACCCACTGGAAATTTAACAGAACACAGAAGTAAAAGATATGCCTAAATATGACTGACCTTCTGTGGTTTTGTCATCTCAGCTCAGAAGAATGCAGCTCAGGTAGCCTACTGGTGCAAGGAAGAGGAGAAGCATGTGGAGAGACATGGAACAAACATGTATCTTAGATTAAGCCTAACCTAGATCAACTGACCCCCAACCAACAGAAAGCACAGAGAAAATACATAGCTGCTATTTTCATGCACCGAGTTTGGGGTAATTTGTTATACAACATGACTATGGTCATATCTAACTGATACACTTTCTAAACATTGACCTTGACCGAACTAAAAAGTTTGGTCATAACTCTCCACAACCTTGGAACTCACTTTTCTTAAGTCTACAAATGCATGCAAAAGAAAAAAAAACCTGAAATATCTATAATAAACAGCTATCATTTATCAGGACTGGGGCCTCTGCTAGCTATACCATGACATGAAGCAAGATGCACTTGGCCATGAAAATCTTGCAAGGTCTGAGTTTGCCTTCTTCAGGATTCTTCAGAAGGAGTCATCAGAGGCCAAAAAACTCTAAAGGAGATGACCACTAAGATTCTCTCTCCCCAGGAGCACACATCTTCCGTTCACCAGTTTTATTAACTTCACTACTTAATCAAGGCTTAGAAAAGCTAAGCACTACAATGTGATCATTCCTTGTTCAAAATGCTTAGGATCAGAAGCAAGGTTGGAATGTTGAGCATCTGCAGTAGTTACATGAACAGACAAGATGTTCTTTTCTGATTTCAGAGCCCTGTAGGTTTGGAAGGTGGGGAATGCAGGAATGCTCACACACAGCAGGAGCTGACATTTGGTGAAATCTTTCCACATTCCAGGCCATGGGCTTGCCACCTATGTAGCCACTACCTCATTTTCCCCAGCAACAACCCTCAGATGACAAGACAGAGAAGCTGGTGGCCAGAGAGAGCTGGAACAACCTGTCCAAGGTCACACAGGAGACTTCCCATCCACAGATTGTCCTCTCTCATAGCAACTCATAGAGAATATAGCTTGACTTGGAAAAATCCATCTTGCATTTTTTGGCTCTGCCAGAGACATGCATTCAGCAATAAAGCAATACGACCTCTACAAACACCAACTCCCCCTCACACACTTTAGCATCTGTATACATGTTATTTTAAGATCGTAGATACCATTGAGAGAAATTAACACAGGTGTCATGACTGAAGGTGAAGCCCAGTCTCAGCCACAGAGAAAACTTGACGAGTTCGCCATATTAGGATGTAAGTGCTTACTGAGTTCTGTGCCAGCAGCTTGCACTGTGCCTGCTGGTCACCACAAGGAAGCCAGGCATGAGTCAGAGAGACTCTGTGTACACTTGCCTCCAGCTAACTGTTCAATCAGAGGAGAGTCGGATGCAGTCTTAGAGAAATGAAACTCATCTGCCCATCACAAGTCTTGTTCATAAGAACAGACAACTGAACTCAGACATTGTCTAGTCCATAGAGACCAAAGGCCAGATTCTAACAAGCAATTAAGCTTCAGGAGAGAAAGCAAGGAGGAGGGAGGTGCGCCTTAAAACCAGGCAATTCTGGGTTTTCGGTTTTGCTCTAAGGACATCACAGTTTGTTATTGGATGTTAGGCAATGGCTTGGGGTGGAGGTGACAATGACTCATGTCTTTCACACGAGACCTATGAAGTCAATGGACTCTTACAGTACACCCTGTGTCTCAGCTATTCCCATGAGATGTGTCTGAAGACTAGCTTGGCTCTCTCTCAGTGCGAACCATATGATTGTGGGTAGAACTGAAAACCTTCTACCATGGAGATATGCTTTAGCTGGGAGCAGAGCTCAGATAGTGCAGTGCTTACCATCATGCACAAAGCCCTGCATGTGAAGCTACATGCCTGCAGTCCCAGCATGTGAAAGCTAGAGGAAGGCTGGAAGTTTGTTCAAGGTCACTCTCAGATACATAGTGAGTTCAAGGCCAGCCTGAGCTACATAAGCCCTTGTATCAAAAAGAAAAAAAAAAAAGAGCCTTTAATTTAGTTATCCAGTACCAGGGGCCTGTGTAGATTCTGAAGCTCTTCATGGGGCTGCAGAGAGAGAATTAAAAGCTTTACTTCAAGACAATCCAGCACTCCAAAGACTCAGACTTGCCAGAAGCCACCAGGAAGAAGCTGAGATTGGATACCAAGTCAGCCCTCTGTATTACTTCCTCATTGATACGCAGAATGTTCAACAGAAACAATGGAGGGAGGAGGTTTTCTCCACATCAGGCTGGTCTGCGAGAATATGGGCAAGGCCAGGTGGGTTTCGTGGAACCAGGGACCAATGGGTGTGATTCCTTGCTTCTTGGTAAATTTGGTACACTTTTCGGTAGAAGTATGTTAACAAACAAGCCTTACATGTTACCCTACTCTCCTGCAATCCACTTCTTTCAGCTAGACTCTGCCTCCAGAATGTTCCTCAGCCCCACAAAACAGTACCGCCTCTAGGGATCAAGGCTTCCAACACATGAGGCTGTAGAAGATATTTTACAAACAAATCAAAATGCCTTCAAAGGACACTTTGATTATATGGACACAAGTTAGAGTCCAGCACAAGGCACAGGGCGCTCCAGGGAAGAAAGAGCTGGTCTGAGTTCAAATCATGGTTAACTCTGCTAGTTTGCTTGACTTGACAAAGCAAGACACGGAGTGGTCAATACAAACAATACACATTCAATTTCTCACTGTTCTAGGGTCTGAAGCCCTAAGTCAAGGAGCTAGAGGTTTGCTTTGTACAATTCTTTGTTGTGTTTCAAAGGCCCTTTCCTACTCCCCTCCCATGTGGCTTTGTTTTAACGCTTCCCTGGTGTCTCTTCATGCAATGTCATTCCATCTTTTTAGAGAACCTATTGAGTAACATTTGGAAGTACTGGGGGTTAGAGCCTCCATGAGAAGTGCTAAATGTTCTCCATATCAAACAGGAGACAGTGTCCTCAGGTGAACGTCAAAGAGCAGAAGAAATCAGCTTTCCCCTATGGCTGTTGCGAATACAAAACATAGAATTTATTGTGTGGACATACGGAGGGAGGCATTCCTAATAGACATTCCTGCCTAACTGGTATAGAGTGAGAGTGACCTGGACAGACCTAGAAATGCAGCATCCTAATCTTCAAGAGTAGGAAACAGTTGACATTAGCAGTCTTCCAGAGCATCCCATTAAAACAGATATTTAAAATATATGAATGTTCTTAATCCCAGAATTCACATGGATCTACTAGATTGGTCTACTAGAGAGTTTTAGGGTAGCTGGGACTACCCAGTAAAGACTCTTTCTGGGGAAAAAAAAATGCTTATGGGTTCAAAATAGTTCTCTTCTTTTGTGCCAGACAATGAACACATAGACATATTCCTGGATATGGAACTCTAATAAGTAAGCCATAATTCCACTGAAAAGCAAGTCATTGTAGACATTGACTAACTCTATCTCAACAAGGAATGCACAAAGTCAGCAATTCATTTCAAGTGCTCTCTGTGTGTGAATCAGGTACACTAGTTGTAGCCCTGCCTGAAGGGGCATTTGCCCCTCATCCCCATCGTAGATACTCATGGGGGCCGGTAGTTTGTTCATAAACAGTGCTAAGGGAAGGAACCAAGACAAGAGAATTAGTTTCTTTGATACCGGGCATGGATCCTTTAACTTCTATTTCCCAAAGTAGGTACTCAATTAAAGGTATTCTAAGGAAGGGTTCAAAGGACCTGCTTTTCTATTGAATGCCCTTGGGTCATTCTCACCTAACGGGATCCTGAGGGTCTCTGTCCTGTATCTGGGAATGTAAGACAGGCAGGAGGTGGCAAAAGGAAAACCTTGCACGTCTACTCAACTGGACACCGAGTGTCTTCTGTACACATGACTCCTAATTCTTCCGATGTTGGTGGCATCTACTTCCTGATGAATTTTCCGCAATACTCTGGCTGTTTTATTTCTTCCTTCTCGGAAGGATAAGGTGTCTCTCCTGCCCCATGGTAACTGTCCACTGCTGTCCTTTTCTCAAGGCTTCCTCCCTAAGGGCACGTGGTTCCTTTTCACCTCTTTCTCAAGCCATAAACACAGCAATCAATGACACATAATGGCAGCTTCTGTCCAAGTCTCCATGGAATTTCCCTAGTGACTTCCCTCACCCATGTGGGCCCTGTGATGAAGGGGCACGGCTGTCAAGTGGTACTGAGTGATGAAGAGGTGTCAGGGACACAGAACTCTGTCACCTCAGTTTGGCTACAGACCAGAATCACACAGAATACACCTTGCTGCAAAGTGATAACTCACATTCAAACACGGATGGAGGTGGACAACCAGAAACCCCACAGAGGGAAAGGGGCCACGGCACTGTTTTCTAGTGACACATACAGGCATTGCCATAAGGCACATTTGTCTTCCCCTTGCTATCCCCAAGTTTGAAAGGTTTAAACATGTATAATTCTCCTTCTTGTTCAACATTCTTTCCATCGATTCTACTACAAATCCTTCCAATGATCTACAGTGTGAAGCTCAAGCTGGTGGAGCTGGGAGTTCATCACCCACAGCCTTGGACAATGTCACAGAGTATGGCCTCACGGGAACTCAGTCACCATCCAAATGCCTCTGTTCTTTAGTGTGTGAACCATGGAGCATAAACAGTTAACAAAAATCATCTACCACTGGTATGTGAAAATTTTCTGTACCTAAGAGGGTATATTATTTCTTAAGAAGATGTAGACCTGGTGGCTCTCAGTGAAATGTTTGCTGTCCAAGCGTGAGGACCTGAACATGGATTCCCAGTACTCATGTAAAAGCCAGAAGCAGAAATATGTCTGTGATCCCATCTCTGTGGAGGCAGAGGCAGGAGGATTGCAGAGATTTTCAAGCTAGCCAGTCTAATTGCATCAGCTAGCTCTAGGTTCAGCAAGGAATATTGTCTTGGAACAGAGGTTGCAGGCTGCAGAGATGATTCCGTTGGCAAAGAGCTTGCTGGACAAAGGTGAGCATCTCCAGCACTCACCTAAAAGCCATGTGTTGCAATGTGCACCTATAATCTTAGCACTGAGGCAGAGAAGAGACAGATGGATCTCAGGGGTTGCCTGGCAACCAGTCTATCCAGTGAAATTCAGTGAGAGACTCTGCTCCAAAAACATAAGGTGGAGAAATAACTAAGGGTGACACCTTCTGGCAATTTCCAGGCCTGGGCACATACCACCATGAAAATTGCACACCACACACACACACACACACACACACACACACACACACACACACACACACAGACTCACCACACTACAACAAATAAATAAGGTCATGTGACTGGTCACCACTGACAGTAATCAGAACACGAAGGAGCACTAAGACCCTCTTGAATGTAAGGTCCTAAGCAGGCCGCTGAAATTTCATGACTGGGAGGTGACAGTAAAAGTCCATTTTGACAGATAGTGAAACTGATGCTTGGAGAAGTAATTTTCCAACGTGGACCATTTGTAGGTAGGACCAGTTTGGCTTTGAAGTGACTCTACCAAAGGCTTCATATACTGAAGGGTTGGTCCCTAGATGGCAACATGACTTGGAGAATATTTAGAAAAGAAATATTAGGTGATTCTTAGCTAAAAGAAGTAGGTCATGGAGAAGGCAGTTCCTTCAAGAGTTACTGTTCTGTCTCTCTGTCTCCGACTTTGTCCATCGCTCTGTGTTGCCTTTCTCTCTGACTTCGGTTTCTCTCTGTGTTGGTCTGTCTTTCTGCCTGCCTCTCTCTGTCTCTCTATGTCTTCTGTTTCTCTCTCTCTTTCTCTTTCCTCCCTTCCCACCTTCACCAAACTTCCCTGTATACCATTAGGTGAATAACTTCCCCATGTTCCCACCGCCATAATACCCTGTCCCAGCATGATCCCAGAATCAACAAAAGAGAACTATGGATGGACCCTGTGAAACCAAGAATCGAAACAAAACCATCTGCCCTTCTCGTGTTCTCCAAAGGACTTTAGTCTCAGCTGTGGGAGAGCAATTGATGGACTGTCAGTAAGCACTTGGACCACAGGGCTCTGCGCCATGGATGTACTTGCTGACCACTATGTGACAAGTGTCCTCAGCGGTTCAACCACATGATCAGTGGAATCACTAGCCACATTTCACAGTTCAATGGTCAGTACCTACTAGGAATCTACAAGGACTAGAGGATTGGATTGAAAGTTCCTAGTGCCAGTTGTTCCCATCTCCTCACTGTGGATCTTAAAGTTAACGACTGTGACAGTTAATGAAATAACAAGAACTGAGGGTCCAGGCAGGAAAAAAAAAAAATTTTGCTCCAAAAGCATAAAGTCCTGAGTTCATCCCCCAGACGGCATTAACTTATCCTTGCTGTGAAAACGGACTGAGATGGTCGCCTAGAGCCTGATTAGCTCTAGTCCTGAGTGGGAAAGTCACTGAGGACAAAGCTCTGAGGACAGTTACTGTCACTTTACAATGCTCTTCGTTTTAACTTAAGAATCACTTTAGTCCACAAAGAGGCTCTACCATATCCCACGCTCAGCCTCTGCCAAGTTCCACCCAGACAAGAGCTCCTTCCTGGGCTTTTGCATGTGGCCATCAGTTATGTATGGAAGAACATTTGCCAGGGACTGGAAAATCAAACCACATACCCAGTTTTGCTCAGTCATCTGCGTTTCCTGGGCACCGACGGATTCTTCATTCGCTTCCTGGGATGAACAAGATGGTAGTAGCCATCCTGGAACCAACGTCACTGAGTGTCTCATTTATTAGCCAGTGCTTTAGTGACACTAGGCTGTGTTCTGTGGCTTTGGAGATTAATAGGTAAGGGCTTCATTTCACGGGGAAATAGTCTGAAGTTGAACCCCCAGATGTGAAATTAAGAATAAAACAAGAGAAAACAAAAAGAACTTAGAGATCTAAGTGTGTAGTTATATCCTTATGTGAGGCTTATGAGCGTTTTGTGTGTGTGTGTGTGTGTGTGTGTGTGTGTGTGTGTGTGTGTGTCTGTCTGTCTGTCTGTCTGTCTGTATACAGATTACATATGGGGTTTCTGAGACAGCATTTCATAAAGCCAAGGTTGGTTTCAAACTTGTTACATAGCCAAGATGTTACAAAGCCAGATGACCTTGAACATCTGATTTTCCTGCCTCCAGCTCCCACGTACTGTCATTACGGGGGAGCCCATCATGCCTGGTTTGTGCAATGCTGGAGATTGAACCCAGGTCTTCGCAGGTGTTAGATAAGCCCTCTACTAAGTGAACAACACCCCCCCCCCCATTATGAGGGTATTGCTCAGCAATGACGTGGTTTCAGATACTCAATATGGCAAATGAGTTGGCATTATAGACAGACTCCATCTTTTCTATGAGACTGACTTAGGGATCACCGACCTCAGTCTAGCCCCTGCTTTCTGGTGAGTCATGTAAGAGTCATGAGAGAAATGTATTTCCTAAGGGCTTCCTCCAGTCTGAATCAAAATTCAATATGGCTAGGATTGTAGCCCATGGTAAGTCATTTGCCTAGCATGTGATCTGTAGATTTGATCCCCAACACTGCCAAAATCTAAGTCTGGAATCCAAGTTTCTAGACGTTCCCAAGTCCCAGATTCATCCTGTTTTGCCAAAACAAATTTCTCAGCCTTCCCAGACTGCCTCCTTTTCTTTTCTGTTCTTCTAATACCAGAACATATTTTGTACCAAAGACACCACATCCCAACTCTGGAAGAGTGATTCAGCTCTGCTTCATGGGTGGAATGTTTCCAAGAGACCACACACAGAAAGGACAACATAAGCCATGGAGAGAGAGAGAGAGAGAGAGAGAGAGAGAGAGAGAGAGAGAGAGAGAGAGAGAGAGAGAGAGAGAGAGAGAGAGAGAGAGAGAGAGAGAGAGAGGAAATAAAAATGAGTTCTGAGGGCAGGCAGGAAAGAGCTCTGAGCTCCAGACACTGGGATGGACAGGGGGTCCTCCCGGGCCAGGAGAAATGCTGAAAATATGTGGTTACTTGAGGGTCTGAGGAGACAGATGGTCTTTCTACATTTAGAAAGGGGCCAGGACACCTCAGCAGAGTGAGGTCCAATATGCCTTCCTGATCCTCCCTCTTCCATTTCTTTGTGACCCTGATGGTGTTTCAATGATGGTGGTGGTGGTGGTGATTTTATTTTTCAGTGGTGGCCATATAATTGAATACCTAGTGTATGCTAGGCTAATTCAGGACCTGGTGTTGTGACATCATATGTTTATTGGCTTCCACACTACAGATATTCTAGGATATTGTTCCTAATATGAAGAAATAGAAATATGGCTCAGACAAGCAAGAGACTTGCTCAAAAAACAGAAAGCCAGGCTGGTTTAAGCTTACCATCATCAGTTATTTGAAAATCAAAAAAGAAAAAGGAACCAGAATATGTGGGTATGGCTTGTTTTGACCACGTGACAAGCAAAACATTTCTAAGCAGTTGCAGCCATTTCAATGTTGGATGACATCTCTACATCTTAATGGATGCTTTTTATTGAGATGTCAGAAGTGTGGCAAAGGCTGGCAGGTCTCAGAGCCCCCGCAAGAACCACATGGGGAATTAGACAAGACTCTGTGCTGTAGAAACTGTCCTGTTCTCTGGGAAGAACCTAAGTGTGTGACCTCTCAACCTTCAGGGTCAAGGCTTTATCTTACATCACTCCATATGACAGAAGAACTTTCCATATTACCTGTGGACAACTTCTCCAGCACACCTCAATCTTACCTCATCCCTAGGAATGAACGTCCAGGGTACAGTGTCATGACTTCACAGGAGAATCAAGAGTCTGTTGAGACAGAACTATGCTGAGCATGGTGATGGGTGAGTGGAAAACCTCTGCATTGAGCTTCATTGTATGTTGATGTGTGTGTGTGTGTGTGTGTGTGTGTGTGTGTGTGTGTGTGTGTTGTGTGTGTGTTGTTTGCATATGTGTTTGTACATGCATAAATTTCTGTGTGCATTTCTGTGTGTGAAAGCCAGAGACTGATATCAGAGTCTTTCACAATTGCTAACATTGAACCTGGAGATCACCCATTTGGCTAGTCTAGCTAGCCAACATGTTCCAGGGATCCTCACATCTCCACCTCGGTGCTGTGACAACAAATGCCTCTATATACACTAGGCTTTTAACAAGATGCAGGGGATGTGAACTGAGACCCTTACATTTGTAGTGTAAGCACTGTATCAATGGAACCATCTCCTCTCTCATGGTCTTGTCTCATGGGGACTGTGAGTTGGGAGGGGGGAGGGGATTGTGTCAGGAGTAGGAGCTGCGGGTCAGGAGGGAGGTGGCAGGCAGGAGTAGTCAGAACAGGAAGAAGTTCCTGGTATTCTCTGTCTGCTAGTTTCCTGCAGCCGCCTCTGCAGCTGCCTGCAGACTGTGGGGCTGTTTTCCTCTGAGCACTGGAAGGAAGTTCTCTCATCACCCACGACAACAGACTTGGCCCAAGGATCCAAAAACGTGCACAGCCCCCAGAGGCAGGAAAACCAAAGAAAGCCCAGTCTGAGACAGCATGCTGCTCCTGGCTCACAAAGCTCCAGCTGGGAGAAGGGGACAGGACAAGGCTAGAGGAAGGGAAGGGGTACAGGGCACCCCAATGTACAATGAACTCCTTTCTCCAATAAATAAGCAACTCTCCTCAACTCTGTCTCAGTGCCTTTGTTTCTGAA
Source organism: Phyllotis vaccarum (assembly GCA_033318265.1). NCBI lineage: Eukaryota > Metazoa > Chordata > Mammalia > Rodentia > Cricetidae > Phyllotis > Phyllotis vaccarum. The sequence goes on from JARWLC010000019.1 coordinate 2,735,058, forward strand.
TGGACCAGTTCTACACCCAGAAAGCCCAACTTGTCAGACCTCCTGCCAAGGTCAAGCCAGAGCCTGAGATCCCAAGGCAAATTGATAATTGACACCCAGGGGACAACTTCTGTGCTAATTCCTGTTGGGCTGAGCCAAAGCTCACAATGATTCTCTTTATTTCTATGCTTTTCTGCACTGGGTAGGAGGGGGACACTACCTCACATGCATGCCATGCTTGGCATTTCTGCAGGCTCCATTCAGGAGACCAAGTGCTTCCTTTCCAAGAACTTCACTGAAACATCTGCAGGGGAGGGTGAGGAAGACTGCAAGCCCTAGTTAAAATCCTGGTTCTCCAGGGGCACTCGTTCTGGGACTCATCCCCACTGTCCCAGAGCCTCTGTGGGGAGGGCACTCTGGGACTGAACTGGGACTGGTAAACCTCATTCAACTCAGAAGAGCTTTGACAAGCCTGTATGATGTTTTATGAAAAAGAGTAATGTTCAAGTGTCAACTTTCACACAGAGAAGCAAAATTCCCAAGTTTCCTGGGAGAACTGAGGATCTAATAACACACATCTAGCATCTCCCAAAGGTGCCACCCACCTGGGCCGAACAGCATCCTCCCCTCTGGGAAGAAGCACGGGCCCAGTGGTTTGCCAAGGCACCCGTGCCAACACAATTTCTTCTTCACTTGGGATGCTCCTGTGTGGTGAGAATGGGGGATTATGGGAGTGTGAACTAAGGTTCATAATCTCTGACTTAGTGGGTCCTAAGTCTGTCTAGTGGTTTCAGAAGAAAAAACTTGGCTCAGGGAAAAGCTGGGAACAATGGACCATGAGCTGACCATTAAGCAAACTTGCCTGCAATGTCCAAGGATGGTATTACCTAAGAAAAGCATGGGATGATATACCCAGGAATATTTGGTTAAAAGTGGTCTATGCAGCCAGAGTAAGAACATGGTCCCAATTGCTGCTTTCTTACCCTGACCCACACATCCATACTTCAGAGACACTGTAAGTTTAGCTCCAAATGGCACCAAGAAAGTGATCATTAAAATAAAGCCAGCCATACAAACTTGTCAGATGCTTCATGCATACAGAAATTATGTTCATATGATACTAAAGTGTACATTAGCATTTGTCCAAAAGCTGGCACACAACTTAATTAAAAAGAACAAGTTGATTAAAATGCTAATTATTGCCAGAGTTGTTGGTTCTGATGGACTTGCTAATGAGAGGTAGCCACAGTTCTTCAATGTGAAATACTGGAAAGTACAATAAAGCAAAATGTAATAACATGAACTGTGTTAGTACTCTTTGGATAACTTGCCCCATTTCCCCAAGGCTAAAGATTCCTCCCTTTATTTTGATGCTTGATAGAGTCAGCTTGGGACTGGTCCATAGAATAATCTGCGTGAAAACCTGTTGACTCTAAATCCAGTGGTTCTCAAGCCTTGCTAGGTAGTAATCAAATAGGCATTTGGGAGACAGGTGCTCAAAGCCCAACATGAATGGTGGCACGTTCCCTGACTATAAGGTGAGGGACAACCACCCTACGAAGAAAAGTATGTATAGAAATGACAATGTATAATTGGTTAGTTGATGTTTCTGTTAAGAAACCAGGAAGGATATTGTTTATGTGATGCCTGGCATAGCTGATGTACGAGGCTCTACTGGGACTATATTTTGTGTGCTGATGTCATAAATCTAAACTATGTTCCCAAAGCTGGGGAGTGTACCTCAGTGGGAGATCACACGTTAGCATGAATGAATGCTTGGGTTTTGTGTCCAGTATCACACACAGGTATGTATGTGTGGTCTCTTCCATCCTAAAAACTAGGAGAAGATTTCAATATTGTCTGCCTTGTGTTTCAATTTTTTCAAAAACTTCTGAGTCACCCCACTCCTGGTACTACTATTCAGTGTTTTAGGTACGAAGATGGAGAAAGGCCAGCATCAGGTTTCCCCAAGCTGAATTGATCTCTGAGCTAGAAGAGAAGCAGAAATAAATAAGAGGAAAATCACGCATATTACACTTCTATACTTTGCATTTATAATCATTCATGCAGGAGCATCTTTAAACACCAAAAGGGGGGGAATATTAAAGTTGTTCTAATCTCACTTGCTAACTGTGTTTACATGCTAACAGCGTTTCTCAGGGACAATTATCTTATTACTAGTTTGCTAATCTTTTCAATCTTTCCAACACAGTTTACAGCTGCTGACTTCAAAAATTAAGGCTAATTAAGACCCTGCTTTCCTCAGGTAGAGTAAACTGCTTATACATTTTAACAGAGTAAGAGAAAAATCAGCTTGCAAAGAGGTGAGAAGGGCATAATGTCAAAAGTAGGGAGAAGACATTCTCCAGCTTCTGTCAGTGTTGGGAGAGTTGCAGTGCCAGGATAGTGGTCCCCTAGTGTGTTCAGGGGATTCTTCTAGGAGCCCCTACAGATCCCAGCTCATCAGGGCTCAAGCTCCTACTGTCAATAGACAAGTGTTTGCATACAACATGGAAGTATCCTCCTGTTTGTGCTAAGTGACCTCTTGCTTAATTGAGATACCTAACACAATGCAAACACTGTGTAAACAGTTCTCAAGCCATATTAGAGAAAGATGACCTCAAAAGGCTGTGTGTGCCTCCACCTCTCTAAGCAAGCACTGCCACCAGCGCTTTCTACAGTCTGGCTAGTTCATTAGCAGCTACATAAAATAAGCAAACAGGTTAGCGGTTGCTATTGTGCAGGGAAGGATGAAATAGGCATGTAGATGTGTGTAGGTGCCCATGTGTGCATGTGTATAGGGAGGTCAGATGTTGGCTGTGGCTATCATCCAAGTGCTGCCCAATTTTTTGTAGTTGGTGGAGGTTTATTAAACAAGATCTTTCACTACCTTAAAACTCAATTCCACTAAGCTGGCTGGCCCATGGGCTACAAGAATACATCTCACTCTACCCTTCCCGTGCTGGGGTTAGAACCACACAGTGCTAGATCCACATTTTAAAGAATATAATATAGATTCTGAAAATCAGATTCATGTCGTCATGAAAGTAAAAGCAAGAAGTTGAAAGGTCTCTTGGTCTTGTTTTGTTTTACATTTTTATTTTTTTTATATAATATTCGTCATGGCATACATGTAGAGGCCAGACAGCAAACTTCAGGAGTCAGTTCTGTCCTTTCACAGTGGGAGTGATAGGGATCAAACTTTAGGACACCAGGCTTGGAGACCAGCTTCTTAACTGAGCCATCCCACCAGCCCAGCACATAACAAACTGGAACTCTGAAAGAGTGAATGGCATGTGTTAGGACAGAACCTGTTCTGGTCCAATCGAGATGAAGTTTTTCTTCAGATTGACATAAATCCTCATTAGATATCATTTTTCTCTGCCTCAGGGGATGGCTCAGTGGGTAGCAGCACTTGATGCACAACTATAAGGACCTGAGTTCAAATTAGTGACATCCACATAAAAAAAGAAAAGAAAAGAAAAAAACAGGGGCATCGTTGCCATCACACCTACAATCCCTGTGCTGTTGGGGTACGACAGCTGGGTCAGTCGGTTTGCTTGCTGCCGTTTTAGCTCAGGTTCAGTGACAGACCTAATCTCAAAGGCATAATAAGGTGGAGATTGACAGAGCAGGGTACCAGTATCCTCTGGCTTCTGCACATGTGTGCATGGATGCAAACATGCTCATGGGTGCTCATGCGCGCGTGTGCGCGCGTGCACACACACACACACACACACACACACACACACACACACACACACACACACACACACACACACGGTGGGGAAGTTTTTATCCAGCCACCTTGGCTATACTTACTAAGCCTTTTGCACAGTCACAGTTAAGGGCCCGAAACACCACGCTGGAGATTTTAAGATGAATTTCCAATAATTTCTATTTTCCATTTAGAGGGATCATTGCACATCCTGCACAGTGGAAGCCAAGAGGCTATTTCCACCCAGCAAGCTTTACAAATTATTCAGTCCTCTGTATTGTTATGGACGGCGAGAAAATCAAGAGGGGACATGTGATGGCATATTAAAGTCTGATAAAATATCTTTCTTCTGTCTAAAATGAGAAGACTAAAAAGAATCAATCTAGGTTAGCTAAAGGTCAATTTGCAGCCCAGAGTCCACGCGCTTGGGAAAACGACACCAATAGTTGTGTCCTGTGAGAAATGAAGAGCTGGGTTGCAGCTGCAGGTTGGGAGGAGAGTTCCTGCCCAGTGGGGCCGGGGGAGAGGGAAGAAGAAGGGAGAAAAGAACAATGACAATCCCAGCCCAAAGAGGCTGACGTAGTAATATCATGGGTTTGAATTCAGCCTGAGCTATCTAGGAAGGCACTGTCTCAAAAAGTATACCAACCAACAAAATAAATGAATATCTAAAATCCCTCTCTGTCAACACCACTGTTAGGTGTCTTCTGTAGAATGGACCCAGGACCCGTCAGTACACTGTCTCATAAACTTCCTGTACCAAGGATAACCAGAACACTCAGGAGTCCCGCAAACCCAAGCATATTACGTTCTGTCTGTCTGAACCATGAGATGCTTGTGAGTTTTGGGCACTTCCTCATCCCAGCTCACAATGGAGCCATCCAGTTTGGAAGGTGTATAATCAGCATATAGTCCTGGATTCTGACTGCTGAGCTCTGCTGAGGAAAATTAGTTCTTTCCTTTACTGAATTTGAGCACACAAGAGCTACAAGGGGTGCAGAGACCAGTGATCTCCAGCACAGATGAAGTCCCCGACACAGGTGAAGAACTGAGGTTGAGCAGGACATATGGCACCTGACTTAGTGCTATGGCCTTGGCTTTTTGCTATGGAAGAGGTGCAGTGAGCCAAACATGAAAATACTCCTGTCTGTGGCTGATGGTGACAAAGAGTGTTTCTTTTGATCCAACCCACCTTGTTTGTGTGTATGCACACACATGAGCAGTGTGTGGGTGCCTATGTGCATGCTAATGTGTATGTATGTGAGTGCATATATGACCATGCAACAGTCAATGTCACGGGTCTTCAGTAGTTCATATTTCAAGAATGTCCCCTTGAACATGGAGCTCACTATGTTGGCAAAGGCAGCTGCACAGCGTCCCCCAGTGATCCACCTTTCTTTGGCTCCACAGAATGGGTATTATAGGAAAGAGAAATCAAACAGGGTATGCTGGGGGAAGCCACCAGGCTACCGCACCATAAAGCCTTTTCTAGGAGCTATATCTAGAAAAGACAGAAGTGACAGCAGAGGAGGCGGTTAGCCTTTAGGGTCTTCAGAAGCCATGATTATTAGTGTGTCAAGAAGTGTTTTCTCATCTATTAAATGGGAATAAGAATCAGTTACACACACACACACACACACACACACACACACACACACACACACACACACACACACCCTACATAGGTTCATATACAAATACATATCTGTATATGGACACCTAGACAGCCATACTCTTAGCTTAAGAACTGAGATTATTTTTTTCCCCTTGGAAGGATGTAAAATACTGCAAAGATCCACCGTCCACCACACAGGCCCTCACTATAAGTCTCAGACTGGCTTTGAACTTACACTTCTCCTCCTGGGCTTCCTAAGTGCTGGGATTATAGGAGTTTGCCACTAGATCTTAAAGCAGTGATTGCTTTCCAGAAGGACTGTGACTGTCATAAGAGAAGAGGCTGCGGAGTTTCAGTTAGTAAACTGCTTGCCTTGCAAGCATGAGGACCTGAGTTCAATCCTTAGAAGCCACACACATGTGCATATACATGTATAGACACACATGTACCAATAAGAATAATAAAGTAAAATTAACGTGTCACTCTCTTCCTGAATAAGCTGTGTGATACCTGGAGGATTAAAATCATTCACGTTCACAAGTGCTATCCACCACAACCAACAAGAGATGTCAAGAGTAACATGTATAGTAGATCCTGGACAGTGGACCACTCTGCTTGGAGAGGAAGGAAATTCTGGCCCGTGGGATGAGGAAGGACTTTGAAGATACTGCACTGAAAGGCAGAAGGGCAGGTATTGTGTGATTCTACTCACTCAAGGTCCCCACAGTGGCCAAGTTCAGGCAAGTAGATGGTGGTGATTAGGAGCTGGGGTCTGATGTGGAGCTACTGTTCCAGGAGTACGTGGTTTCAGTTTCTGGAGATGAGAGCATGCTAGAGACGCATGCTGTGATAGTTTTCCATCAGTCTGACTGGACTTCATCTCACTGACCTTTGCACTTTGGAATGTGAAAAAAAACGAAGTCCACACTACATAAAGTGTATATCATGGCAGAAAAGAAATGTATACAACTGGAAGGGAAAGACAGAAGCCAGTAAAAAAAAAAATGACTTGGAAATATGGATCAGTGGATGAAATACTTGCTGTGTAAACATCAGGAGCTGGAGCTTGCTGGCCAGACAGTCTAGCCTTCTTGTGTAGGGTACCCTGCTTAAAGTAGGCATTGGAGAAAGCAGGACTGCCAATCACAGGGGATTATTTTCTTCAAAGGAGGGAAATGAAAGCCTCCTGGTCACCTGGAATGCCAATGAGAGTGGCCAAACAACCAGGTGATCCTTTGCTATTCTATGAGGCGTCAGCCTCCATCTGGAGCTTTGCCTCTCAGGGAATAGAAGGCATTCCTATGAAAGAGGCCACATGTGCTAAGCATCCTTCACCAATAGGACCTGAGTTCAAATCCCCAGCACCTTCATAAAAGCCAGGCATGGTCACTCATGCCTGAATCTGCAGCACTGGGTGGGGACAGGATGATCCCAGGAGCTTGCAATCCGAAATTATTTCTCAAAAACAAAGTGAAGAGTGCTTGAAGAAGACATTCAATATTCTATTCTCTCTGGCCTCCACACATGCACACACGCACACACACATGCACTCACACACACACACCAGATACACACACACATACACACACACCAGATACACACACACACACGCATACACACATACGCACGCGTGCGCACACACACACTCACACACCAGATACACACGCATGCAGGCGCACACATACACTCACACACGCATGCGCGCACAGACACACTCACATACATACACACCAGATACACACACGCACGCACGCGGGCACACACACGCGCACACACACACGCGCTCACACATACATATTCACACACGCACACACTCACACACGCACACACACTCACACACACACACACACCAGATACACACACACATACACACACACCAGATACACACACACACGCATACACACATACGCACGCGTGCGCACACACACACTCACACACCAGATACACACGCATGCAGGCGCACACGTATACTCACACATGCATGCGAGCGCACACACACACTCACACACGCGCACACACCAGATACACACACGCACGCACGCGGGCACACACACGCACACACACACACACCAGATACACAAACGCGCGCTCACACACACACGCGCTCACACACCAGATACACACACGCACGCGCGCGCACACACACTCACATACATACACACACCAGATACACACACACGTGCGCTCACACATACACGCATGCACACACACTCACACACACACACTCACACACGCACACACACCAGATACTGAAGCTGAGCCTTGTTATTCACACATGTAATCTCAGCCCTGAAGAGACTAAGGCAGAAGCATGCTAAGTTCAAAGCTAGCTGGGCTGCAGAGCCAGACGCTGTCTTATAAATGTCTCATAAAACCGCAAGCAAATGTCCTTAGGGGTAGCAGGTGAGGAAGAGAATGGAGGGAAAAAGAAAGAAGCGTGTACTCTCCAGCGTGTCTCTGGTGCCATTTTGGCTGGCTGCGGTCACTGCCCTACTGCTGGACCGTATCATTTTAGTGGCGCATTGCAACCCACCAGGACTGACTCTAGGTAAGCTGAGATGAGAAATGCCCATGTTGGCACAGAACCTCTGCCTACAACAACCTCCTGTACACACTAAAGCACCTCAGTTTACTCACAGTCTCCACGCTGTAGCATGGTATTTGCTGAATGGTACTGCTTGGGCGATCATGACAAGAACAGTCTGTCTCTATCCAGGACAGACAGACCTTTCTCTTATTTTATTACATTCATTTTTTCCTAAATATTGTAGGTTTTTTAGATTTATCTATTTCATTTAATGTGCATGAACGTGTCTATGAACCACATGCGTGCCTAGTGCCCCAAGATGTCAGGAGCTTGGGTTGACCTGGGACTGTAGTCATGGATGGTTGAGAGCTACCATGTGGATGCCAGGAATTGAACCCCGGTCTTCTGCAAGAACATGTGCTCTTGATTACTGACCCATCTCTGGTCCCCCCCCCCTCTCTCTGTGTGTGTGTGTGTGTGTGTGTGTGTGTGTGTGTGTGTGTGTGTGTGTGCATGCGCGCGTGTGTGCATGTGTGTATGCATATGGTGGTCAGAGGCCAATATCACGTACCCTTCTTATCATTCTCTATTTCAATTTTGGACACAAGGTCTCTCACAAAACCTTGGAGTCCTAGGGATTCACCATCTCTCCATACCCTGAGATTACAGACGCACACTGCCACTCCCACCTTTTAAATTGGCGCTCGGGATCCACACTCAGGTCCCACTGCTTGCTTGGCAAACACTTTCTCCACTGAGCTTGCTCCTCAGCCCCCAAGCACACCACTTCTTTATTTGTGTATTTGATCTGTAGTAGGCAGCGGCCAAGGATACAAACCCTCATCCTGAGGGTTTGTTCCTGTTCCTCACACACTGAGATTCAGGGTTTCTGGAAAAGACGTGGCCTGTGTTCCAAGAAGCAAACAAGATGCTGGACGTGCGGTCTCTGCGCAATGAATGTTAACTTTGAACAGCAGCGATAAGATGGATGGTTTAAACAAAAGGAATATTTACATTTTAAGAATTGAGTTAGAAACTGGCTTGTGTCAACCAGAAAGGGCAATAATATCATTCTGCAATCTCTGGAGCTCTGGAGACAGGCTGTGTCTCCAACACGGTTATATACTAGCCTCCCGATCCTAAGCAAGGTGCTTCTAGCTACAAGTGAAGGGACGTTGAAGGGTGATGCTGACAGTATAAGCAGCATCTAGACTAATACTGTTTGTGATGTCCTTGGCATAAAGCCTGAGGCCTGAAAGCTGGAGAATTCCTAATCACCTACTTAGGCACTTACAGATGGCTTAGGTACAAACTAGTAAACTTTGGGTCTCATTAAAAAATTTCAAGAAAGCCAGAAATGCCTTTATCCTTTTTGTTTTTACTTATTTATTTAAAAATTATTACTTTTTTAAATTTAACGCATGTGTGTGCATATGCACTCACACCCAAATAGGCATGCCTAGCACACGTGTGGAGTGTGGAGGTCACACAACAGCCCATGAGAACTGGTTCTTTCCTCCCACTGTGCTGGTAACAGGCAACGTTTATGCACTGAACCACCTTGTGAGCCCTGATTCCTCTGTTACAGACAGAGAAACTGAAGTAGGAGCAATGGATTAGCCAGGGCCAGCAACACACATCTGCTATCCTAACTACTTCCCAGGCCAACACAGGAGAATGGGAAGTTCAGGCTCTGCCTGGGCAATTTAGGAAGACTCTGCAGTTAAAAAGCCAGCAGGGTTGCTGCATTTAATTGAATAGGCTGGGGCAGGGTGCAAGGATCCCACCCTGCCTTTAGTTCCCAGTCAGTGACTCTCAGTGGGTGGACGACCCTACCTTTAGAAAATTAAGACTGGACACCCTGAGCTTCTATAGAATGGAAGCAAAGGCATGGGGCCAGGGGAGGGCAGGCTCACATTCCACTGGGGTTAGCTTTAAATAGCAGCTTAAGCCCCATTCGTGGCGCTTTATGGATTAGTAAATACTTGCTGGAAAGGTGGAGGAGCCTGGAAACAGCAAAGCTGGAGTCTGTGCAATATGTGCGTCAGTGTGTGTGTGTGAGAGAGTACACACACACACACACACACGCACACACACATACACTCATGAGAGATACCAACATGAAAGAGAAAAACATTCCATTTCAAGGTACTTGGGTCTGAGAACCAGTTTAGAACGGTAATCCAGCTGGATGTATTTTAAGTCCCTCCTCTAAGAGCATTGACAATTTACTAAATGTCATAAGCTCTTATAATGTACCAGGCTGATCCCAGCACATGACAGACACCACTTCTTCCACAGTCCATTGCAGTCCCAGGACACAGGTGCTGGGCATTGTTTCACTAAGGCTGAAAGAGGTAGGCTCATGGATGATGCGAAGTGTAGCAAAAAGGAGGAGGCAACCAATGACAGAGACACACTCATGCACACGCACACACATACACACACACACACACACACACACACACACACACACACACAAGGACAAAACGCGTATGAGAGAAGCCCTCCAAATACCAATGCACCTGGCCAGGACCATGAATCTCTTTTCTGGTCCACCTCTTTGCTTAGAAAAGCCCTTTTAATAAATTCATCATAATTCTACCACTATCCACACATCCCTGATCCAAAACTGTTCAAGATACATTTTGAAATCCTAGCAAGTGCCTTCCAAAGAGTCCAGTGTGTGCCTCTATGTTTGGAGGAGAATTGAGGCACATTAGGAAAACATCAGAAAACCACAAGGGTCCAGGTGTGCCCCAATCTGGGTGTGACACTGACTGACCTGTCATTATGTCACATGCCAGACTTGGACATCTCTAAATATTTAATATCAATATTGACTTTTCTATCTTTACAGGACTGGGGTGCACATATCCAAATGTCCCTGAGCCCAAGGCAACTACCCTTGGACACTCTACTTAGAAAAGGTGGGGTAGCAAGGCTGTGGATGTGGGAAGTAAGGGCAGAAAGTTAGCTTCAAAGCCTCTCCCAGTTCTACCACAGCCTTCTGCCACGGCTACCTGTGTGCTTCTCATCACATTGTTTCGCTCCATTGAAAAATGGGAGGTATTAGCTACCTGCATGTCCCTCGGCAGGGAAGCACCATGATTAATTAAGTAACATCTGTGAAACACTCCCAGCTTTGGAGAGAAGGGCACCTTGGGAGAGGAGCTGTGAAAACACAGGCACTGTCATGAACATGATCATCATTATCATCTCCATCATGACGCTTCTGCATGAAGACCATCAGTGGCTCCCCACAGCCTAGGACAAGATGCAGCTAGCTAGCTGTCTGATGGGCAAGGCCACCTGATCTGCTGTGTCTCATCTGCCTCCATCTCACACATTCCTCGGGAGCATGTGAACCCCAAAGGAGAGCCCTGCAGGTCCCCACATCTCTCTCACATACACAGCCCAAATCCCATCATCTCAGTACCTTCCACAAAATCCTTGCTGAATATCCAGAATCTACAAGCTTGTGCATGTGCGTGTGCGTGTGACAGAGAGAGAGAGACTGTTGTTTTTTCTTTTCCTGAGGGTTCTGTCGTAAGCAACAGCATTGCGGGATATATAGACCCTAGAGGCTTCTAAGAGCCCGGGGGCCAGCAGCCAGTTATAACTGGTGACTTAAGACACGAGCTCATAGCACTTCCTCATAGCCATGAGGGCCCCTTGAGTGAGTACTTCCTCGTAAGCCAACCTGGGGTCTGTCTGGGGACCTTGGCAACAGAGGCAGAGTCCTGATGTAAGATGACTGAACTGACTAGCAAGAGAAAACCAAGACCAGGCTGCAGCAGCAGATACCAGCAAAGCAAAGTTTTCCCCCCTGGCTGGGAAGAGGATATATATAAAGCATCCCCCTTCCTCAGTAAATTGAATTTGGATTTGTTTGTTTCAACTAGCCCCCACCCCTACTACGCCTGGAGACTGAGTTGTTGTTTCTGTAACTTCTTACCCACTTCTTCAAAAGGGACTAGAAGCGCCCAAAGCATAGGCAACATTTGGTACCCAATGTGGGGCAAGCCACCAGGCAACACAGTATCTTAAGGCAGACGCAGTGATGCACACCTGTAATCCCAGTCCCTGGGAGGTTGGCTAGGATAATCACAAATTTGAGGCCAATTGAAGCGCAAACCGTACTGAAATCCAGTTTAAGTGCTTGTGCAAGAGTTTCCCAGAGTTATAACCCAGCAAAGTTTTAAACATTTTTCACTGGAGCAACACCATCATCTAGACATGCTACAATACCTTTCTTTTGTCACAGCCCTGTGTGTGAAAGAGTTGGTCCCAGGCTGGTGACCATGTTAGCTTCTATTGTTGCAACCAGAATACCTGATGGAAACAATGTCATTATTCTGGCTCATTGTCTCAGTGAGATTTCAGCCCCTTAGGAGAAAGGCCTGGTGACATTTGTGACAGTAAGCATGTGCCAGACAGCTCAGATCATTGCAAACCAAGAAGCAGAGAACACGGGTCAGAACAAGGGGCATGTGTCACCTTCAAAGGCCCACCCCAAGGTTCCTTCTTCTGGGGGCTTGGCAGCCTTTAAGGCCTACCAAGAGTTGGTGACTGAGTGTCCGAGCACAAACCTGTGGGTACATCCCAAGGTGAATGGCCTGTGACGGTAACACCTAATTGACAGTTCTTAGTTGAATGGGTTATAAGGGATAAGGCTGATAAGAGGAAGATGGACAGCGAGAGTAGGGCTTTAAAGAGGACCTGAGCCCTTCCTTCCCCCTGCCCTTCTCTCCTTTCCATCTGCTGTGAGATTAAAAAATGCCTGCTATAAATTCCTACCACCATGGTGCCATCTGGACCTTAGGCCCAGAACAAGGGAACCAGAGGACCATGCACAGAAATGTCTGAAACCAGGAGCCAATATCAATCAATATCAATCCTTTTTTTTTCCTTTTGTTTTCTTGGCTATTCTCTTACAGTAATAAAGTCTAGTGTACGCCACTACCCAGAATATGTCTTTGTGTATGCATGTATGTGTGAACATCTGTGTATGGGGCACATGCACATGGGAGCATGCAGTGTGGGGACCAGATCTACGGTCAGCCACTTTCTCAATCATTCTGTGCCTTATGTTTAAGACAGGATTCTCTCACTGAATCAGGAGCTGACTGGATTAGCTAGGCCAGCTGACGAGCAAGCCCCAGGATCCTGTGTCTGCCTCTCTAGTGCTGGGGTTACTGGGGCTCACTGTTGCATTTGGCTCTTTATGTGGGTGCTGGAATCAAACTCAGGTCTTCATGCTTGTTAGGCCAGCCTTTTGCTGACTGAGTCATCTCTCCAGGCTCCGGCATGTGTATCTTTAAGCCTTTTTCTAAGAGACCTACAGCTTGCCAAATTGACACCACAGACATTTTTGATTACTTCATGGCAAGGACTGATGTGGGATGTCTTCCTGTATTCTGTGAATTATCACTGGATAATAAAGAAACTGTTTTGGTCCATGGCAGGGCATCTTAGAAGTAGGCGAGAAATCAGAGCATAGATGGAGGGCGGAGTCAGGCAGAGATGCCAGCAAACGTAGAGGAAAGAGGACCAGGATGCTCCTCTGAGGAAAGGTACCAAACCACGTGGCCAGACAAGATAAGAATACTGGGTTGAGTTAAGATGCAAGAGCTAGCTAGCAATATGTCTGTGTGATTATTTGGGGATAAGTGGCAGCAGGGCTGTGAGCGGATCCCAACCTTCGGGGCTAGGCTGGAGAGACCAGGTCAGAAACTCTTACATGGGACTACTGCATCTATTCTTCACAATGACCTCATGGGACAGGTGTGTCATTATCAACTTGCGGGGAAGGAAACTAAGGCTGAGTGTGCCTGAGAAAAGAAAATACAAATACAGGCTGGGTATCTTCTATTTCCAGCTGTGTCATAACCATATACCTGCTGAACAGTGTGCACCATAGCCAACATTCACATGTAAAGCCCTGGGAACTAGCAAACCCAACCATAAGGCATAGGCTCTGAATTCAGATGCAGCCAAGCTCTCCATTCAGCCCCTGGCTTCAGCTTGGTCCTTACTAGAGCTAGGCATGAAGCTCAGTGACAGAGACATTGTTTGGCATATGCCCAGGTTCCAACCCAAGCACTTCAAAAACCTTAAAAGGAAAAACAAAAATGTGAAGCCAGACAGTATGAGGGGCTTCCTCTGTAGAGATTGTTGCAAAGGGGAGAGAGTGGAGATATGAGACAAGAATCTTGACTTGAAAGTCAGGCAGATGGGGCAGGGATGGGAATGGGGACACTGGATAAACAGCGGGTTATCGGGTTGTAGGTACGAGTGTCATTCTGTTTCCTGCCAGGCCTAAGGGCTGAGACCACATCATAGGGCCAGGTCTGCTGATCAAACAGTTTACTCAGTGTGACAGAGGGGACAAGCAGGTCAGCCCGAGTTTTATATAAGGAAACAAGGGGAACCCACAGTAGCAGCACTGACCACAGAGGTGAGGGAATCTGTATAGTGAGCTATTTTCCAGAATACAGAAGAGTACAGGCAAGGCTTTCATCTCTGTTATTTGTTTTGTTATTTATGAAACACAGTCTTAACATGTGGCTCTGGTTGCTCTTGAACTCAAAACCATCGTGCCTCAGACTTCTAAATGCGGGGACTTCGGATGTGTGCCACCATGGCCAGCTAACCTCTGCTCTTTGCCAATAGCATAGGGTTCAAGGAAAAACCAACACAGCCAACAGGGTGTCTAAGAGTATAGGATTTCATATTCTGTGTCTTTAATGCAAAGGCAAGAAGCAACACTGATGCTCCCAACACGCACTAGCGCCTGCCTTTACTTTTGGTAAACTATAATTTCCGTAGAGCCCAGAGACAAAGAAGAACAGCAGCGTTCCACAGCTGTTCTGTGTGAGCATGTGTGTTCAAACAGGTAAACCCTGAGGCTTCGGACACACACATAAACTTCCTCTCTAGCCCAGTCCCAGGATACTTTCACACCCTTTTTGCTCAAGTTTAAAATGCATACAACACACTTTCTTGTCTTGGATAACTTTAAAAAAAAAAAAGAAATTTAAGGTGCCTGGAGAGACGGCTCAGTGGTTAAGAGCATTGGCTTTCCTTCCAGAGGACTTTGATTTTCAGCAACTATATCAGACATTTCACAACCTTCTGTAACTCCATTTCCAGGAGAACTCAGTGCCCTCTTCTGGTCTCCACAGATACTGCAGACAAATGATGCACATATATATATGCAGGCGAACACTTATAGACATGAACTAAAGCAAACAAAGCTGCTTTTTTTTTTTTTTTTTTTTTTTTTTTTTTTTTTTTTTTTTTTAAGAGAGAAATTCAAGTGGGATGGGGGCTGGAGAGATGGTTCAGAGAGTAAAGTGCTTTCTTTCTAAACGTGAGGAGTTGAGTTCAGACGCTCAGCACCCATAAAAAGCCAGGCATGTGGCATGTACTTGTATCCTTAAGTGGGGGAGGCAGACACAGATGGATTCTTGGAGTTCTCTGGCCAGCCAATCTAGCCAAATCAGGTCACTGAAGGTTCCATTAGAGAGACTCTGTCTTAACACTAAGGTGGGAATCCACTGAGGAAAAAAACCTGAGGTTCATTCCTAGCCTCCATGTATATAAACATACATAGTGATTTTTTAAAGAAACCTTCCATCCCAATCCAGCTGTGCAGTAAAGGTGTCAGGATCTGAGAGAGGATGGCAAACCAAGAGTTAAAAAGCAGTGGGAAACTCCCCACCAACTTTTAATCCTCCTATAATCAGCCTCACGCAAACCTGTTTTCAATTTAGTGACAGATCTGTAAGCTGCCACAAGCTCTTGAGGTATTTTTAGTCAAGTACAAATTCGCCAAGTGCCTTAAGTCAGGAAGTGACAGCGCTCAGGTGTTGCTCTCAGGGGACTTGGGTTCTAGCCTTTGTCTGTAGAAATCACCATTTCTCATTTGCATAGAATCAAACAACCCCCCATCTCCTTTGCTTCTTGGGCATCCCAATCAGGGATGTCAGCTCTGGTTTGGAGAAATCTGTTCTTAATCCCAGCATCATCACCAGCAGCAGGAAGTGATCAGTGGGGAGAGGAGGAAAACCTCCCAGAACCAAGATGGTAAAGAGCAAAGTCTGCTCCTAGATCCTAACAGCTCAGTCCTGTAAGCCTAAAGCTGTACAGACATTCACCAGCTCCAAGAGTGACTGACCAAGGAGCAAGGAAGAAAAGAAACCATGTGAAAGAACGGAAGCCCAAGGGGACACAGCCATGCACTGCCTGCCCCACCCCTGCAGAAGGACATCTGGTTTGGTTTGGTTTGGGAGATAGGCTTTCATGTAGCAGAGGCTAGTCTCAGACTGGTCATACAGCCAAGGATGACTTAGAACTTCTAATCCTCTGGTCTCCACATCTTGAATGCTGGGGTTACACGTGTGTACCACCATGCCTATTTTCTGTGGTGCTTGAAATTGAACTCAGAGTTTCATGCATGCTAGGCAGACACTACCCACTGAGCCACTTCCCCAGGAATGAATTTTGATACCTCTCTTCCCGTCAAGCCTATTAGAGCCAACCCATCTCCAGTTCACTGGGAAATCCAACAGAGTCCACATGAAACACATCCAAATCTCCATCAGTAGCTAGTTCAGTTTATGAGCATTTCAGAATTAGAACATGACTTTGGTAGTCATGGACCCATTTCCACCCACTGACCAGAGGGACTTTTATTACACTGTAAGCATCTGAACATATAAGGGGGTGACCAGGCATATCCCTCCCACGGCCCCAGACTTCACATGCCCAGGGATAGCTATGAACGCAATCCAACACAAACTCATCAATTTGTGTAAAACACTGAGATTTGTATCTGAACGGGTGGGGGCTGGCAATATTTTGTCACTCACTTGCAAAGCTCTCCAGTTTGAACTTTATAGAAGACAATGCTGTGCCACAGTGTCAGAAAGTTGAGCACCCGTGAAGCCGCACACCATTGGGGATTTGACTTACTAGAAATAAAGTCTGGATTTCTCCTGGGTCATCAGGGACCAGAAGTCCTCACTGCGTCTGTCTGCATTTCTCAAGTTCATCTTATTTTTCTTATTTCACTCCCCTTTTGTCCTCTATGTCCCAGAACTGGCAGCCTTCTATTTCTAGATTATTCCATTATCTCTGCAGTCCCAAGGCCTTTCCTCTCTGCTCACAAGGTTTTCCCTTGGTGTTTTCTCATGGTCAACAAGATCTCCAGCCAAGTGCTACACCCCAGGTGGGTTGCTCATATAGACACGCATCCTCACCCACACTTACACTGCCCATCACTCTGGCCTTTTCCCATTCTGTGCCCAACACTGACTACATACTGTATATTTTTTTTAAAGTTATTTTTGTTTGATAGATTCTCACTTTCTCTAAGCCAGGATGACTTTGAAGCTGTGATCTTCCCGTATCGACCTCCAAAAGCTGGGGTTACAGACGTGTCCCACCACACCTTGCTGAAACTCATCATTCTAAAATTCTCCTCTTCCTGTGTTTTGTTAAAAAGCCAGCACTCAAGAATATTTGTGAAATAACTTAGTAACTAGTGGATAACACCACAGCTGTGGTACATTAAACACACACACACAAGACACAGGTCTGTGTATCTTGTTTAACAGTCTATCTCAGTCTAGATGCTGAGAAATAGAGCAAATTAACAACTCATTTCTCAGGCTCATATTGTTCTAAAGTTATTTTAAATATTTCCAATAATTTAATTAATTTAAATTAGGATTAATTGAAAGAAAATCTGAATTAGATATCTCATGCAGTAAGAAGAGCTCAAGGGTTCTCAGCAGCGTCTAACTGATGGCCACTGTGCAACCTTGTGCAAGTCTGGTCCAGACGACTTAAGTGGCCAAAAGCAACAACTGATGTGCAGGCGCTGTTTACTCAGTGTTGGCTGCACACTGGGCCCTGTGTTCATGCCCCATCACGGGGCTTGTGAAATTGCTTATATTAGCCTCTCAGGAATCAACAAAGCACATATTCTACCTGCCACATCCAACCCACCACACGCCACAAAACAGCTAAAGCAACAAAGGCTTAGTTAATGTGTGTGGTGGCTCAAGCCTGTAATCTAAAGGACTTCCAAGTTGAGAGTTGATCGGTTAGAGGATAATCTGGGCTACTCTGCAACACAGTAATGGGAGAGAAGGGGGGTGGAAGGACAGAGAAATGAAATAAATTAGACGGAGGTGTGAAGAGTTTCGCTCATGGGGTAGGGGCAGGGTTAGCCCTGCTCCTTCACCCACACAGAGAGGTTAACAGTTTCTCCAGTATTGTAATTTGAAACTTCAGTTTTAGAAGGTCATTACATCACAGGGGTAGAGACCTCACAAGAACAGACACAACGCAAATGATCATCCTCTTGGCCAAAGAAAGACTCAATAAGAAGGTAGCTGTGTAGACGTCCAGACCTGGCCCACAGCACAGGCCAGGTTTGTTGGTCCTGTCATCCAACATCCTAGACTCCAAAAAGTTGGGAAATATGTATTTGTGATTTAATACCACTATAAACCTGTGAGAGTATTATGGGAGATGGTAACTCACAAGAGGAGGGCTGCTAGAATGGGTGAATAAGCTGATGAGGGGGCTCTGTGAACAAGAGGTTGACAAAAGGGTGAGAGCATGTTAGAACAAGCAAACACTGCCATAAAGGGGGTTCTAAGGCGACCCTGACAGAGGTTCAAGAAAGTTTACAGCCTCTGGAAAAATACCTAAAGACAAGCAGTGAGTGCTGGCTTCCCCAGGGACAACGGGCACTGTTGTAAGAGTCCAGGAACAGTAATGTGTTCCTGGTCCAAGGAGAAGCAAACTGTTCAGGTCCTCTTTCCACTGCTGTGGTACAATAACCTGACCAAGGAACAACCAGAAGGGAGAAAGGGCTTATTTTAATTCTCAACTCTAAGTTACAGTCTGTGACCAAAAAGGACACAGGGTAGGAAGTAGTCACAACACAGCCACAACTGAGAACAGAGAGAAACGAGTGTGTCCATGCTACCTGCTGCTGCTGCCGCCACCACCACCTATGCTTGGCTAGTTTTCTCTATTTTGATACAGTTCAGGGCCCAGCCTTGGTAACAGTAATGCTCACTATGGACTGGTTCAATTCAGAATTAAGAGACCCTGCAATGGATGTGCCCATGGATCAGCCAAATAAAGGTAGCTCCCCAGGTGAGATCCTCTTCCCAGGAGGTTCTAAGTTGTGACAAGGTGAAATTTAAAACTAACCATCAAAGAAACCTTCTTATTGAAGTAGCAAGGAAAACTTTCAAACCCCGCAGATGAGCTGGTGTTTCGTGGAAGTCTGTAATGAAGTGGGTGTTCAGCACCTAAGAAATTTGATTCCTAATCAAATCACTGAAGGGAGGCTTGGTTCCTCCTAATGGTGGATACCAAGCAAGATGAAGAGAGAGAGAAACAAACTGATGGAGCTGCTGAGTATAATGGAACTCCCACTTAAAGGTTTAGAAGATTCTTAGCTCAATGGTATTGGAAATTATGAATCTAAATTTGGAAGAGAACATGAAGGGTGTGCCCAGCTAGCTGGACTTCGTAGGTCAGTCCTGACTATGGGAAGAGAAAGTCACAAGCCTTTAGGTACGGGGTACAGCTCCTGCCACATTGATTTCTATTAAATCTTCTTCTCCATGGGGGGGGGGGGCTGCCTTCAAAAGGCCCACCAGACCTGGCCTGTCATCCGTCCCTCCTATGTTCTCAGAGAAGCCAGTTTGACTGAGCCACCCCCAAAAGAATCAAAACCCTGGAGAACTCAATTTCATATGGCGTCCAGCCTCAGTGACTTCCTGTGACATGAGCCAGTGTGTTCAACACCCCAGAGTCATGTCTGATCACAAAAGGGAACCAACAAGGCAAGGCAGTGCTCACAGCAACAGAGGAAGTGAGCTGGAAAGAACTAGACTATCTGGATTCAAATTTCAGCATGGCATACTCTAGGCCTGTTTGCCAACAGGTAAAAGGCCAGCACCTATTATTCCACAGAGATGGCGTCTAAGTTTCAATAGAACACTACAGAATGATTTCCCCTGGTGGGACCTCAAACTCTGACAAGTACCCAATAAAGCTGGTCACCAGCACAGCTGAAACCAAAGCAAATTTTAAAAATGTGCATGCACACATCCAGGTACTTGCAAAGTCCAAAAGAGAATGTGGAATCTCTTGGAGCTGAAGATAGAGATAATTGTGAGCGGCTAAGGGTGCTGGCAACCTAACTTTGGTCCTCTGCAAAAGAGCAGCAAATGCTCTTAACCACTGAGCCATTTCTCTAGTCCCTGAAGGCAACCTCCTAATATAGATATATTACCAGAAGATTCATCATGGTCAGTGAGTTCCCTCAGGGACACTGGCATCAAACACTTTAAAGCTTATGACCAGTTTTTTTTAAAAAAATATATATATATTATTTATATTTTATAATATTTATAATATATATATTATCCAGAGGCCCTTCAGGGAGAGGCCCAAATCATGCCACAACCTTGGCCATTCTCATATGTCCATTGACAACACAGTTCATTAAGGCCCATCAGCCAAGCACACCTAGGATGGTTCATAATATGCTGGATGTAGAAGAGACCAGTCATTATAGGGCTTGTCAGAATAAGGGCTTCTGAGAGAGCCAGATTTCTAAAACAGCTCTTGCAAGACCAGAGCAGAGCTTCCCTCCCTAAGTTCTACTCCACCTGTCATCAAACTTCCTGTGGGAGGGTATGAAAGTCATGGCTGAGCCAGGTCACTGCTCCATAGTCAACTTACCAAGATGGCAGAGTGAAGGCTTAGATTAGCTGTAGCTCACAGCAAGTGCTCAGTGAACGTGTTTGTTCTTAGCTGTACTAGTAGGGGGCAGAGTTCAGGGTGTTATGATAATGAATGACAGAGTTATCTAATTTAGGAAGCCAGCAGTACTTTGTGCCAAATTCAACTGTTAGCCTATCTTTATAGTATTATGGCAATGTGACTACTCTTTGTCAAGTGTATTATTCCTGACTGCTTGCCCACCTCAAAGGCAGACAATCTCTGTAGAGGAACTCTCAAAATTCCTCTACTTGGGGCAGACCAACCCTATCCTTATATTCACCTTAGAGACACATTCTGTTTGTATTTCTATGTGACATCCCCTTTGTACAGTAAGACCGGGATCACTATTATGGCTTGAACATGAGGCATCATTCACAGGCTTCTGTGTTTATATACTATGTTCTTGACTCGTGGTGGTGTTTTAGAAGGTGGGGCTCTCTGAATGAAAGGAAACGTTTTAGACCACCTTTAATTCCAGCCCCAATCTTTCTGCTTTCTGGGGATCAGGATAGAAACAAGCCACCCCAGGCTTCTCCCATCATGGGTCCACTGCCGTGCCGTCCTTTGCCTTGAGAAATTGCATCCCTTCAAACTAGGTGGTAGGACCCTTCTTTTCTCCCTCAGATTTCTTCTGGTCAGGTATCCATTACAGCAATAAGAAACCAATATGTCCCTCTCTCCAGTGTGAATTCCCACCCTTCACTCATCACAACCCCATCACCCCTCTTTACTTAATGTTTAAGTTGTGACACATTCACAGCTGTAATTATAGCTTATAAATTTTTTCCGTTTATAAGTTTAGGAGCAAGGGCACAATTTTACCCATAGCAGATTCTTTCTATATGATCGCAGTGGCCTGAGGACCATGGCACCTCAGAATCCCCTCCCCACAAAGATTCAAGAGAAGTCTGCTCTCATCTTTTCAGACTCCAAAGGCACTAACTAGATCTTGAAAGTCTAGAGTAATAAGCACTGCTCAGGCACCTGGCCTTCAAGCTCCAGGGGGGCTACTTTCTTGCCTTTTTATAATGCTATAAAAAAGAGAAAACTCAACTGGATAAACAGGCCTTAACCTGAAGTGTGTTCTCCCAATCTGAGACATCACTGGGATATCAACATGCAAGGGCAGTAATCAGCCCTGTGCCAGCCATGCTCTCCTGGGGACCTAGATTGAGAAAATAATGGCATTTTCTCAACCAATTATCTCACAGCTGAAGTAATAACTTGTTTATAGGCATGCCAATTCAAATTTTCATCCCCTTAACCTGTTTCTAAAAGTGGTTCTGTCTCCATTGCCAAATGGCAGAGATTTAATCACCAAATACACCGCTGCCCCCCTACTCCATCACCCACACCTGCACCTTGATTAATTTTAAGGCACTGACAGTCTTTTTGGAAACTATGTTTGTTTGGTTTTTTTTGTTTTTTTTTGTATGTTTGTCTTCTTTTCATCTCAGTTCAATGGTCTCTGTCTCTGATACAACAAAATACACATTACCAGAGATAAAGCAAACAATTCCTGGGTTCAGGGAAAAAATACCCAGAAGCACTGTTTTGTGCATGAAGCACTAAGGGTCTGGAGACAAACTTCACTAGGATCTGCCATTGAGTAAACTTGTTCTTCAGAAGGACAGACTAAGAGGCCACAGCCCAAGCTCTCTTCTGACACCCAATGTCTTCAGCCTAGGCCATCGGGGCAGAAGGCCAAGTGTGGAAAGTGAAGAGAGCGTTCGAAACCATCTTAAACATCCAACCAACAAACTACACAGCTGTGTGTACTTGTTGATAGGGAATCTTGGGGCCTTGTAGAAGGGAAGAAGGGGTTGGGGGAGGCATAGGGAAGCAAAAGACCATCACTGCAGTCCTCAGCATGAAGTCCCGGGGTTGCTAAAGTATCACATGGGACTGGGCTATCTCCACGAAGTAAGAGGGGCTTCATGCGAGCTCACTGGCACCTACATCTTCAGGGAGCTAGAGGCATAAATGATGCTGGGCTCTTCTTAATGACCACTAATTTCTTAACTCCAGCCAACCAGCATCAAGTATCCCAGCAAAGCCAAGTTTCTCTTTAGCAGTTCTGGTATCTTGTTAATCACAGCTGGTTCTGCAACCTCAGCTAACCAGAAGCACAGGATCTTGATTCAAGATAACAAATGGTCCAAATAGACCTTAACCTTGCCTCTGAAAGTTCAGAAGCCAGGCCTCCATCCTCTATACAGCTCCCAGCATTGTCTTCCAAGCTCCCACAGAATATCCCACTGAGCTCACAATACTCAGTGGCTATTCTAGCCCTTCCACCATCCTCCCCCAGGTCTGTCACAGCAATACCCCACTAACTGGTACCAATTTGTCTTAGTTCAGTTTTCTACTACTGCAATGAAGCACCATGACTAAAAAGCAAGTTGGGGAAAAAGAGTTTATCCAGCTTATACTTTCCATACTGCTGTTCATCACCAAAGCAAGTGAGCTCAGGAATGCAAACAGGGCAGAATCCTAGAAGCAGAAGCTGCTACCCAGCCCATGGAAGGATGTTGCTTACTGGCTTGCTTCCTCTGGCTTGCTTAGCCTGCTTTCTTACAGAACCCAGGACCAGCAGCCCAGGGATGGCACCACCCACCATGGGCTGAGCATCAGTTGATCACTGAGAAAATGCCTTACAGCTGGATCTCATGGAGGCATTTCCTTAACTGGGGTTCCTTCTTCTCTGATGACTCTAGCTGGGTCAAGTTTACACACAAAGCCAGCCAGTGCAGGTGCCTATGTGGGGCAGTAACTTAGAGCTGCTTCTATTAGCATCCCTCCCTTGCATTCCTGCCCAGGCCCTCAGCTATTCCTTGCTTCCAATCCTGAATCTGGAACATGCAACTTGGAACATCATCTCCAGGGATTGAAGGAGTAACTGTAAGATTTTTCTAGCAAGCACTGGAGAAAACAAGTGCCTGCCTGGCCCATGAAGGGTTAGCAACTCTGGGAGTCATTACTGTGGTCCCGGGATGTCATTATTATATCAAGTGCTTTAACAAGGCTGAATCCTTTATACTGAGGCAGTGACATACTGAGAAAATACAATTAAAAAGCCATGTGTTTAAAGATATTTACAACATTGTCTCTTTACCGTAGCAACAGAAATCTTAATTCATAATTAGGGAACTGAGATGTTAATTGAGGAACAGGAACTCAATAAAATATGCAGCAGTGAAAATGATTCCTATACAGCCTTGATGTGTGCAGTTTTCCTTCTTGTTTGGGGGGGGGTGGTTGTTCATTGAAAACAGATATATCTTTATATAGCTCAGGGTGTCCTTGAACTCAGAATTCCTCTGCCTCTTTGGTTCTGGGATTACAGGGGTTGTACCACTACAGATATTTAGAACCCCTAGGAATTTTTTTTTTAATTTTACAAAGTGTAAACTTTTTTTTTTAAAATAACAAAGAATATAGATGAACACAGGGTGACCATGAAGGTTGGGAACTGCAGTTGGGTTGGAAATATTGATCATAGATGGTGTTTTGGCTTTTTACCATGTTTGATTGCTAAAATTATCATACAAAACAGTAGGTTTCATGATGACACTTTACTGGATGAGTCAACATGTGGAAATACAAAATCAAAAAGAAGGAAGGGCTTCTGACTTGAAACCATCGGAGGTGTTGCTAGAACATGTCAATCCTGTATAGAGACGTGAACAAAGAAAGCTGTGTAGTCTGGGGACGGGGGTGTAGGATAAACACAGTGGGCTCTCGCGAGTGCTCTAGGCAACTCAGCACCAACACCTGAGGGTCTGATGAATGAGATCCTGAGTCAGTCTCTCAGTATGCAGCAGGCATGTCCCATGGAAAGATAGAGTGGCCACCACCAGGCTCTGAGAGGGAGATGTTCTCAAAGGGAGAACTTAAGGACAAGGGGGATCTGAAGTCTGAAGGTGACAAGCTAGGATAGATGTTGCCCATGTGTTGAAGACTTCTGGGGCTTTCAGGAACTAGCCCTTTGTCTTCAGATACCATCTGAAGCATCTTATAAAGCACACACGCAGTGTGTGTGTGTGTGTGTGTGTGTGTGTGTGTGTGTGTGTGTGTGTGTGTGTTTCATGTATGTTTCTGCGTTCTGTGAATCCATGTCTGGGCATGTATCCATACATATTTACATGAATAGATATGCTGTATGTTTGTGAGTGAACATTTCCTTCTATATGTGCATATGTATGTATATGGGTGATTTTGACATTGTATGCAATTATATGTGTTTATATGCTTATGTGTGTGACTATACCTGTACAAGTGTATATGCTGTGTGTGTACATATGTGAGCGTGTATGTGTTTATACTGTAGATGTGTGTGTGTGTTGGAGATGGGATGGTGGCTCAGATGGCATTTCAAATATGCATGAAACGAAAAGGAACACAGGAACTCAGGGAAGGGCAGAGATTGCTGTTCTGGAACTGGGGAGTGGACAAGCTGGGCAGTCCCTTCAAACCAAAGGCTCTCAGGCTGTTGCTTTCCTTCCATCAGAGCAAAGCATGGTAGTAGTACTTTCTCTCAGAAAGGAAGATGGAAAGATGTCACACTTCTTGTCACAGATATCAAAATGAGATGACACAGAGCTTCTAGTTTGCACACCTCTGAGGTGTGGACACACAGCATAGCATCAAAGCAGTCTCAGCAATAGAAGGGAATCACTTGCTCATCCAGGACCAGGCACTGCCCTAGTAAAATTCCTGCCTTGTCCTGTATGTGATCACCCACACTGCAGCAGGGAAAAATCAAGGCTGGCTACAGCCAGGCTACTTCTTCAAGGTCACCTGGTGTTCAGCTGAGGAAGTCATACTTGAAATCTGGGTAGGATGCCCATTTCAGGAACACCCTAAGCACACACTCTGGCATATGGGCGGGCACATGCATACATATACTCCTGCACACACAGCTATGCAAAGGTGTCTTACAGCTACAAAAGGGCACAGTGAGGATTTTAGATCATTGAGTAGAGAGCCTGTAACATGCACGAAGTCCTGGGTCCAATACCTCACACCATGTAGACCAGGCATGATGGTATAACTCAGTAATCCCAGCTTAGAGAGATGAACAGTGCTTGGGAATCAGAAGGTCAATATAGAACAATTGAAACCAGCTTCAGCTACATGAGATGCCTGTCTCAGAAAGGGAGAGAGGTATAAATGCACACAATGGTACCTCTATGTCCATCTTTGCACAAGCCTCCCCTCCCTCTGCACACTTCTGGGGGCTCTACTTACACACAGTGATACCACCATGCAGGGCTCAGCCTGAACAGTCAATGTGTAGCCTCCCCCTGGCTGAGCAGACGGCTTCACGCCCTGGGCCCCCTCTACACACCACTGACACCTCTAAGATCAATGTTGCCCTGTGCTAGGGAGACCGCAACAGCGCTGAGCAAACTCCTGCCAGGCACTGAATGCGGTTCTTGTCAGCTCAGCCTCCTGCGCACAACACCGTGCCCTGTTTCTCCTGGCATCAGAGCCTTGTATCTGCTCCAGCCCTCATTTTCACATCTTTCTTCCCAGCAGACACAAGGCTCCTTCAGTTCTGGGGATTATATGTGGCTGCCAAGGCCCAGTGGCAGAAAGGCTTCAGAAGCCACTTTATAAAGCAAGCCACTGGGCCCGGCAGCTGACTTTCCAAACCCCACCCAGAGGCGCGGGATTCTGTCACAGCTAGCCCTTGTTCTCACCCACTGGGAGCCCTGAGGAGATGGAATTCAGGAAGACAGCAGCCAACCTGGCTTCTAGAATCTTCCTCTGAGGGCTTCAGCTGCTGTGGGCAGCCAAGACATCTGATGCAACTTCTCAAAGGCACCCATTCACAGTGGGGCCTACGAGCCAGGAGGTACCCAGGCTAGACCAGAACAAGCAGGCTCCCTGTCATCTACAGAGGCTGAGAACTGGGCTTGAAGCCAACAGAGGCGAGACTTGCTCCCTCAGGCATAACATAAGCCAGAAATAGAGTAATAAAAACTTTTGCTCCACATCCCTGCCTTCTTTGTACCTGTAACCACAGCCATACACAGGGACATGATCACCTGAAGACAGCTTCTACTTGCGAATTCAGCACATAACCACAAAATAGTTACTGGGCACCTACTATGTACTAGGGGCATTGCTTACACCCATGAAAAATAAAGCAGCAAGTGAAACCATTTTCACCTCTAGCAGCATCCTCAAGGTTCTCAGACTCTCCACAACTCTTGAAGTAACTGATAGCTGTGTGAGCCAGAGAACGTCACCTGCCCTCTCTGTGCCTCTCTAAGGAGTATGCCAGAGTTTCTATGAAGTATCTAAGAGTTGCCAAGTTCTCCTGGGGGACATAAAAGAGACCAAGTTCATCTCTATCACTGTTACCCAAACCTCACTGGGACCTAAGAAACCAAGGAGCAGCAGAAATGAGAGAGTGAATGGAGGTTTGAGAAGGCAGCCAGGATCTGGAGGGCATTCTGCTCTCCTGGGAAGGCAAAGAGGCAGGTGCGGAGATTCCTCGCAGCTCATCTGCAGGGTGAAGGGTTGTGAGGCCCTTCAGGAGAAGAGAAAAGAAGACTAAGAGGGGGTGGTTTATCCATCTAATGTCCATCGGTTTGATGCTCAGAAGGTGCTGGGCACTGTCTGGCTCCTGGGATGAAACAGGCAAAAGAAAGGAGACATCACAGCCCATCCATAAGGCCTTTCTTAGACGCTTCTACAATCTCCATCCCTCCTTCTTCTCTTCCTCCTCCTCTTCCTCCTGTTCCTCCTTGTCCTCATTTTAATACCTCCAGTCTTTGGGCCTTGTAGGTCATTGCAGCCCTGGGTGAGCTTCCAGGAGGTGCATGGAACTCGGGTCATTTTCCCTTCTGTCATTTCCTGATCTTGTGTCCTTAGCAAGTGCTTCAGTTTCCTGCTTTCTGAAATGGGGACAGGCCAGCTCTCTTTTAAGGAACCTGTGAGATCTTGATTTTACTGTTACCTCCTGAGCCTGGGGAGATGATTCAGGGTAAAGTTCTGGTTGTGCAAGCGGGATGGCCGGGGTTTAATATCAGCACTCATGTGAAAGCTTCATAGAGTGGCCTGTGCCTATAATCCTAGGCATAGAGGCGCAGAGACCAGAAGACCCCTTGAATTCACTGCCTAGCCAAAAGCATGAACACCAGGTTTAGAGAGAGAGAGAGAGAGAGAGAGAGAGAGAGAGAGAGAGAGAGAGAGAGAGAGAGAGAGAGAGAGACTCTCTCTCAAAAAAACAGGATGGGGAGCAAGACACCCAGTATCAACCACTAACCTACTCTCCACAATCCAGCCCCCCCCCCCACACACACACACACTGCTTCCTAACCCCAGTGACATGTACTCAGTAAGCTCTCATGGACAGAGTACATAAAGATAATCCAGTTTCTCAAGGGATTATTCAACTCAGAGCCCCAGGAACGATGCAGTCCAGATCTCTAGCCTTCGAAGCTCTGGATCAGCTTCCTCCTGGTCAGACACAATGCTCAGGTTTCCCGCTGCATGTTCTTAAGAGTTCATGTATATTTGCTAGTCAGTTACTTAACTTGCACGTCCCACCTGGAAAACTCCCCAAGGTTATTCCAAATTCACCGGCCAAGAACAGAGCATCGTGTGTGATATGTGTTTAGCTGCTAACAGAATAAGAAGAGGCTTCCTGTGGCTTTCCTTGGCCGGTTCCGAGTTCAGACACCCGATTTAGACAGCAGTGAGTACCAAATTGAGCTTCAGAAACCAGGCCAAGGCATCTGCCCACAATGACACCTATCAGAAGAATAGAAATCCTTAGTCAGAGAAAAGAGACACAAATTACAAAGACCTTCCTTGCAGCCGCCTCCTAAAAGAGAACGGAAAGAGACCAGAGCCATTAAAGAGTGCCAAAGTCAACTCCTTCCGGGCTAGAAAGAGTCATGGGTCAACATCAAGTTGCAATTTAATTCTATTTTGGACTTTACTGGAAAGCAGAAAAGAAGGGGGTTTGAATGAGGCAAGCAGCTAGAAGGCAAGGCTGGAGCCAGATTGCACACATATGACCAAAGAATTGCAAGGCCCAGCAGCTTGGGTTTGGTTCAGCTTGGGGTCCCTCAAGGTTGACTCCTATACTAGCAGTGATGTGTGTGGCATTGACTTTGAACCACAGCCACCACTCTAGCTTAGTCTCTTAATAGACAAGGTAGAATGTAGATTGTTTGAAAAGGAATGCCCACCGCGCCGCACTGATTCAGCTGGTTTTAACAGTTGCTCCTGAAAGGAGCTGAGGCTAGTGGTCTGGCTCAGCTGGGAGAGTGGTTGCCTGGATTCCATACCCAGCACAGCATAAATAGAGTGCAGTGCAGAAGTTCATGGTCATACTCAGTTCCATAACAAATATGAGGGTATGCTGAGCCGCATGAGACCATGTACTAAAGTAAAGAAAGGAATTCCGTAAGGTAGTGTGTAAGCTGCAGACAGGAGACTCATGCTACTCAGCCCAGGCAGAGAAGGATTGTCCGAAGTAGCTCCTGGTAACCTGTAGGTCTTTGTAAAAAGCAGCATTATGCTTTGAATCTTACTATAGAAGCTAATGAGTCACCCATCAGGATACTAGGCAGCATGGCCCCTGTCAATCCTGAGTTTATAGTTTCACACAGAAACAAAGACTTGACTTGAGCCCCAGTGTATGCGAGGTATATGCAATGGTAGTACTCATGCCTGTGTGCAAGCAACTGTAGCCAGAGGAGGATGTCACAGTCCTGCTCTCTCACTCTCTACCCTATTCCCTTGAAACAGGGTCTTTCACTGAACCTGGTACTAGGCTGGCAGCCAGGGAACTCTGGATATCCTCTTATCTTTCTCTACAACAGTAGTGCTTACAGGACCACGTGGTTCTTGGATGTAAACTCATAGATATTATCATTTCACAAAATTAAAAGTTTGTCTGTGTGTTTTCCAGAGACTAATACCAAAGGGTGATGATACTTAGTCTTTAGTAAAGAGGCAGAGCCCAGAGCCCACATGCCTGGATCCAAACCACGCTCTCCAGCCCTTAGGGAGTAAAGGACCTGAGGTCACCTCTTCAACATGACCTGTAGAAGCTGTGTCATATGTCACGGGCACGTTGTGAAGTTCATGTAAGATCAGTAATGAACAAGCCCTGAACATGCACCTACAGGATCAAGTTGGCATAGAAACATGAGCTGCTGTTACTAGTGCTGGTGAACATCTCTGAAAGAGCGGCATGGCAGCCTCTGTACTGCTAAGTTCTCGATAGAGTGCCATCAAAATAAAGAGCTACTTAATGCAATTTGCTTCCTAATTAATTATGTTATCTCTAAATTGAATTATATTGTTTTTCTCGCCAAGGAATACTGGTGTGATCACCTTGGGCTGTTTGAAATGCCCAGCCATGAAAACCCTGCTCAGATGGCATCCCTATGGTTTTGTTTGATAAACAGGAGGCTGATGGAGGTTTTGAGGAAGTGTCATGACCATGATAATGAAGCCTCATAATGCCAAATGGACAAAAAAGACTTTGAGTGTGTCTGTGTATGTACACATGTGGGTCTGTGTGAGTGGGCAGTATGTGATTGTGTGTATGTTTCTGTATGTGTATATATTTCTGTGTGTGTTTGCACATATATGTGTGTATGTGTGGTGGCTATCTAATTTTATGTCAGCTTGACACAGGCTAGGGTCATTTAGGAAGAGACTCCCCATTGAGAAAATGCCCCCATCAGACTTGCCTGTGGAATATCTATTGCAAATTATTTTTGATTAATGATTGACACTGGAGAGCCCAGCACACTGTGGGTAAAGCCATTCTTGGACAGATGGTCCTGAGGTATATATAAGGAAGCAAGCTGTGTAAGCCAAGAGGAGAAAGCTCATAACACTGATGCTCCATGACCTCTGCTTCTATTCCAGCCTCTAGCTTCCTGCCCTGACTTCTATTAACAAAGGACTGTAATCGGGATACGTAAGCCGAAATAAACCCTTTCAGCCCCAAGTTAGTTTGGGTCATGGTGTTTATCTCAGCCACAGAAATCAACCTCAACCGTGAACTCAGGTCCTCATGTGTCCTGATGGTTTGTGCTTTGTCTGTTGGTCATCTTGACACATTCAAAATTCATCTGAAGAAAGGGAACCATGACCGAGAATGTGTGTCCGTTGGAGTGGCCCATGGGCCATTTTCTTAACTGATAATTAATATAAAAGAGTTCAACCCACTGTGGGCGGCACCATCCCTGGCTGGTGGTGCTGGGCTGTGTGGGAAAGCGAATGGAGTAAGCCGTAAGCAGCTTCTTCCTTCGCGGCCTCTGTTTCAGTTTCTGCCTCCAGTTGCTGCCTTGTTGGAGTGCATGTCCCGGCTCCACTTGATGATGGAGTGTATTAGAAAACTGTAAGCTAAATAAACACTTTCCGAGTTTCTTTGGGTCATGGTGTTTATTTACCACAGCTAATAAAAGCCTAGCTAGGACAATGACTTCCGTGGCAAACACTTTACTGACTGAGCCATGGGAGAAGCCCTGAAAATTGACTTTTGGCCAGCAGATGGAAATGCCTCTTGGTTGGCATTAGTTCTGAGGGCCACTACTTTCCTGGAATTCTCAATCTCTAACAGTTTATATTAGGCACAACTGAGGTAGATGCACTGGGCTCACCATATCGGGGCGAGCAAATGCCCACCTGGATTTATGAGATAGCTGGACGGTCAGGACACAACATAGATGGGCCTCCCTAGAGGGTCCTGAAGCTCCCTAAGGGAACAGGGGTTCATCCTGAAGACTGATGTCTGCATCTAATGCAGCCTCTGACTCAGTCAACCCACAGCTGACAGGTGGGAGGGGCATCAAGACAAGACAGGTGGGAGGAGCATCAAGGACATTCCGCTGCGCGTGCCCATGTGCATCCCCCGCACGTGCATCCCCCGCACGCGCATCCCCCGCACGCGCATCCCCCCCGCACGTGCACCCCCTGCACGCTCTTTTTAAAAGGTCCACTCAGACTTCCTGAATGGGCCATGCAATGGGGGCCAAGAGCTAGCTCCCTGCTGCAGCAAGCTGCATTTTTTTTCCATTCATGATTTCTTTTTTAATATTTT
Organism: Phyllotis vaccarum; assembly: GCA_033318265.1. Classification (NCBI taxonomy): domain Eukaryota; kingdom Metazoa; phylum Chordata; class Mammalia; order Rodentia; family Cricetidae; genus Phyllotis; species Phyllotis vaccarum. Next base: position 2,766,805 of record JARWLC010000019.1, read on the forward strand.
AAAATTATTAATAAAATTCCTTTTACATCCCTTCACTGTTCCTTCTCCTAGCCCCTCCCCCATGGGACGAGAAAATATCCTGGCTTTTTTTAGAGCCCACTCCCTATGGTGGGATGCCTTGCTCAGCCTTAACACAAGGAAGAAGAGATGGGTCCTGCCTCAACTTGATGTGCTAGTCTGTGTCAACTACCCAAGGAAGGCCTTACCCCCCTTTGAAGAGCAGGTTGAAAAAGGTAGCAACAGTGAGCCAGATTCTATCACTTTGACCCAGAGCGCACATGTGCAAAGGAGTCTAAAACTCCCCTCAGTTACTCCCCCACAGCTGCTGGATTTGAGAGCCTATATTACAGTGGGACAATTTACGTTCTCAAGGCCACCCAGAAGCCCAAGTCCAAGAGCATCCTTCACATCCTTTACACTTCACATGCATAACATGGGTAAGGTATAGAGGGAGCAGGGTACACTCTTCAGGTCCCTGTGAGGTGGACCAGACAACATACACATGCTCTACAAATACCCACGTATCACACATACACATGTTCCACAAATATACATGATGTATGTTTTACACACCAACTTCTCACATGCGTACCATAGATTCCAGAACCCATGGCTTGCCCCTGCCTCGACTCAACCACATTCCCCACTCTATCTGCCAAAAGCAAAGGAAAACCCATATAAACAGATTAAGTACCATGGAGACTAACTGCCAATCTAATATCAAGGACTTAGGAGAATCAAAGCCTCTCTTTGAGACCAGCATTTTTGGGGTGAGGCAAAGAAGGGGAAGCAAAGGGCACTGTAAGAGTTGAAAGCATCCAAGTTTATCTGGTCACCTCAGTGGGTTCTCCCTGACAGCTGCCATGTTGGAAGAAAGCGCAATAGAACAGCACTCTGCCAGGACCAATGAGGCATTCTTTCTCAGGCAAGGCACACCAGAGATGAGGTATATCTACAACAACGATTTTTAATCATTTCTGGATATTGTTTCCCTTTGCTTCCATCTTCTGCCTCCACACAGAACTTGGTGCTTCCCCCGGGGGCCCTGCCTGGTGTGTTGACTTCCTGTTTCTAGGGTAACTGAGAATAACACTCCTCTCCCTGCTGTCACTCAAACTCTTGTACAAACGAAGACCCAGATGCAAGGGTACAACCATGGGTGGCTCTTGTTATGAACATCTTGCCTTCTCTGTCTCCACCCAGATTCATTCAGTACCCACAAGAAGCCTCAATGCACTTCCTAAGAAATGACTCATCCTATTTCTAGCCCGTTAACATTTGAAAGAAAAAGTGACTTGATCTACCTCATCATGAAAGGTTGGTGAGTTTGCAGATAGGGATACACAAGGCATCTGCTTTGGTGTGGGAAGGCCTACACTACAGTATGGTACAGGGTCTGTGCTGTAACTGTGCCATGGTAAAGAAAAGGCTGCCATAGATAAGTGGAGGGGAGTAGGCATGTCAATAAAACTTTATTAACAAAACCAGATATAGGGCCGGGCAGATTCACCCATCCTTGCAGCAAACATGATACAATAGACCTTAAATTCTAGAGTGAACATGCTAGCTGAGGCAACAATAAAATAGACAAAGCAGATTCTCAGTGCCCCCTGCTTCACTTTTCCTGTCTGTGGTAGTGTGGGCCTAGGGCCCGTGCAGCTAGGCTTAGCACAGCCCCATCTAGCTACAGCTGTAAAGTTCTTTTTGCCGATTACTTTTGAGACAGGGTCTCCCTAAGATGCACAAGCTAGCCTCAAACTCACTCTGGAGTTGTGATCTTCTTGTCTCCGCTGCCCAAGACCAGATATGCATCACCTGGCCTCAGCCAAAACATGCTCCATTTTAAACAGCACTGAACAGCCTGCCTTAGTGTGGCTGAATGGATTCAGTATAAATGCTTTAAGGAAAAGTTATGGTTTTAAAAAAAATGAACAAAAAGTTATGTAAGGGAATATTTAATTCAGTGACCCTTTGTACTGAAAGTTGAAGTGAGACTTTGGGGAGGGACTGGCAAAAAGTCTAAGTTGGTAAGGATGCCACCAAGACTTAAGACCCAAGCTCCATCCCCCTGGGCCGCAGAGCTGAAAAGAGAAAGCTAACTCTCACAACTTGCTTTCTGACCTTTACACACAGGCCCTAGGACATGGATCAGATACCCACACAAATAGATAAGTGCACTTATTTATTCTATGTGCATAAGTGTTCCTCCTGCATATATGCCTCTGTACCACATGCAATAATGCCTACCCAGGGATGCCAGAAGAGGACATCACATTTCCCCAAACTGGAGTTATGGATAGTTGTAAGCTACCATATGGGTGCTGGGAATTGAATCTAGATCCTCTGAAAGATCAACCAGTTCTCTAAACCACTGAGCATCTCTCCAGTTCTTAAGTACAATTTTGAAAATTAACAAAGAGGGGCCTGCTCCCTTTGACTTAAGTGTGAAAAGCTTTGGTCAATTTATAGGAAGAATGCTTCACGGAAATCTAGAGCTACAGAAGAAGTAGCTCACTGAACAGTTACCCACCCAAACCTGCTGTACCTGTGATCTGTCAGTGTGCATATTATCCAGTCCTTAGTACTAGCCCATTCAACAAGAAGATTCAGCCATGGGCCAAGTTTATTCAAAGCAATAAAATACTGTTACATAGCTTTGCTATTTTGTCATTTTAGAATGAAACTTTAAATTTTATAAAGTACTAAGACCAGACAAATACAAACCTAAATTAGTTTGTACCCAAAATCTTGTAATATCAGAGTCATACGGTTAAAATTTTTAACTTTGTGCTTTTAAATAATTACATACTGTATACACTTAATTTTTCAAATTAGCAACAGAGGTATAGATAATGCAATTTTTTCCCTTCTTCTTCTCTTCCTTTCTCTCTTCCTTTCCTGCTTCTTGGCAAGCCATCTACCCTTGAGCTACGCCCAGCTCTCTGATGTCAAACGATCAGCCACAGAAATATACATGGTTAATATTAGAATTGATAATGGCTAAATGCAGAAAAATCTGTTCAATGCATAGAGCAATTCAAAATCAAGGCATGGTTCGTCTTTTACACTGCAAACAAACCCAGAATGGGACACATAAGCAGACATGCAAATTCAAGGCTAAAGAAGTGTGGCCACAGCTTGAGTTCAGAAACCACACTGTCACCCAGCTCATCTTCATATGAAAACCTTCCAGAGCAGGCAGTACTGACCTTCCATTACCGCTAAGGAGTCACATCTTTCTGTCATTCTCTGTAAAGTTAAGCACCATCCAGAGAAATGTGTGCAGCTAATTATTCAAATTTTCTAGCATCCTAACGCAGGGTGGTAATGCCCCACAGACCACTCATATGCTTACTTTTCACTGTGCTGTGTTTTGAAAGGGCAGCTAAAGCCCAGTTAAGAGCTGTGAACTTGGCAGAGAAGCAAATGTCAACCCCAAAACATCAATTTACTGCATGAATTGGTCTCTACTTCAACAGCTGAATCTTTCTTCGTGTATGCAAAGCTAAGGGTGGAGGGAGAGCTGGCCCTAGCCAGAGTCCCTCAGCTCTGGACCTTGTACTCTGGAAAAGACAGAAGGCAGCTGTCCTTCCACCACGTTAATGCATACACCCTTCCCCTTCCCCACACTGCGACTTGGGCTTTTCAATCATACCTCAAGGGAGCAGAATTTCCATCAAACACTATGATTCTATGAAGAGCACATAGGCAGTGTATTTTGACTTTAACAAAACGCCGGTGCCGTGCCTCTCATCATACGTTTTCATGTTTCACAATTTCTTCTTTTAAATTTTTTCCCATATATTATAATTTGATCATGCTTTCCACTCTCCCAGCTCCTCCAATATCTTCCTTGCCTCCCCCACTGGCCCAACTCGAGGCTTCTTTCTCTGGCAAACAATCAAACAGGCAAACCAAACAAGCAAATGAAACAGTTTTTGTTTTGTTTTAAGTAAAAACACACATACACAAAACACATAAAAATACAAAATCAGAAGCCATAATATATAAGCAAAAGACCAATGAGATATAAAATGCCAAACAAAGTAATGTGTGACCAAGAGTCTATAAAAATACCATTGGGTTCCTTTTGACCATCTATTACTGCCATGGGATCTTCCCTTAAATGCAGTCAGCATCCTCAGTGACACTTCAAGAGAGAAAACTAAATTTTCCTTTGAAAGTAGATGTCAGTTGGAGATACCTTCTTGGTTAGCGATGGGAACTTGTATTCACTATCCCCTCGCAGTGCTTCGACCCTTTTTGACTTGAATATATGTAAACGTGTGCAGACTTCCAGTCTCTTGAGAGTTCATATGTACATCAGTCCTGTTATGTCTGGAAAATACAGATTCCTTGATGCCGTCCATCCTCTCTGACGTTTATAATCCTTCCACTTCTACCTCTTCCTCTATAGAGCTCCCTGAGGCCTGAGGGGAGGGGTTTAATGAAGACATTCCATTTATGACTGAGTGTTCCAAAATCTCTTACTGCCTGCACATTATCCAGTTGTGGGTCTCCGTATTAGTTCCCCTCTACTGCAAGAGGAAGTTTCTCTGATGATGGTTGAGCAAGACACTGATCTATGGGTATAGCCAACTATCATCAGGAGACATTTTATTACAGTATTACTTTAGCAGAAAAACAAAGTTTGGATTTCCCCTAGGCCCAAGGCATATCCAGTGTAAGGTTCATGGCTACCTGGGCAGTGTCCAGCATGGATTCCATCTTGTGATGTGGGCTTTAAATCCAATCAGATAGTGGTTGGTTACACCCACAACTTCTGTGCCACTATTGCACCAATGTATCATGTAGACTGGTCGCCATTGTAGACCAAAGGTTTTGTAGATGGGTTAGTGTTCAGTTTTCTTCTCTGGTAGCATGCAGCGTTCAGTAGGAGGGGAGGCTCTAGTTAGGCAAAAGCCCAGACTTCTCTGTGTTCAATAAGCTATGTCAGTGTTGTCTTCATTAGTTTGTGGAGAGCAACCAGTAGCCTTAGCAATTGCCCACATTGTTGTTGTTGACAGGTTTCCATGGGGCCCCTTTGGCCAATGACTCAACTATAGGTAACCCATTTCATGACACCTGCGGTTATACTTGGTGGTGACAGATATCTAGTTGGGGTACTATCTCCCCCATTATTTGGTAACTCCATTTGGATTTCTTTCATATGTATACAGTTTTAATGAGCATCTATAATAATAGATTTCCATATGATCCCTCAGTGTTAGTTGTCCTGCCGTGTTCTTCCCTCTCCATGTTTTACAACTTCAAACATGCATGTATTTTGATTAAATCTATTCTCCCCTCCAAATTCCTTCTCTACCTTCCCATTACATTTTTATGGGACTATTATTCTGTCGCACTAACAAAATACCTGAGGGTGAAGCTGAGCAACTTCATGAAGAAAAAGTTTATTTTGCTCATAGCTCTGGGGGCCCTGAAATCATTTTGCAATTTTATAACAACATCCACATGAAAATAAACCAGGCATCTCACAAGGATCGCATTGATGTGGGAATGTCTTTCTGTATGCTGTGCATATCAGTCTTTAAATAAAGGACTGTTTTGGCCATGGCAGACACCGTAGAAGTGGGTGGGGAATTAGAATAGTTGGAGAAGGAGGGTCGAATCAGATGAGATCCAGCCAGCCGCCAAAGAAGAAACACGTAAGGAGCACAGGTGAGCCACGGGCCACATGGCAGACAGATTAATGGAAATGGGTTGAGATAAGATGAAGGAACTAGCTAGTAATGTCCCTAAGCCATAGACCAAACAGCATGAAGTTAATATAAGCATCTGAATCATTTTTGGGGCCTGGGGTGGCAGGTCTGTGGGTCTGGATCTCTACCAGACTGGGCCAGGAAACCATATTGTAACACCACATCCCTTCCTCCCATCAGCCTCAGGGGTTTCCACGAGCCCTGCCTCCTCCCACCTCCTGTCATCAGAACACAGAACCAAGCTCCTCCTAACACAGGAAATTCTGGGGCCCAACACAAAGTATACAGTAGAAGGGCTAAAAATCCATGGTGGAAGAATCACTGTTGCAGATCCTAGGGGACAAATACCTCCAATAAGAGTGGCTATGTTTTTTCCCCTGAAGATAACCAGCAACTGTATCTCCCCTCCACGTGTTCTTCTTCAGTAGAATCTTATATCTCCATCTGATTAAGAGATGGGATATTTTCCCTGCTCTTAGTGTCCAATTTGACCTTATGACGGATGGTTCTTTAGTAACCCTGAAGTTTCTTGAAATTTCCACTTTCCAGCCTGTTAGCCTACAGCTGCCGCAAAAGAAGCATCACTCCCCGAGGTCATCAAGTTGTAAGAAAACTCCAGCAGAAAGAAAAGGAGATGCAGCACAGAGAGAAACAGAAGTCAGGAGAAGGCACCAGACTCGAGGATGTAGAAGCCATCTCAAAAGAGGCTTGACTCAGAAATCGGCAGGCAACAGGAACCAAGACAAACCTCCCAACAGAGCCCTTCCAATCCAGTCCAACAAAAGTCGACATTAAACGAAAGGACACAGCCCAAAATTCCAAAACCCAGACCTTATGGAATAACTATGTACCTGATGACGTGATTCTAAAAATCCCACACGTGACCTCCAGAAACGTGAGGCAGTCAAAACACCATCGCATAGCATTACCTACAGGCAACGTGTCATAAGAGAGCAAATGACCTTAACAATTTGAATTGAGCCCCATCCCTATGATGCCTCATTATATCCACAGGCTGATGGTCCCAAACATGAAACAAATAAGCTGTCTGGATGAGGCAGTGCACACCTGAAATCCAGCACTTAGGAGTCAGAGACAGCAGGTCCATGAACAAAGCCTTATACAACTTTTCAATAGTTATTCACTTAAGCATTGATATGTATTAGGGGAAAATGGGCTTCATTAACGCCATTTTTCTGGATGTCATAGCTTAGCCTGTGACTAAGTAAAAACTAAGTAGATTTAAATGAAAAGGTGGCCACTGATGGGGATCCAAAAGACAAAGAAGAAAGAGTAGCAGGATATCACACCTGGGTACAGCCCTCCCTCTCTCTCAGGATAAGAACACTCAGCACACAGTAGGTGAGAACACTGTCAGCTTCTCTCTCCTGAGGTCTGCATGGTGCTGGTCTCTACTTTGAACGTAGCTCCAACCTCATGAGACTATGATCAAGGTCTGGAAGTTGGATGTAGACTCCCCAAGTTATTCGGGACAGTTCTCCAGTCCCTATTTCATGAAAGGTCCTTTGTTCATTGCTCATAGAAGAGTGCACCCACAGGGCCTACCCACAGCTCTTAGTTTTTTTTTCATCCAGTGGTTGTGGCTGTGTATGTTGTTCCATACCCACCAGAGGACACAAACTTGGACACCATAGCCACCCTCCAGACAGCATCCTGATCTGAGAAGAGTTAATGGCTGTTATAGTCTGCTACTTCTTCCCTGGGCTAACTCTCCAGATTGTCTTGTAACCTAATCCCATCTCTCCCTGTACATTTGGCCTTGAACCTTGTTTTTCAGTGCTCTGCAGGAGGCAAAAAACAAGCCACACTGGGCCTGGGAGCCTCCAGACACACAGTAAACACACAAGAAGCACGCACTGTTCACTAGGCATCGAGGAATCCACACCACACACCAAGGAAAACTGAGCCCCTGTCTGCATGGGGTTTCTATTCTATACTCAAGGAGGCAGGGTTGCATGCAGAGAAGATTGTTTTGGATGGAGATGAACCTTATAGTAACAAGGTAGCCAGAGGGCAGGAGCTGGAAACCATAGTCAGCAGTCAAATTTGCCCACCTCGTGTTTTTGTAAAGTTTTATGGACACACATCTACGCACTAAAGTCTACTGTTGTCTTAGGCTGATTGTAAGAACAAGGAAGGACGACACACTCAGAAGGTAGATTTTAAGCGAAGAACAGAATGGTTGAAAGTGGTTAGCCATACCGGTCTCTTCAGTAATCACTCTAGATACATAGTACAGCAAGTGTGAAGCCATGAGACATGGTAAGCTAGAAAAAATACGGAGACAAAGAGAAATCAGCTAAGTTTGGGCAGAAGAAATAAAGCAAAACACCTTGGTAGTCTGAGGAGGCAAGATGTTTAAACCTCATAGACCACAATAAGGGGCACTTCTTGCTAGTATTCAAGAAAAACTATGAGAGTCAGTGGAGTCTGTCCCTGAAGAAGAGGTTGACAGGGCCTGGGGATGGGTTGGTCAGTAAAGTACACACAGAAGTGGCAGCAAGCACCCACGTAGAAAGTTGGGTGCATTATTCTGACAAGATGGCTCAGTGGGTAAAAAGCACTTGTCACCACCTGAATTTAATCCTCATTACCCACAGGATGACAAATTGACTCTCATAAGTTTTCTTACGACTAGCACATGTCCACCTGAACATGTACAAGGCCAAACACACACACACACACACACACACACAGAGAGAGAGAGAGAGAGAGAGACAGACAGACAGACAGACAGACAGACAGACAGACAGACAGACAGACACAGAGAAAGAGAGAAACACACAGACCCAAAACCAGATAAACACACACAAACACACACATACACACACATACAAGTAAATAAATGTTTTTTAAAAGATAAGCCAAATACTAGAGTATGTGCCTGTAACCCTCCCCCAGCACTAGGAAGGCAGAGAAGATTGACCCCTGGAACTTGCAGTACAGCTTGTCTCACTGAACTGATGAATCCATAGTAGTTTGGTTAGGATCCTGTTCCAGGAAATAAGGTGAAAAGTGTTAGAACTCAAATCTGGGACAAATGACTGAAGTGTCCATTAACATATTGAATTGGACCAGGCCACCCGGTTCTCTCAGCATCCCCTAATTCCATACCCCACCCCTATCCTAAACTTCTCCAGTCCAGGACTAGGCTGCCCTTCCTCATATAATCCCACTATTTTGGTCACTTGGTTCTTTTGTCTGCTCTTCACTCTCTGGATCTGACTCAGGCCACTTCTCTTGGTCAGCAATTCCTCTCTCTCCTTACATGGCCAGACTCAGGTCCTGTTCATTTTGGACTCTCCCAGGTGTTCCTGACTCCGGCTATGTTCTCCCTCATAGCTACAACAAACTTTTTCCTCCACCATACCCTAGGTGGAGGAAACTTGTGAGATATCCTTCCATTCTTTTGTCTTTTTTCATCCAGAAAGTAACTAAGAAAGATACCTAATGTCAACCTCTGGCCTCCACGCTAGCACCTCAACTTCTGCCCTTCCCCTGCATTACTCCAACACACTGCTCAAGCAAGACACTCCAGACATGCTGGACCAGGAGCCCACAGTATGTCTCACCCAAGCTATTGTTTTTATTCAAAAGAAACTCACTTACATTCATGTTGGATACGGGATAGTTCACTCTAAAGTCATGTTTAACAGTCCAGTTATAGGCTTAGTTTAGATGCAATAAACACTTTATGTATGTGCACGCACATGTGTGTGAAGGTACATGTGGGCACGTACATGTGGAAGGCAGAGGATGATCTTAGTATTGCCCTTGAGGCACTGTCATTGAGACCCGGGGCTTACCTATTAGTCTTGGCTGACTGGCCAGCAAGCCCTAGGGATCCTTGTGTTTCCAAGTGTCTAGTGCTGGCTTTAGAAGGGAGTGCCACCATGCTTGGTTTTTGTCTCGGGTACTGGAGATCAAACTCAGGCCCTTGTGCCTATGCAACAAGCACTTCCCTTACCGAGGTAACTAAGCCCCCTATCCCACATAGTAAATACAGGTTTTTAAAATCATCTCAGGTACAAGTGGGGAAACAATTGCTCGGGGTCACAGTAGTTGTCCTGGAACTTACTTTTACCCACGGAAGTCATTTTCCATGGGCACTGAAAGCAATTCAAGCTACAAAGCATATCCTCTGAGGTCCAACATGAACTTGACTCTGTTGCTTACTAGCTGCTTGTTTCCCACAGACTTAAACCCTGGAACCTCAAACAGCTCCACTGTGAGATGGAGCTGCATATGAGGATGCTGTGAGAATTCAGAGATGGGCAGGATTTGGCCCAGACCCAACTCACAGCAGATGCTCTACAAATGACCACTGCACTAATTGCAAACCCATCATTAACTAGAGGCATAATTATGTTCCTTGCATGTCCTTTGATCTCTCAAAAGGTGCTAAAAGCATCATAGAGGGTCTGGGCTTCTGATCCATCTGCATTCCCATCTAATCACCTCCTCACCCCACCCCCATTCCCTCCTCACTCCACCCCCACCTCCTCTGCCCAGAGCCTTCAAGGACATCTTGGAAGACTGGCAGTTTTCTGCTGGCCTTTCCAAACTAGGTCTCCCTCTTCTTCCTTTCTCTTTATATTCTTGTTTCCAAAGGCCTTCTGATTAACCATCTTCCAGAGGGGAGGAGGAAAGGAATTAAAGCAAATGTTCTTCACACCAGTCCTGCTGGGTGGGAAGGTGGTACTCAGACTCAATCAGCTACCTGCAGGGTCACAGGCTGCAGCTCTGCCAGCGCTGAACTAGGGAGCATCCTGCAAAGCTTCCCTGAGTGGTCTGTGGCCTAAAAACCCCAATAGCCCGAGGGATTGTGGTGGGGGGGGGGTGGCAATCAAACCTGAATCCAGACATGACAAAAGTTCACCTGCTGCAGAGAAATTAATTTTCTTAAGATGTAAGGCTCGGCCATGGTCCTCAACTAGAGAGTCTAAATTTCTCTTTGAAATCTCTCCTGCACATGCCGATTTATGTCTCTGGCTTTGTTAAGAAATCATTAAAACATGAGTTGGGGATATGGCTCCGTGGGTAAAGCTCTTGCACACATGAGGAGAACCTGAGGCTCCATGTAAAGGATCATGTAAAGCCTTGAACTAATCGCTGCACTTCTGTGACATGTGGGGCTGAGACAAGGGGATCCAGGAAGCTCCTGGGCCAGCAAGCCTGGTCTGTCCAGCAGTAAAATTGAAATCCAGTCTCAAACAAGATAGAAGGCCTAGACTGACACCAAGCTTGCCCTCTGACCCCCATAGGACGAGGGTCACATCACTTGGGTTTCCTCTTTCTAGAACTGTGCTTCAAGGCTACAGTGTCCCCCTTGAAAAGTAACAAATAAATAAAAACAGGTGCTTTGTGGGAAAGCATGGAGAAATAACTCACTGGTTAGTGTGTGCTGTGTACCCACCATCCACACATGCGTTTCCACCACATACACATATACACAAGTGAGTACTGCCATGGTAAACCCTGCCTGTAGACTGGAGTGGGCTATAGGACACCCAGGTTAAATACAATTTCTAGGTATATCTGTGATACTAGTCATAATCAAATCTGTGGACCCAGTAAAGGGCACACACTTCTCCCACGAGTGAGTGTCCGTTTAATTCCTTGAGTCTGAAGCAGAGGAGAAATGAGGAGGTAGCTTGCTTGCCCTTTACTGTCTCACCAATAAAGCTGGAACACCCAGTTTCCCCAGTCCCAAGATGAGGGTTGACATCATCATTCCCGGTTCTTAAACCTTGGACTGAGAGACTGGTGTTCATGACCAAGCCTTCCTGGGTTTCTAACTAGCAGGTGGCAGATTCTCTGAGACTTATTTAGCCTCTGTAACTATATAAGCCAATTCCATCGATAAATTCACGTTTGCACATTTTTGCATGACTCTCTGTTATGTCCCTCCATATCCATATATATGCACATGTGGACATGCGCACACACACACACACACACACACACACACACACGGGGGGGGGGGGGAGATATCTGTTCTTTATTACCTACAAGGCTTGATTCCTTACATAAAACGGTGTTATATCTGCATATAACTTACATACGCCCTCTCCTGTTCTTGTAATCATCTATAGCTTATGTATTCTATTTAATATCTCATAAATACTGTGGAAACAGTCACTATCCTCTATCCTTTAGGAAATAGTAATAAGGAAAATTAAAAATAACACTGTGCAATAAATGTAAAACGAGGAAAAATTAAGTGAAAAAAATGTAACAAATTAAGAACTAAACAAGTAAACAAAACAGTTACTCCAGAGAAGCAGTGAGCAGATTTTGGTATGAGATCTGGGTGAGAAGAATTTGGCTCTGTGCCCATGGCTCTTCCTGTCACTGCGGTCAAACCGCTGACACAAGGAACTGAAGGCAAACAGGGGACTCTGGCTCCTGACGAGGTGACACAGTGGGGCAGGCATGGCAGTGAGAGGCTCACTCTTGACCCTTTTAATTCAGTCTAGAACACTCGCCCATGGTATGGTGCCAGCCACATTTGGGGTGACTCTTTCTTCATTAGTTACCAAATCTGAAAATCCCTCACAGACATGCTCAGAGTGTTGTTTAGAATCCCATTAAGTTACAATCAGGATTAACTTCCACAGACTCTGTGGGCCATATGGTTCCTGTGAAGGCTCTTCAGTCCTGCAGGTACAATGTCTTGTAACCACAGATAATACTTATTGAATAGGCATGGCTGTGTCCCAATAAAACTTTATTTGAAGAAGCAGAGAGCTGCCTACATTTGGCCCTGGGCTCCCATTTTGCGGACCTTTGACTTTGTGAGCAACACAGCACACTCTGGAAAGTATGTGTATCACCCAGGGTTTTTATGACCACAGACTTTGGCTGGGCAGGCCTTGGGTGGGGCCTGATAGTCAGCATTGCTAGCCAGTTCCCAGGCTGACATGGCAGTTCCACATAAGTAACAAAGGAGAATCCTCCCTCCTTTCCAGAAATGAAGAAGAGGAGAAGGAGGAAGAGGAGGAAGACAATCTACTTCATCTAAACCCACTAAAACCCATTAAGAAGCATTTATCAGAACTCGATCCAAAAAGTAATTTATTTTCTCAACACCCAAGAACAGTTATGCCATTTAAGCCCATCTTCCAGAAAGGATGCCATGTCACTGTTGATCAAGGATGGAACTAAGCGTCATTATCAGAAAGCAGAATACCTAGCTGCTTTGAAGCATGGATGTGCGCCTTCTGATTGCTGTTACAGCAGCCTACAGCAATCAACGCAGGTAAACCAATGCACGTAAAGGTGGGCTATGGATACTACAGCTCATCACCAGATACATGTTGCATTAACAAGTGTGGAACTAAGTATCTTCTAAGAAAACGAATCTTTTGGATTTCTGGGGACCACTGCCAGCAATTCCAACTTGGGAGAGGCAGTAGGAATAATGGCCCTGGACCCTAGATTCACTGATTTATGTCAGAGAAGTTTCTGGGAGACCAGAGCTGAGCTCCTTCCAGTGTGCTATGAAGATGTTGGGCAGAGAGGAAGGGGCCAGTGTGTAGAGTTCACGCAAAGCAGTCACTACTCAATCTCTCTTTTGGGTCACAATAAAATCAGAATGGCAATTCCACTCAGGGACTGATGGTTGTTGAATTATGAAACCAACTTTGGAAAAGAGTTCAATGATTTTTTAAAGGAAATTAAATGCGAATTTGCCATATGAACTACAATTCTACTTCCCAGAATCTACTAAAGAGACATGAAAACATAGAAATGCAGACAACAACTCACAACAGCACTACTTGCAATAGCCAAAGCATAGCTACAATCCATCAGCCATTGAGGGACAAGTGAGATGTGTATAGATCTCACAGGTAGAGTCGGTGATGGAGCCAAGTAGTGGCAACATAGCATAGGCTTCCTTCTTGAGAAAACGTCTAGAATGGACTTGATGCCAAAGGCAGTGGGCGACTGGTTGCCTAGTAACAATTCAGAAAGGCATAAGAAATCTTACCAGGCTGGTAAAAACGTCCTGAAACTATCTTTCAGTGGTGAATGCTCATCAATATGAGTTCACTAGCATGGGCTGAGACATAAATATATAAATTTCACAGTATCTAACTCGTACATCAGGAGATAGTTTGTAAATAAAAGGTTATGGGTTAGCTCAGTGATAGAATGCTGCCTAGTATGTATGAGGCCCTGAGATCTCACACTGAGGTGGAGGGAAAAAAGAACTAAAGAGGGAGGGAGGGAGGGAGGGAGGGAGGAAGGGAGGGAGGGAGGCAAGCAGGCTGGCTAGGTTCTATGGTCTCGTTCTTTTTCGATTTTCACTACACTAGTTAATAATCCTACAAACTTTCCAGTTATATATAACCCAGTGAAAGACACATTGACTATTCCACATTGAGACTGTCTCCGATAAATGTCTTAGCTCTTTGGATGGTGGATAATGAATTCATCTGTTGCCCAAGCACACAGTGCTCTGAGGCACAGCACCTCAAACTCTAATCCAACTGCAGCCTCCCAGCTTAAGAGGCCTGGACCCAGACAGAGTCAGGCATGAGGCTCATGAAGCAGAAGTGAGGCTCCAGGTCTACTTGCTGTACACTAGGATCCTGCTCCCCAAGCCCATCATCCACCCCTGTCCCACCTCACATACGCATTCAAGATGGGAGCCTGCTGTAACCCTGAAAAGTGAATCTGTGGTTACTTTAGACGTAACTCCGTTAGGTGCACAAAAAAAGAAAGAAACTGGAGGGTGGAGCTCCATTGCTTCATTATGACACATCTTCCTATATAAAAGCACTGGTTTCAGCTAACGGGGAAATAATCATTAAAAAGTCCAAAGGTAAGGCCAGGAAGTGTGATCTAGGAGGAACCACATTCTACATGGATCTTCTACACACACACACACACACACACACACACACACACACACACACACACACATACACACACACACACACAGAGAGAGAGAGAGAGAGAGAGAGAGAGAGAGAGAGAGAGAGAGAGAGGCCAGCAATGGGGTGCTGGGCCAAGGAAACAAACCTACAAGACTGACAAACAGGGGCTCTTCTGATCTAGTGTCTCTTTTGTAGCCCCAAAGGTATCTGATGAGGAACAGCAGCCTCATACGTAGGCTCAACAATCTCCTTGTCCCTTTTTATTAAAAAAGAAAAACATCTGAGACGCTGCAGAGTACTCCACAATCTGAACTCCGTTTCTTCCGGTTTCTCTCTTGCTGGTCTTTCCCACTGGAACGCTGGATAAGCTTATCATGGGCAAGCAAACTATTTCTTAGCTTTGATCCCTTCCAGAAATCCAATTGGCGCCTTTAACATTTCATTTGGCAGATTGAGTCCTGGACATGCATTTATGAGGCTGGGCTTACCCTTAACTGAGTATTGCATAAATCCCGTTACTGTGTCTGCTTTACTGTGTTTGGGGTTTTCAAAAGCCAGGGCTTTATCTGAGTGGACAGTCCTGGGGTGACCTGCTCTGAATCAGAAACTGTGTCTCAAAGCTATCAATGTCACCAGTGTCTCAGGAAACATTATGCTGGGCTCATCACATACTGAGGCACACCCCAGACTCCAAGGAGACACCACAGCATACCCACACCCACATAGATGGATCTTTCCAGAAACCACCTCACTACACATCCATTCCCAAATTCCCTTTTCTTCTGGCAACAGCCAAGAAGGTCTGTACACAGTGAAGTACTTTAACCCTTAAGTATGGGACAAAAAAGGACAGGTACTCCTCAAAATGTGAAAATGGAACACTCATAAAGAAAAGTGAGCAGAGGAAAAATTAAAAAAAAAAAAAAAATCTGGTCAAAGATAAGCCAGTTTCCATTATTTCCTGTAACCCAAAACTTCAGCTTTCTTTAGGAGTGTGTGTGTGTGTGTGTGTGTGTGTGTGTGTGTGTGTGTGTCCACCAGGGAGCCTCCTGGGATGCTGCCACATAGGTTTTTTCACATAGGTTCTGGAAGTGAACTCAGATCCTCATACTGTCCTCATTTGTTTGTTTTTTAAATGGACTTTAGTACCCCTGACTATAAACTATAGGTGCATGGTCATTAATGAAGCTAAAAGGCAGGAATCTGGGAGGTCTTGTGCTGCACAAAGTAGGTGTTCAACGGTGCTTGACTGCACAGTCATGGCACACCGATCCTCCTTTGCTGGCTATTCCCTCTCTGCATGGCTGGACAGGCATTAGAGCACAGTTGGCACACTCCAAGTGATCAAGGCAAGATTGCGCCATGTGGAAGCAGCATCCAGCTGAGTTAGGATGA
This sequence comes from Phyllotis vaccarum, assembly GCA_033318265.1. Lineage (NCBI taxonomy): Eukaryota > Metazoa > Chordata > Mammalia > Rodentia > Cricetidae > Phyllotis > Phyllotis vaccarum. Next base: position 2,782,829 of record JARWLC010000019.1, read on the forward strand.
CTCCAACCCTCCTGGGATCTGTCGCAGAGACGCCCATGATCCTCTCCAATCACAGACTTACTCAAATTACTCCAGATAGGGCAGAAAGGCAAGAGAGAAATGGCTAATATAGGTCAATCTCTGCACCCAAGGTAACGAAAGGGGGTGACCTCTGTCCCGAAACCTTCTTTATTCAAAGCATAGGCCCTTCTCCAACTCTTCAGTGCTTCATTACTGTCTCCTACCACACACACGAGTTCTTCAGAAGGCAGAGGCAGCTGCTGTAAACCTAGCCGCCTGTGTGACAGGGCCCTCTGAGCTATTTCAGGCTCCGTCCCTGTCTGAAGGCGGCTGTGGTTTTGGTTACATCCAAGTTTGGCCTCAGAAACTGGGGAGGTAAAGGCCTTGGAAGAGGAAAACAAATCTCAGACTCTTTACTGGTACATCCAACCCGTCCTACGAAGCATCTTACAAAATCCTTCCTCCTACTCCATGCTGAGATCCAGCAGCTGGAAGAAAAAAAAATTCGTATGCTAAAATACCAGTGGAAGGCGGAGGACATGGCCCAGCATGGGGATCTGAGTTAAATCCCTGGAACCCACATATAACAACGGCAACAAAAAGCCAGGTATGGTGTGCTTGAAATGCCAGCACGGTAGAGGCCAAGAGAGGAGAATCCCTGGGACTCACCAGCCAGCCACTTCCTGGCACTTCCTGATTGGTAAGCGACACCTTCTTGGAAGGAACAAGAGCTGTGGTTGGTTCGTCTTCCGGCCTCTACATGCACACACACAACTCTCTGTATGCTCACTGGCCTACACACAGATGCCAACAGCTTCTCTGGGGCTCTGATGATTCCTCTGTGACTTTCCCCATCATGCACCCATGACCAACCAAGGACAGATGTACAGCTATCAATTGATAGGCTACAAGAGGTATAAAACATGGATGGTTTCATTCACTTCCCCTGGAGGCATGCATGTGGTGTACACATCTTTCCCATCTCAGAAATCAGGTGCCACGGGCTCAGAGAGGTGAAGTGATTGGCCCAAAGCCACAGAGGCAGGGAAGAGGTGAAGGGGACCAAATCTCAAGATGGTTTGCCACTACAGCAGTGGTTCTCACCCTTCCTAATACTGTGACCCTTTAATACAGTTCCTCATGTTTTGGTGACCCCCAACCATAAAATTATTTCTGTTGCTACTTCACAACTGTAATTTTGCTACTGTTATGACTCATAATATAAATAACTGATATGTAAGCCCTGTAAAAGGGCCATTCAAGCCCAAAGGGATTGTGACCCAAGGGTTGAGAAGAGCCTCACAGATGCTATACCAGCTACCCTCTCTGTTTTCCTGGGGCTCTGATTGACAACTTCCAACTTACGAGTCTTACAGCAAGCACACAGTAGGGATAGTGTCGGTGGTCATTAAAATTGGGTTTGGTCTTATTATATTTAAAACTACTGTGATTACATTCGGCTTCTAAGCTGATTCTAAGTGAATAATGAAGTCACTGTATGAAAATTGAAAGCAGAAATGAACACACACACACACACACACACACACACACACACACACACACACACACACACAAGTTAGGAATAGGAAGACCAAAAGCAGGGAGTTCCAAACAACCCGAGAGCAAAGACATGGCTTCCATGTGTCACAGATAATGAGACTCACAAAAACTGGGAAGCAGCACAGAAATGCAGTTCAGTTCAGCAGCACCTGCTGTTCGTCTCAAAAATTCACATGTCTACTAAGCTCGCAACATGGAAGACAGGGAGTCGCACATCTTCCTGTTATAGCAGGGGGAATGAAGTCTCATTCTGTTCACCTTGTAAAACACGGAGAAATGTCCAGAACGCCATGCAAGAAGAATCTTGACAACAGTGGGAATGGCTGATTTTGCCTGCTCCCTGGAGAGGAACCGTGCTGAATGGTCTCTGTGCGTCTGCTCATTAAATCCTGGGAGGATCCTTTTTTGCAGACAAAATACAAGACCCATTTTACAGACAAGAGAACTAAGAGACAAACTGCACTCAGGCCATCTTCCATGGGTTTCAGTGGTCAGGTTACACTTGTAACATTTTCCACAAAGAACACCAAAGATTATACCAAGGCAGGATAAAAATCATGTCTGCCAAAATCCTAACATCTTAGACACAGGAGACATCTCTGGAGCCATCTGGGCTGGGTGTGGGGAGCTGGCAGCCTGCTTCCCACTTGGACGGTATTCCCCTGGGGCGAATCTCCCACATGTGGCCACAGAAATCCGCTTTCCAAATCCAGAGTCCTTTGCCTACAATTGTATTTGGCTCCACAGAAACCAGAAGGCATCTGGGGACAGAAGATCTTTATCATCCAAATGTTTTTGGAGCTGTGCCAGGAAACTGTCCTGTGTGGAGCCAGTGTGCAAGATGTCACCTACATGTACTTGGCCTGTGCTGGTGTCCACATTGCAAGACAGCACCACATCCCTCTTGGAGCAATGCCCCAAGACACATCACCAGCTCAAGCAGGCTCCTGCATCTTTCTAATGGGAGAGAGCACACTCAGCCAAGAGGATGCTTCAAAGGCCCATCCCGTCTACCATTTCTAGAAAGTTATTCTTGGAGGCAAGGGAACCTTTCTGAAATGTGGAAATATAAACCTGCCAAGTTGTGAAAATCCAGCAAAATTCACTCCCCTGATGCCGGACTTTTAACAGCATTTCCTCAAGGCCAAGTCAGAGTCCTGGCATCTCCAACAAAGGGATTGAGTAGTGACATCCATGGTGAGCAGGCTTAGGGAGGGAGGGCACCCATATTCCCTGACAGGGCCCTTGAAGTCAAACTGCCAGAGGAAGGTAAATGAGCACACTAAAAAACCAATGAAAATTTCAGAAGAAAAAAAAAATTGGATGAAATCAATGCAAGAAGGAAGAGAGGGTTCGAGCTCCAGTCAATGCTCACAGAAGCCTAGTGAGGTTGGGATGTGGCTCAGCTCCAGAGCAGCCACCCACGCAGGTAGAGACCCTGAGTTCGGTAGATGAGGAGGCATAGGGGGAGGGGGAGAAAGGGAGAGGGAGAGAGGAAGGGAGCGAGAGATGGAGAGATTAGACAAGTCTGTGTCCTAGATGGGGTGGGGGGGGGGAGCAAAAGGGAAATGTAGAAACATCTCTGAACATCACCAGAACCAATTTTCACCATAAAAGATACGGTGGACAGTCTTCCTTTTATTACACCAGAATATTCCTCCGCAGAGGTCACCATGATCCCCTTGCACAGAACGCTGAGAGTGACTGTGACTATGGGCCAGGTAATTGCAACACAGAGGCCAGATTAAGCAACCGTAGGCATTAGTGTGTGGCCACTGTAAGTACAGTTATGTGTTAACATGGTACTGAGCTCTGGAATCTGGCTACTTGGGTTCATATCCAAGTTAAAGGCTTGCATACTCATTGGTCTTGTGTTAGTCGTTCACTCTGCCCAACTCCTCAGAATGGAGATACTATTGTCCTGCATGCAAAGCATCCTTGGTGCTCACAGAGGCAAAGGACAGCAGTTCTGTGTTCTCACCAAAGCCTACCCCTTCCCTATTGCTTCACCCTAGACACAAATCATTCATGTGGCCCAGGGAGCAGCATTCAAGGGTGTTTTGTTATTGTTATTATTTTTGTTTTCGTTTTTACTTGGTTCAGTTCCTTAAAGTCCTGCCTTCATACAAAATTCCTCTTATTTCTTCTTATTTCTTATTTCTTCTTGTTCATCGGTATCAAGTGCTTTAAGTAGCTATGGCAGGAATAGATAATGAGTGAGATTAAGCCTTCCCTCAGGAAAGTCCCTTGCTCCAGTAAGTGGCAGATAATAGCTGTGGATAAAGATAGGATCATATCAAAAAAAAAAAAAAATAGGATAAAGATCCAGCCTTCTGCAACAGCCCTCTGCACATAATCCAAAAATGAACTATGCAGACCCAAAGTTTGGAAGGCCACTTCGCTGCCCTCACTGAGCCATTTAACACTGTGATAACATGATTCTGGGTGTGTCCAAGAGGATGTTTATGGATAAGATTATCACAAAGTCAGTAAACACTTATTCATTTGATCAGCTGAAGTAGCCTGCCATGCCTAAAAGAGGTGGGTCTCTCTCAGTCAGCAGAAAGGCTACTCTCTAGGTTAGCTAACTCTGGTTGTCAGTTTCCCGAGTGTGGACATGACTCCCTTCCCTGTCTTTGGTCTAGTTCCTCGACAAGTTTGTGGATTCTCAGACTGGAACAAGACATTTGTTTTCCTCAGCCTCCAGATTGCTGAATAAAGCCCAGGGAAGTTCTCAAAGCCTACAATTCCTCGAGGTAATTTCTATGAAGAATAACTACACTAGGTACACAGGTACATGTATATAAAAATTCACATAAACCCACACTAAAACGTTACATCCCACACAGGCACACGTGTGCACACAAACTCACAAATACTGTGAAATTTCACAACCCATAAACTATACTAACTTGAAAATATCTTAAGCACAAAGAGTGTAGAGTGTACCAAACCTACCTAGTAACTGGCATAGGGCATCACAGAGCACCAGCTGTTGGCTGTTGCCTCTCCTGACCTCTGGGCTGGTTGACGCTGTAGCTAAGGTTTCTACCACTGCCCAGAGGATCAGACTGTATCTTACCGTCCCAGGTCCAAATCCAAATTTCCAAGTCTGTGTTCTGAATTACTGAATATCTTAACTATCTCATCCACTTCATCCTATCTGGGGCCTTGTGCAGACCAGACAAGGACTCTACCGACACTTCAGCTCTGACTTTCTCACCCAATCTTCAACCTCATGGTCTTTAAGCAGATTCGTCATAAGCCATACTGTCTGGAGAACACATGTACACACACATACATGTACATTTTTACATCTCTCAGGAGAATTGATTGGGATTGCTATTGTCAACATGTGATGGCTTGGTGCTGGCAGCCATAGACAGGAGGGAAGTAAAAGACTGTTTAAAATGAGGCACCCCACCCTCCGTAGGTGGATCCATTGATACGCACATGCTCCTTTGTTCTGGATTCCCAAGGAGCTAATATCTTCACCTACCATATGGGAGGAGGTAGGTGCCTCCCCAGGGTGTGCTGGGAAAATTGCAGTAGCATCCCATGAATCTTTGCAACTCTTCTTGCTTCTCCATCCCCTGTACCTTCCCTCATCTCCTCTATCCTTAGTTCCTTCAAGAACAGAAGGAAACACAGAGGTCAATGACCCTACTAAATGAGTTACTCTGTGGACCTTGGCCTCTCCAAAACTACACTGAGATCAGCATGAGGGAGATTCTCTCTACAGGAAGTGACTAGACTCACTTTTCAAGGCCAGGGAGTGCAGAGTGGCAGCTTACTCGTGGACCTTGGGCAGGGATGTGAAATGCCTCTGAAATGGACTAAGATCATACCCACTTCAAGGCTTTAAACAGCTCATTTAAACACAGGGCTGAACACAGTCCTGGCAAAAAGATGACACCCAGTAAGTGCCTATGTTTCTTTCCCAGGAGCTGTTCCTAAAAATCTGCTGCATTGAGTCCCTGTGTCCCCTATGGCCAAGACTGCCTCCTTTCTCTAGATAATCTACTAGCATCATCCCTCTTGGTGAGAAGCTAGAGTATTTGTATGTATGTGTGTTCATCTGTCTGTTTGTAACCGTGTGAGAGCGTGCATGCATGTGTATGGGTATATATGAGTGGGGAGATTTTGCAATATCTGATTCTCTTCTAGAGAGTTAGTCATCATTAAGGTTAGGAGGGTTGATTCATTATTATTGACATTGTTTGAACATCTCCAGTTTCAAAATACACACACTCACACACACACACTCATACACACTTACACACACACTCACACATACTCACACACACTCATACACACTCACACACACACACACAGTTAATAAAAATAAACTTTAAAAATAAAGTAAAATATATAAAATCAGCTTCAGGTGAGAAGCATTAATGAGCTCTGTGCTTAGACTTGCGTGAATCGTTAGGTGTGTTATACACAAAATCCCAAATCTGAAATATTTCCTAATGCCTGGAATGAACAACAAAGGGGATAAATACAAAACATAATTATGTACATTTACATATGTAATAAGTATAATAACACAACTATGCACCAACAATGGCAATGGCTGACAGGCTCTTTCTGGTCCGAGAGACTCAAGACATTCTAACATTGCTGTACAGTCTAATCTGAACCAAGAAGCAGAATTCACTTGAGTAAGAAAAGTAAAAGGCAATGGTAAAACCAGGCACGAAGGAGGTGGAGGAGGAGAAGGAGGAGGGGGAGGGGGAGGAGGAGGAGGAGGAGGAGGAGGAGGAGGAGGAGGAGGAGGAGGAGGAGGAAAAGGAGACAGGGCCTCATGTAGCTCAGGCTGTTGGGGATGTGGGATGACCCTGAATGTTGGATCCTCCTGCTTTCACTCTTGGGTGCTAGGTCACAGGCACGGGACACCACGCCAATTTATGCGGAGCTGGGGGTTGAAGCCAGGGCTTCACACATGCCAGGCAAATCCTCCACTAAGAGAGCCACATCATCAGCTCTCCTGTCCCTCCTTTACTGATACTGAAACTTGCTATGTAGCTATGTAGCCCAAGCTGAACTCATGTCTCAACCTTCCTAAAGCAAGGTTTATAAAACTGTGCCATAAATTTTAGCATTTGGGTCATACTTTCTGACTAATACGCTCAGGTCGCCTTATTAGTAGACATGTGCCAGAGGGGCCCTAGACTCCTTGCAGTCTAGACAGAGCCCATCAAGGAGAGTTGCATGGTGGGTAAGGTAATACTGTCTATTTTTTTTTTTTTTTTTTTTTTTGAATCCCAGCTCTGCCACATCCTCACAGGACAGCGCTCAGTCTGTTTCTTAGCCTCTCTGTGCCTTACTTTCCTACTAAATAAAATGGATATAGCAATCACCCTTTTATGCAGAATGACTGTGGTGATTAAACTCTCTCATACAGCCAGAACTCAAGGTGACACCTAGCTCAGCGGGTGGTCAATAGACAGTTGCTCTTATCCTGGCACCCTCTCAGGTGGGAAGCTTGAGTGTCTGTGTCTCTGGTAACAAAACCAGAGCAAAGACGGAAATCAAGACACCTGAGTTGTGATCTCCAAAGCAGCCCTGAAGTTCTTATGAACTGCCAAACTCTGAACCACCTACTGTTTTCCGTAAGCAAAGGCTGTCTTCCTCTTTCTAGTGGCCACACCCTGTTTCACACTAGCCCCAGAAACATTAAAATAGCATGGCTGCTTCTCCAGAACCACTGAAATAGTGAGTTATAGGTTTACCCACTAAGTCCACTGTACCTCAAAGACTCCCAGTACAACAGTGGCTCTTAAGTTTCCACGTGTATAAGCAACATCTGAAAGGCTGGTCAGGGGCCGAGTTCAAAGTGGTAGAGTGCTCTGAGTTCAATCCCCAGCACACTATAAACTGGATATACATAGTGTACACCTGTCACTCCAGCATCAGGGAGGTCAAATATTGAATGCAACCTTGGACTAAATAAAGAATTTGAGGTGGTATATGTAAGACCCAGAAAAGGCACCCACCACAGAATAACCCAGAGCAATTTAACTTTGTAGGTCTGAAAACTTCCAGATCTCACATTTTAACCAACTTCCAGGACACTGCTGATGAAGCAGCACGGGGGACTGTGAAGCCACTCCTGGAGAACACATGTCCAGATGCTACCTAGCCCTTCCTCTGAGAAGTGGCACCTCCTGGATTTCAAGGCACTTAGCCAAGGTCACAAGTGATCAGATGACAGAGAACAGGTCCAAACTCAGCCTGCACTCCAAATTCAGGGGTTTTTGTGCTTACTGTTCCTCAGCCCCAAGCAGGTGCCCTGAGCTCAAATTTAGTTACAAAGAAAAATCTGTGCATGAAACTGCAAGAAGAGGGAAACTGAGGGACAGATCCTTTGCACAGAAGAAGACAAGACCTGGAGTCCTTCTGAGGGTAGACAGCATTGAGAAGTAGGCTCCCTGATGTCTCTCCAGGCACCAGCAAGTTCTTTATCGCTATATGATAGCTGCACACACTGGTGGGTGCGGTGTGACCATTTAAATGTGCACACCCTGTGTAGTGAGCACACCAGGCTATTCACATCCCTCTTCCCCCTGTGTCACTTACATCAGGAACCTCTGGACCAGCGTGCTTACTGTATTCTGCACACTTGAACTACTCCTGCTGTGTAACTAACTCCATGCTGTTCCTACTACTCAGCCTCTGCACCTTCCATCCATTCTCTGCTTCCAACTCTCCCCATGAGTATCCTTACCTCCCAAAGGCAGCTGACTTGAACCTGACTGAGCTGACTTAAATCAATGGTGGAAAGATCTTCAAAATCGGGTTCTAAGGCAAGTATGAGGACCCAAGTTCCATGCCAAGAATCCATGTTACCAAAGCAAGTGAGTGAGCAAGTTAACACCTATCTTCTCAGTGCTGGGAATGGCTTACTGGTCAGCCAGCATAGCTACACGAGCAGGCTCAAGGCCTATCAGAGGCCCTGTCTCAAAAAAAAAAAAAAAAACCAACAACCCCCCCCCCAAAAGCCAAAAACCAACCAACAAACAAAAAACCCAAAGGGGGAAGCACCTAAGCAATGACAGCTTCCAAATCCATGTATGCATGTATGCATGTTTGTGTGTGTGTGTGGGGGTGTTGTGTGTCTTTGTGTGTATGCATATGTGTGTGTGTGCGTGTGTGTGTGTGTGTGTGTGTGTGTCTGCATGGCTCTGTGTGTGTGTGTCTCTGTGTGTGTCTCTGCGTATGTCTCTGTGTGTCTGTGTCTGTGTGCACCAGGAAGTGTGATCTAGGAGGAACCACACTCTACTGTGGCTCTTCACCATCTTCACACACACACACACACACACACACACACACACACACACACACACACACACACACACACACAACTTCTGAAGCACTTATTAGCCAGAGGGGATGCTTTGTAGTGCAGGATGGCCTTGAGCCTGTGATTCCCCTGCCTTGTTCAAGCACCCGGTGACTCCCCATCACACCTTGCTTAAAACCCAGGCACACCATCCTTGCTTCACTCTTCAAGCTGTTTCTGAGTTAGCATGCTGAGGCCTCACCTCACACCCCGCTCTTTCCTCCCTATGCCCTGGGTGCATACACCTCCCATAACTCTCCGCAGGGATCCCCAATGGATATGCCTTCCCTTTCAAGCCCACTCTGCTCTGGAGCATTTGTTCGTGGACCCGGGAAAATATTTCTTGTTTATGATTTTTTCCTCCCTCATCTGCAAAGAACAAACTCTAGTTCGGCAAAATATTTCATCCTGAGGCCAGGGAGAGGATTCGGTGGGTAGAGGTGCTTGTTACTAAGCCAGACAACCTGAGTTTGATTCCCAGGCTCTACCTAATGGAGGGGAGAATCTGAAGTTGACTGCTGACCTACACATGTGCGGCGGCATGTTCATATGAACTTGTATATCTACTTACGATTCCATACACACTAAATAAAATACACTTTTGAAGATGTTTTTAATTTCATACTCTTTGGAAAACGTCTCACAGGTGGATGGCCAGGGCCCAGTGGGGGACATACTATCATCATCACCCTGTTTTGCACTGGAGCCATGAAGCCTGGTGACTCCAGCAGCATTAAATAGAGTTGTATGGAAAGATCCTGATCTTTCTCTTACAGAGAGTGATTCTGTGTTTAGACAAGCCACCGCGGCACCTCTTTGCACCTGTGTCTCCCATACTCATCCCTTCTCAACCTCCCTACCTCATGGAATTGTAATAAGGACGTCATGAGATACCAACCCCAGCTTTATGTTAAATAAGAAATTATTTATATGCTTATATTTGAAAATGTCATCACGGTTTGAGTATAAAACACCCACCTTTCCTACACCCCCACTCCCGCAAGTGGCTCAGATGTTTACAGTTGGCCTACAGTTGGTGGCACTATTTCACGTTGGGAAGCCTTCAAGAGGTAGAATCTAATTGGAGGTAGTAGGTCCCTGGGCATAGGTCTTGGAGGATGCATTATCCCTGGTCATGCCCCTCTTCCTCTGCTTCCTTGCCCTCCATGGTGAGGGCAGCCCTCACCACATGCTCCCACCTCCCTGATATAGCCCACCAGCTGTAAGGGTCAAAACCCTCTGAAACCAGGGCATGAATGAAATCTCTCCGGTTTGCTTCTGTCGGGGAGTAAGTCACAGGGACACAAAAAGGGTCTAAGCGGTAGAAACCTTGTAAGTCTTCATAACCATTTTTCCAAGGAAGGGCCACTGAGATCCCATTATCCAGGCTGAGCTCTGAGGCAGAGCGGGGCAAAGAGACTGATTCAAATCACACAAGCACAGGGGGTGGGGTAGGCACCAGGAGTCCAATCATGGCACTTGATTCCTACTGACCAGCTAGTGTTGCTTGTTCAGACACAAAGTGGACTTAGGAAGCCCAGACTGCCACATTCAGCACCACAGTGAATCACAAAATCTCAAAGGTCAGACTTGATTCCAGAAACATCCACTTCTCCTCCAGCTTCTGTGCTCAGGTAGGGAAGTAGAAGGCCCAGGAGCTTCTGAAGGTCTTCCTTCTAAAGACTCAGGGTCCCTCACAACTATGCAGCCTGAGACATAACGTGAAGACTCATTGACATTCGGTGGCAACAGCTCAACCCAGTCAGAATGTAGATGTCCACATCATTCCCAGAGCTGGGCCAACCAAACTGATGTCAAGCCCAGGGGCCATGGCCTGGTTCCCCAGATCACACAAGAGAGGTTTAGTATCCCTAGCCTGGAAAAGAAGTCAACCTCATCCACACCCTACTCCCCCTGTCTCCTTCCCCAGAGAACCTGCAGATAGGACCCTCTGAAAATGCTTTTCACAACCCAGTTAGTATGATCAATTAATTATTTACAGCCTCACTTCTCTGCAAACTCATAGACTGTCACTGTCAGCAAGAGAGTTTCTGGACCCTGCCCAAGAGCCCTAGCCAAGCTGCCAGGAGACCCCGTGTTCCATCCGCCTTCTTTACAACCTCTGAAGCCAACCATCCACTGCCCAGCTCAGCTCGTCATGCAGGAACAAATGGGAAATCCCTCAGGTGAGCCGTCCCAGGTGTGGCCTACCCCAGCCTTCATGACGCACCCCGGCTCTGAAGCAGAGTGTCTAACTTCCATGCAATCAAAATAAGAAATGGGGTTCAGAATCCCCATCCCTATGCCAGGCTGGAGAAGCATCCTACAATAAATAACCAAACGGCCTGGGAAAACACTGAGTTCTACAGGAGAGACTCGGAAGAGCTGCCCAGACCCACGTCAGTCTGCTGTATTTGTGGGCGAGATGTTTGTGACTAGGCAAAAACCATCAGTGCTTTCTGTGGCAAAATGCTAGGCTGTCTTCCTCACCCCAGGGAGAGAGGGGGAGGCTAATACCCGACCCCTAGCTAACATGACCAGGCTCTAAAGTGGGATGCCAAGGGCTGAGACAACTAATCCACATGATATGTTGAAAACTGCCCTGCACACTCCAAACCTCCCAGAGATGTGTGTGATTGGGGGAGGGGGTGTTTCTTCTAAAGCCAAAGGCCTCATCCCTAGTAAGCTCCAGTTCAGATTTAATACAGTCGTGGGGGCAAAAAGAACATGAACTGATACTAAAGAAATGTCTGCCTCTCATAAAACTCTGAATTTAGAAAAGCTAGTCACTAAACACCGCCCCCCCAATTCCTGGACGAACAATAATAAGCACTTTAAAGTATGCAACACACAGAACCCTCTTCAGTAAATGGGTCCCGTGCTCCCATTTTACAGATGAAACAGGTGAGGCCCTGTGCATAACATCTCTACAGTCACACAGCCGCTAAGTGACAGATCCAAGACTTGAACTTAGGCAGACGTTTCAATGTAGTAGTGGGGGTTTCTAGGTCCCCGGCGGCCAGAGATCTGAGACCCACAGACCTGCCGCCCAAGACCACTTAGCCACCCGCCGCTCAGGCCCCCAGAAATGACTCAGACGCTTATATTAACTTCATGCTGTTTGGCCTATGGCTCAGGCACTTTGCTAGCTAGCTCTTACATCTTAAATCAACCCATTTCTATTAATCTGTCTGCCACGTGGCCCGCGGCTCACCTGTGCTCTTACATGTTGCTCCTTCAGTGGCTTCAGCTTGGTCTGCCTCTGACTCTGCCCTTCCTTTCCTACCTATTCTGATTCCTCCTCCTACTTCTTCTATGGTGCCTGTCAAGGGCCAAAACAGCTCCTTTATTTAAAGATTGAGATTCACAGCATACAGAAAGACATTACCACATCATCTCAAAGTTTTTGTGTTTATCATTTCCCACTTTATCACACTGTGTGCTCCACCTGAAATGAACAGGGACATTTGTGGCATAAAAATGACACTCACTGCTTTCTGTCACACACACAGGAAAAAATGCCTCTGGGCCCAGGCACAACCAACTCTCCCTAGTCTGTTGAGTTTAGGCCCCGCTGACTTTCCTTCCTACTACAGCATGTTGCTAGACTACCTAGTGGAGTGCGGGTCCCAGACACGGTGACAGCTCTGACCACAGCCACAGTGCCCCCCTTGTCCTGTTTTCAGGAACCCAGTGATCATTCTTTCATGTTGGAGACTAAGAACATGAGCTGCTCAGGAGGGTTAAGCATGCTGGACAAGTACCAGACACTCCATCACAGGCCGGAGGGGGACAAGTAAGAAATACCGTCCCTAGGTTCACCTATACCCAGCCAGTTCCAAATCCAACTGAGAGAACTCAGTGTCCAGTGATGGCCTTGAGAAGAACATGCCCCACCCCCACCCCACTCCACCCCTGACCAAGGGATGATGTAAACCTGCCAACCTGCCCCTAACTAGCTATGCCAACTCTGCTGTGGTTACTTCCTCTCTCTGTGCATCACTTCCTCTATCCACACACTAGGCAACAGCTTTGAAAATGCTCACATCACAGGGTATCGGAGATAATAACTGTAAAACACATATCATGTGGCTAGCTTAATGCTATCATCCTGTCTATCTATCTATCTATCTATCTATCTATCTATCTATCTATCTATCTATCAAACAATATGTCATGTTGGTCAGGATGGCCTCAAACTCACTACATAGCTAAGAATGATTTGACTTTTTCAGTCTCCTGCCTTCACTCCAGACACTGGGATTCCAGGCAGCTGCTGCCATGCCCAATTTATACTTTTCACAGAATGGAACCCAGGGCTTCCTTCATGCTAGGCAAGTGCTCTACCAACTGAGCCATACTCACCCCATCATTATTTATCATTTATCAGCCCCAAAATCAGAAGGAGAATATCCTAGGTTTGCAGAACCTCACCAAACATAAGTGGCTTCTCTGCATTCAGAGAGACAAGACTTCTCATTGTCCTATCATTCACAAAGGCAGGTGGCCCTGATTGATGGGACAGTGACCAGGGTCCTGCTTGAGAGTCAGCAGTGGCTCCAGCCACTGTATCCAGAGTCCTGGGGATTTTCAAAGCTCAGTTTTTCAATCCACAAAGATACATGGGACACTATTAAATGCAGGCATTCTGCTGGGCAAGCGAAATCCGGGGATGATGAAGATTCTTCAAGGAACCTTTCTTTTAAAATATGGTTCCTAAGCTCCCATGCCACGGTTGCCAGGAGCCTGATTTGTGGGCTTCCCATCACCACCCTAAATGCTCCAGATACCAGGATTCCAGGCACATGCCAGGGCTTCATTCACACTAGGTAAACACCCTACCAACTGAGCCATATTCACCTCATCATTATTATCATTTATCAGCCTCAACATCAGTATCATACATATCATACATACATGTCTGATCATAATGTCATACATATCAAACCCTAAGAATACAGTCTCAAGATGCAATTAGTATATTCAAGGAGCTTACAGGGGACCATGTAGCAGGAGTTGACTCTAGAGGATGCATGAGTCTCAGACACACACACACTTTTCGTGGTGCTGGAAATGGAAGCTAAGGCATTCACATGCTGGGCAAGGGCCCTACCAGTGAGCTACACCTTGGCGCCCCTTAAAGCAAGATGTATAGTTCTTGCCTTATGAAATCTTTCAGGTAACTTCTAAAAGAAATATTTTATTTTCTTAGCACTTACTATGTGTCACTATCCAGCACCAGAACGCACTGATGATGCTAAGGGGACTGTGGTCATTCGTGACTGTCATGGCTAGAGATTCTAAGCTTATGACCAGGCAGAGGACATGGGAAGGAAGCTTTTGTATTTCCATTGGATCAGCTGTGATGCAAAGGAGGTGACATGAACTCTGGGCACAGTCTCTTTTGGGTACAGGAGAAGAGGCATACTTGAAGAGAGCGCAGCAAACCATGAAGGCCAAGATTATTCAGAGCTCAAGAAACCGAGAGCTCTTTCCATCTATTAGAGAAACATTCAGGCAGTGACCAAACCTAGAGAAACAGAACAAAATTCAACTCCAGAGGTCCAAGCCTCTGTACAACCAGTTCACTTTGCCCTACTTCATGATGGGAAGACAGAACCCCAGCATAGCAAGCTCCCATCTATGCTAGAGACAAACTCAGGATGACAGCTTCACACTAGGATGTGCAGAACACCACTATAAATACAAATACCCAGAAGAGCTGGGTCTGGTGGCACAGGCCTGTCATCTCAGCTACTCAGAAGACTAAGGAAGGAAGATCCCAAGTCTGAGATAAATCTTGGCTACACAGTGACTTCAAAGCTAGCCTGGGCTACATGACATGCTGTCAGGAAGGAAGGAAGGAAGGAAGGGAGGGAGGGAGGGAGGGAGGGAGGGAGGGAAGGACGGAAGGAAGGGAGGGAGGGAGGGAGGGAGGGAGGGAGGGAGGGAGGGAGGGAGGGAAGGACGGAAGGAAGGAAGGAAGGAAGGAAGGAAGGAAGGGAGGGAGGGAGGGAGGGAGGGAGGGAGGGAGGGAGGGAGGGAGGGAGGGAGGGAAGGAAGGAAGGAAGGAAGGAAGGAAGGAAGGAAGGAAGGAAGGAAGGAAGGAAGGAAGGAAGGAAGGAAGGAAGGAAGGAAGGAGGGGAGGGAAGAAGGAATGACATAAGAAGGGACCTTTTGATCAGGGATGAAGGGGGAAAAAGATTTGTGCTGGTGAGGTCACTTAGCAATAAGGACCCCAAAGATACTTAAGGAGGAAGAATGGTTTTGTTGGAGGATGGGTGCAGTAAACTCCCAAGAATTTCTGTAAAGACTTCAACGGACATGTTGGTCTTGTCTAAGTCAGCTCTTTCTGTGCTCCAGGTCCTCTTCTTAGTCTCAAAAGTTTCAATAGTTTTAATAAAACTGGGGTAAGGGACTCATTTTTAATGCAACGTAGATAGACCTCACTAAACAGTTTGCATTCCAGTGGCCTAAGCTATGAGGGGCATTCATAAATTGAAACTACCTCATTTGGATCCTGGTTCACCCATGTCTGCCTTTTCTTTAAGGACTGCCCCTTTTCTATCTTAGTTCATCTTCAATAACCTGTCTTAAAGGTAAAAGTTGACCTCTGGTCTTCACTTTCATTTTCTGTGTTCCATATCTAAAGCTAACCTGCTTTAAAAAATGAGCTATGCATTGCCTCTGGACACCATGTTAGCCTCACCCGTCAGAATGGAATGTGAGCAGTTCCCATTGCCACCCCACCGCATTTCATCTGAAAGGGCTATGTGATTTCTTCTTTGATATAAGAGTGATGTAGACGGGATTCTTTTTGCTATTGGTTTTTTGAGATAGGGGCTGACATAATCCAGGTTGGCCTTGGTGGTGGTTTGAGTGAGAATGCCCCCAGAGGCTCAGATATTTGAATACTTGGTCTCCAGTTGGTGGAACTATTTGGGAAGGATTAGAATGTATGGTTTTGTTGGAGGAGGTGTCACTGGGGATGGGCTTTGAGGTTTCAAAAGACTCCTTTTCCAGCGTGCCCTTTCTGCCTCCTACTTACATAAGTTCTTAGCTGTTCCCACAGCCATATCTTAGCCATGCCTTTGATCTGCCATGACGAATTCTAACCCTCTGAAACCATAAACCCAAATTAAACACTTTCTTTTATAAGTTGTCTTGGTCATAGTGCTTAGTTACAACAATAGAAAATTAACCAAGACATCTCCTAACTAGCTATATACTCAATGATAAGTTTCAGCCTCTGCTCTTCCTGACTCTTCCGAATGCTAGCAGAACACACATGTGCTGCCATGCATATGCTAGAGATCACACAGTGCTAGGGATCAACCCCGAAGATGTATGAATGTTAGCCCAGCACTGAATCAACAGAGCCGGATCCCCAGCCCTAGAAATGTCTTACCAGGTTACATTCTATGTGACTGCCTTCTCAAATCAAGCTTCCAACACCCTGCTATTCCATGAACAAGGCGAGAAGATGCCCTGCTTTGAAATAGATCATCTTCTGGGATCAAGTCAATTGTCAGTTTTAATGAGGGCATCTCAGAACATCTAGAGAATGGTCTCTTTTAGAGACAAAGTCTACATAACCCAAGCTAGCTTTAACCCCATCTGTAGCAGAGGCTGGCCTTGAACTCTTTATGCTTCTCCCTCTACTACCCAAGGGTTAGCATTACCAGCTTGTACTACCACATTCAGCTTAGAACGTCGCCTAATAAAGAAGAGGTCATGGGGATAGCGGGATGGCCCAGCAGATAAAGGCACTAGGCATTGGAGCTCAATTCCCCAGTCCCCACGTTAGAACTCTTGCAAGCTGTCATCTGATTTCCATGTGTGCCATGGGATCCCCCCCAGGCCCCCCCCCACCTTTACAAAGAATTCCAATAAATACTATGGTTCTAAGGTTTAGTAAACAAACCATGAAACTGAGGTTGGGGAGCACAGCCACCCAAACTGAAGGGCTATGTATTTCATATACAGGAATCCACATTTTGGGGGTCTTAACCCCATATAAAAAAATTACAGCTAAAACTGCCCCCGACTGCATCAGATGTAACAGATTGTGGCTGAAATGGGATTTCATGTCTACTTCCAGCACAAAAATCCATATCTCACTCTCCTCAAAAATAACAAGAACCTCAGCAAGCACATCCTCTTGTGGTACGGGTGAAGACCGCTCATTGCAAGCAGCAGGACCCGGGGCCAGGCTTCTTAAACAGCCAGGATGTTACTCCTCTGCTGCAGACAAAGCTGACAGGCCTCTTTAACAAGCCCCAGAAAGAATATGAAGTCATTGTGTTTAGCCAGAGCCAAGCAGACCTGAAAGACGCTGGATCGAAGGGAATCCTTGTCCCAACCGTCAGCAGCTGTGACTGCGGAAATGGGACAGTAAATGGAAAGTGACCGGAGCTCAGAAAGCAAAGCAGATCCTGGGTGGCTGAACAATGCTGACACTGCGCAGGAAGCCAAGTCCTTAGATGGAGGCCAGAGCTCTAATGTTCTGCGGCCCGCAACATATGCAGTCCCCAAAGGGACACTTCAGCACAGTGTTTCAATGTAAAATGACACATGTCACTGCGGGCTAGAGATCTTATGGGAGAGGCTGTGCTCATCTGCTTCCCAGCAAGAGTACCAGAACAGCTAGAGATAAATAGAAGTCAATCAAAGCAGAAAGTGATGGGGATGAAGGGGGGGGAGCCTAATTCTGCCAGGCCTGTTTTGCTGAGTAAAGATAACAGTTTTCTGGACCATATGACTTCAGCATAAGAAATTAAATGATGGCATCGTTTCCCAAAGCAGCTAATGTCAGGGGTGCTCCCAAAAGCCTTAAAGGAAATGAAGAGTAATCATGTAATACAACTCAGTTGTATGGATTCCTGTTTTGCAACATTAATTATGGACATAAGCTGGAGTTTCAACTTAGGAACCTATCACCAACTTCCACTCCTTGATGTGAAAATTGAGGTTTCAAAGTTGCAGCTCATCTTTAAACTAGGCATTTTTTTAAAAAAGAAAAACAGTGAGTGAATCAATTTTGCTCCTGGATACTTACCTAATCAATGCCTGTGTATTCACCAAAGAGGAATACAGGAATGCTCAGAGCAGAGCTGGAGTGATGGCTCAGAACATAAAGGTACAAACCACGGTGCCTGAGGACTTGAGGTCCATCCCACTCACATCAACAACAGCTGGTAAAAACACTTGGCCATCAACCCGTAGTCAAACCTCTACCCAACACTCTGGGAGGGAAAGGGCCAGCTTTGGCTTCCATGCAATTTCCAGGGAATATGTGGTTCATTATTTTTCTCTCTGTAAGCAGCTGGGTCTCTCTGAAAATCAGGTCTATTATAATTGCTGTAACTGTTATTTTAATACAAATCAGCAACGTATCAAAATATTACACTGTGGATGTTACTTCACTTTCCCACTGTGGACGGAGGGTACCTGACATTCACCCTGCCCAACACGGTGAGGATGGGGGGTAGAGCTTCTGAGCATCTAGGACTGTCAGGTCTAAAGCTGTCTCATTCCTCCTTCAGCAACAGTCACACTTTCACAACCTGGCTTGATCTTGGTGCTAGGTCTCAGGCGCCCCATCTACAAAATGGGTGACCAGAATCAACTTCCTGACACGGTGATTTTTCCAGAATGTCTCAGATAAAGTGCTTTGTTAAAACTGTCTACCAGAGATGCTGGTGAAGCTTTGAGCTCAAGCATGAGGACCATGGTACACAAAACCTGAGCATGTCAGAATGCATCTGTATGTAATGCTGGTGCTGGGGAGCAGGAGCCAGGCAGATCCCAGGGTCTTGCTCTAGCCACACTACTGAATCAGAAAACTCCAGGCTCAATGAGAGAACAATAAAATACACACAACATTGACCTATGGCCTCCACCCACACCCAAACACAAACACATGTGCATACCTCCCATATACACACCCCTTTCTATGGAGGCCAGAACTCTGACATACAGACTCCCAGGTCATGTTGTCTGAGTCAAAATTCCAGTGCCACTGTTTTGTGACTTGGGGGAAATTCTTTATTCTTTCTTTATTCTTCGAAGGTCTCAGTCTCTTGAGGGAAATGAAGATCAGGATATAAAGTAAATAGGAACTGGCAGGGTACCCACTTGATAAAGCTATTTTAGATTACTAAATATGATAGTTCCTGAGAGTTTGCTTAGCGTGGCACACACTGACATCCGATAATCACAATTCTTAGCATGTTATTTTGAGAGTTAAATGGCCCACAAAAGCTCATCCACTGAAGGTGTAGTTCCAAGCTGATGGTTCAGCTGAGGGGAGGGGGTTTGTAGGTGGCAGGGCCTCACTGGAGTAAGCTAGGCAACCAGCAGTCAACCCTTTCGGCTTCCCGGCTACTAGGAGGTGGGCAGCTCCCTGCAGCACACTTCCCTGTTTGATCAAAGGCTCAATGACACCAGGGACAGAACTTTGGAACCCTTGAGCCAGAGTCAATAGTCAATAGCCAGAGTCCCCAGACTTCCAATAGTCAATCACGGGTATTTCGCCAAAGCAAAGGGAAACGGACTCACACAAACCCCAACAGTGGTTTGTTTCAAACGACACAGGTAGGTAGTGTGGTACTAGGGCATGCAGGAAGTTCCTGCAGAAAGGAAAGGTCACACCTTCCTACCTTCAGACTGTCACCTTTCCTGAAACAAAGGCCAGAGTCCAGAAATAGATTTGGATTGGAAATCAGTGGTTCAGGCTACCAATTGATGCTTAAAATGACCTTCTCCCTTCACTAGAAAGAGGAAGAAGGAGGAGAATGGGGAGAGGGAGCCAATGAGGTACAGACAGCCAGGTTTGCTTCAGACTTCTAGATTCTCCATGATTTTCCTGTGTCTAACTTCTGCTTCAGTATTATCTGCCCCGATCACACCAATAAAGAGTTGGCTTCCTTACAGCTGGCTGACGGTTATGAACCGCCCCCAAAGCCCCCAGCTGCCGCCAGGTTTCTGACCCTGGAAGAGTTAGCCACCCCCCCAGCCCCCCATCAGACCTGGAGTCAAGTCACCTGCAAACCAAAGGATTCTCTGTGTCTTTGATACCAGCTGTCCCTTCTTAACCAGAGATAAAAGACAGCATAAATGAGAGGCAATGAATAGGCTTTTATTTTGTACTGAACATCTGCAAAGCCTGGTCCTCCATGAAAAAATAAAAAGCACACTAACAGAAAACAGCAGAAAGTCTGGCAAAGGTTAAAAAAAAAAAAAAGAAAGAAATTTCCCATTACATCTCTACTTAGTAAAAGCCCATTTCACCAGTAAATATGAAAATAAGAAGAGTAACTTCTACATCCCCACACAAAGGGCACTTAATGAGGTAACCTCCATATTTCTTCATCCATCGAAGGTGATTTTGATACTATCCTTAAATAATGTACACAGAGCTCTCCATTACAACAGCTTCTGTTTATCTTATGAACACCAATGCGGTTGAGCGCTGAGACTCTGTGAAGCGATCTTGCTCTCCACAGGCTTTCTCCACTCCCCTCCTCCCTGTTCCTGAGATGATTAGGTGTCCTCATCACCCTTCAGAGCCCCTGCTGACACCTGTGTGGTGGTCACCCTGGTTCTGAACTGCAGAGTCTTGGTTCTGGGTTAAGTTAATGCAGCCATGTAGCAGTCTGTCTGGGGACCCATTCATCACAGCTAATTTCATGTTCAATACAGAGTAGACCAGAGTACAGGAATTCAACAGGAGGTATGAATCCCAAAGACTCACAGGAAGGGCTGGGAACTAAGTGGCAGAGAAGTAATGCAGCCATCAAAGCCATCTCAGGGGGCTTAGGACGCTTCCTTCAACAAGCCCCAGAGTGCAGTTCCTCCCAGCACCTACCTTAAACCTTTTCCATTTAGACTGCAGAATGAAACAACACTGCTATACATTATTTATGTGTGTGCATGTTCGTGTATGTAGTGGTAGTGGTGGGTGGGTGGGTGTGTTTCTGTTATGTGTGTGTATGTCAACGTCAAGTAAAAGGACAACTTCAGGTGTTGTACCTCAGGCACCATGACTTTTGAAACAGTCTCTCACTGACCTGAGCTCACCTATAGCAAGCTCCAGGGATTCAACTGTCTCTGCCTCCCCAGCACGGAGATTACAACACACACACACACACACACACACACACACACACACACACACTACCACAACTGCTATTTGCTTATTTGTTTTATTTTTAAGGTGGCTTCTGGGGATCGAACTCAGGTCCTCTTGTTTGTGTGACAAACACTTTAAAGACTGAGCCATCTCCACAGCCTCAGTATAGTGACCATCAGAACAGCCAGTGGTCTTCAGACAGGTAAATAGGACGTTTAAAAAAGTCATCTGCCAAGCCCAGATGGAATCCAGTTAGGACAGTGGTTGGCACTACGATGTTATAGTCTGGTTAATCACTTCTTCCAACTTCCTTGCCATGTGATTCACATGCAAAGCCACAGGAGCCTTGAGGCTGACATTTAAAGAAACACAAAGCTCTTAGCATCTTAAAATACACCCCCCCCAAAGAAGTGGGGGAGGGGTGTACCAGCAATGTCACAGATGCTGTTTCTCGGTCTAGATGTGGGTGCATTGTGTGTGCTCAGTTAGTGACCATTCATCAAACCGTACATAGAGAAAGGGGAGAGAGAGAGGAAAAGAACACAGAACAGCTAAGTGAACGTAAACAAAATTCAAGAACTGCAAAACTTTTATGCAGACATGAGTAGACACAGCCCTTTGCAGATTGCTAGGGCAGCTTTAATTTTTTCCCCTCTTTTTTGTGCTAGGAATGGAGTCAGCGCATTGCACATGCTCAACTATGATCCCAGCCCCCAGAATTTCTGTGTGAGAGATGTTAACCCTGGAAATCACCAGTGACTTGGCATTGGTGTCTGCATCTTATTTGGGGTTCCTACAGCCAGGTTGGAACTCCTGTAGCAAGAAGCATCCTTCCAAAATATATCCTCGCCCCAAAGTAAGAGAAATATGCACCTAAATTAAGGCAAACAGCACAAAACTGTCAGCCCTCCTCCAGACAGGGCATTTTACTTTCCCAACACCTCAATGGCTCCCTGCACTCTTCAATACCTTACATTTTATTTCAGTATGATTATTCTGCTTGTGTGTCCTCCTGTGTCCCAACTGTCACCAGCAGAGGCTCAGCTAAGCCACCCACATTTCGTGCAGTGCCTAACACACAGCAGGCCCTCAAACAAAGAATAACGTGAAAGTTTGTGGATGCATGGATCCTCTAGAGAGTTTCATTCGTTCACACACTCATTCAGTCACCCAATCAACCATCAATGGAGGAATATAAATTAAAACGTTCCGCCTCCCCACTCTGAGCCCAGCATCCATCTTTTGCAGGCTTCTTAAGTGAAACAATACTTGCTTCTCCATTGATCATTAATCTCTATAACCCATGGAGAGAGTTGGGTTTACATACATCACCAGAGGAAGCTCCCAAAAGACTCACAGAGGTGAAAGCCAGACATCTTTGATAGAGTTGGGACCCAAGCCAAGGGGAACCAGAATGTTCTTTTCTTCAACATCTCCCAACTTCCCAGTCCAACCAACCATTGCAGTGTAAGGGCATGTGGAGCACATAATGGGTCGGGGAAGACAATTCTAGATACCCTGCTGCTCACAAAGTGGAAACCTCACCAAACTGCAGAACGCAGAATTATATTTTCATCAGTGAGCTTTGTCTTCTGAATGATGTTTAAGAGAATTTACACACTCTGGGGCATCACACCAAGGGTAGGCGGAAAGAGCTGAGATGATGATTGACAGGTAGCCACTCTCAGCCTTCCCCAATGATCACATATGTCTTGGAAACAGGGTGCAAACTTAGCAGATCAGAGGAATTGCTCACTAAAAGAGATTTGTTTTAAAGGATCTTGGGAAAGAGCTCTAAGAATTGGAGGATTCAGGTTATGACCGTTTCCAGCTTGGTCACTCATAACAAACAAAATGTGACACAAGACTGTCATCCCTTGTAATTTTTAAAAGAATTACAAAAATTCACACAGACTTATGGCATTTACTATATAGGCAGAGATTTGCAATCCCATGAATAGATGGACAGAAAGACAGACAGAAGGGTAGATGGATGGATAATTCATGTATGTATAGATAAATTGATGATAGATGGATAAAAACATAGCCATATATATCTATGCATGTGTGTGGATGGATGCATGAGTACATATGGATGGGTGGATGGGTGGGTGAGTGGATGGGTGGATGGATGGATGGATAGACAGACAGATGGGCATCAATCCATCCGTGTGTCTTTCCATATGGATAGTTGGATCCATACGGATGGACGGATGGATGGATGGATGGATGGATGGATGGATGGATAGACAAACAGACGGACGGATGGACGACAGACGGACGAATGGATGGACAGATGGACAGACAGACAGATGGACAGATGGATGGAAGGAAGAATGGATGGACAATGAACGGATGGACGGACGGATGGATGGACGGACAGACGGATAGACGGATGGATGGAAGGATTGACAGATGGACGGACAGACAGATGGATAGATGGACAGACAGACATATTGACGGACAGACAGACAGACAGGTGGATGGATGGTGCACAGACTGATGCATTATCAAAGCAAAACAGATATTGATGGGCCAAGTTACCTCTCATCACCAAGGTGTTTAAGGTTGGATCAAGGCCACAGAGTTTTAAATAAGAAAACTGAGCCTCAGATACCTAAAGACAATGTCAGAGCCTGGCCTCTATCATAAATAGCACAAAATCTGTCTCTCAGGCTGCATTTGGCTGGCTCACTTACTAATCTGTATATTCAGTCTTTCAGCTACAATATGGGGAGCTTGGACTTCAGGAGTGTAACAAATAGGCTCTCAGGTCAAGAAGTTCTGAAACAGCAAGAAATTCAAAAGTTTCTGGGGCCCTTGATGACACTAATTCTCACTCACATTTCTCCAGAAAATTCCTCTCTCTTGTATGCAAGAGGTCATTTCTCATCTAAGCCCGGCAGAAAAGAACTCTCTGCTGGTAGGCTGCCTTTGATTGTAACTCTAACCCTAGCCTGCTATACTCAGTCTCCAGGAAGGCCTAGAGCACTGGATGGATGGATAGATGGATTGATTCATTCATGAATACTAGACGATCATATGGGTGGGTAGATGAGTTGATGAGGGGGTGAATGGATAGGTGAATAGATGTATGTAAGTATTTATGAACAGATAGGAAGAAAGTGGGGCTAAAGACACTTGAGCTGGACAGAGACTCAAGCACAGTCTTTGTAGTCATCTCCCTACTCTGGGATCTTCTCATGGATTTAACTTGCATCCAATTCATTTTATAAACTCATTATTTCTAACCAGTAAAGACAGAGATGAGATACCAACCTTCACTTGTAGGTTGGTGTAAAGAATTCAGTAGTATAACTGTCCAGTCAATTCATAATGTCTGGTACAAAATAAATAGACAAGAACACAAGCTACCCTCTTTATTATCGTTATCTCCTCCTGTCGTTATCACAGGTGCCACGTGAGCACGTCTGGGGTAGGGAACTGTTACATTAACTTTGGCCTATAGTACATGATCACAGGAAAGATCCCCAAGCAGACTCGGATATGTCAGCACACTGCCTCATTAGCATCTCCTGACCTATTAGCCTGGATTAGATGCCCAGATAAACCAGGGTCACCTGACTGGGGCAAACCAGATCTCAGCAGGAATAAATCCACTTCATTGCCTTCAAGAGGCCTGGGTGGAAGGGAAGACACCCTCAAAATAATTAATCGGGAACGAGTTCCATTTCTCCCCATCTGCTTAGGAGTCTGGACTTCTGACTCTAATACTATTGGTACCAGTCTCCCTTCCTCAGGCTATGGTGACACCCACCTACCTCCCATCACCTTCTGGTAACTCTGTGGTTGATGGTGGAAGCCACAGGGCTCACAGGGGCACAGCCTGGGAAGTTTCCACAGGCAAACGAGTCCTGTCTGTTGCAAGAGGAAGGAAGTGCCCGTATGGACTACATGTTCACAGAGATAACTCTTGCTGCAATGACCCAGGCCCTGGGCTTCTCCTGAGATAATCACTGGTGGTTTAACGGAAAAGTTAAGAGGCAACAGCAGCACTGGGGATCGTTTCCTAGGAACCTTACAACACCTCTGCCCTGTCCCTTGTCTCTCATCCGGGAATCCAGGACTCCTTCCTTGGGCAAGACTCAGCAGGTCACAGTCAGTTAGTCTGCAATATGTTTCACTTCTTCCTTACTATTCTGGAGCTATAAAATCTTGTCTTCAAATACAATGCACAAAGAAGGATACAACATGGCAGAGACCAGAATGAACAAGTTTACA
Organism: Phyllotis vaccarum; assembly: GCA_033318265.1. NCBI lineage: Eukaryota > Metazoa > Chordata > Mammalia > Rodentia > Cricetidae > Phyllotis > Phyllotis vaccarum. The sequence goes on from JARWLC010000019.1 coordinate 2,808,112, forward strand.
TTCTCAAGATGGAACTTGGAGGACTGCGCTTCACAATGTATCATACTTAATATTTTATTAAACTCAACTGTTTTGAAGCAGTAATTTTTGGTGTTCTTGTCACCCAAGCAAAGGGTTCCATATGGTTCCATATATATGTTCATTGTTTGATTGTAGAAACGTATATGAGTGTGTGTGTGCGCGTGCATGCATACGTGCGTGTGTGCGTGCGTGCGTGCGTGCGTGTGTGTGTGTGTGTGTGTGTGTGTGTGTGTGTGTGTGTGTGTGTGTGTGTAAGCACCTACTGAACTCCTTTAATATATTTAACTAAAGTTTAAAACACTGGAACAAAAATCTTGCCTTTGGGAACTGGCATCTTGTGGGAACCAGTGGAGTTCTGGGATGCTAAGGTCAGATGATGACACAATGAATATGGAGTACACTATTCAGGGTGTGGACTGCCTGAGTTCAGACCTCAGCTCTGCAGCTCACAACTGTGCTACTCACATCGTTCTGGTTCTTCTCAGGACTCTGCACATTTTTAGGAATCTGTGAAGGTGGAACACAAGGACTTTCAAGAAACACGTGGCGTGTGAGAGGGCGTTTCAAAGCTGTACAGACAAGGAGCTCAGAACTCTGGCAGCATAAGGCCAAAAGCAGCCTGGGATGGGGGGGGGGGGTCCCAGTGACACAGTGAGATGGTGTCTGCAGAGGACTTTTTATGCCTGCATATAACTAGTAATCATAAGACCAACAATTCCTAGTTTGGCACCCCCAGTTTCAATTTTTTTTATGAATTGAGTAACAGAACATCCTGTTTACTGGAGTGAAGGCATAGATGATTGGGAGGGAACAGATTGATGCAGACAGACATAGAGACACGCATATATACACGCATATATACACAGATGCACACACACACACACACACACACACAACCATGATAGGGTTAGAGGGAAGGGAGAGGGGAAAATTAGAAAGGACAATCTTAAGACTGGAGGAGCCCTGCCCTGCATAGTTGGTGTATTCGTGGGGGCATCTTGGATTCTCAGAACATAGACTTACAAATTCTCTCATTATAGGCAGTTCAGAGTAGACAGATAATCTTACTATAGAGGTAGGCTTAAGGATATTTCAAATTCTAAATTTCTCCTATCTCTCTCCCTCTCTTTCTTCCTGCCTCCCTCTCTCTCTCTTTCTCTCTCTCTCACACACACATACATCACTGATATCAACTTTCTACGTTAATTCAATCACTAATTCTTTTTCCTGTTAAGAACATGGATCAAAGTTAAACAATTCCCAGAAAATACGAATTTTAAGCTTCAGTTGGTCTCATGTTTGAAAATTAACAAGCAATTTACTACCCAGCCTTCTAAAGGATTTTTTTTAAAAAAATAAAAAAATAAAAAAAATGAATTGATAGACTAGAGAGAGTATCCTCAAAGTATGCAAGAATGGAAAGAATGTGATACATACATACCCATGAAATATCTTACTTCTTAAATGCTCTGAAACCAGAATTTCCCAAGCATAGCCAAGACATCGTGAGTGGAAAATCCTAAACCTGCTTTATATGACAGGTCACAGTTAAAATGCAGGCACAAATAATGTGAAAAATTACCTGAAGATATATAAACAAGGCATACAGAGCGTATAATGAATTGTTCAGACTATTCATGGTTGTGTATAGCTGTAATCTCAGGAGGGTCATGACTTTGACACCAGCCTAGGATACACACAAGACGAGGAGGAGGAGGGGGATCCAGAGCTAGCTGGAGGAGAAAGAGGAGAAGCAGGGGGAGAAGGAGAAAGAAGAAGAGAGAGAGAGAGAAAAAAAAAGATAATTTTGGTTCCTTTTTTGTGTGTTTAATCTTTGGCCCCATCTTTCACATACATTGTTATTTACGCGCTAATATTTCAAAAATATTTTTCAAAATCCAAAATATGCAACACTCCTTCATGCAAAGTATTTCAGATAATGGATACATACCCTATATTTATTATATTATTATTAAATTATAAAATAATTCTTTTATTTATCTATTTTATTTAGCGTTTTCAACGTGTAGTTTAGCAGATGGTAATATCTGCAGCAAGATAAATATTGTTCGCGGATGCACACTTCTGTACACAAAGTGTAATGCTTTGCTCAGACAAAATATTTCCCTGGAAGTGTAGAGGAAAAAAGTTAACCATCAAACAAACACTGTCTGCTCTTTCCTCTACAAACATTTGGATAGAAAGAAAAGCTTTGCCTCCAACTCCACTGGAAACATTTTCCAAAGTCACTGCTACTGTCTGAAAGAGTTCAGAGTTATCTGAGTAATGTGAAGAATGAGGAACCTCCAGTGGAAAAAAAATCAGCATTTCAAAGGGGTCAGATTGTACCAAAACCTCATTCTACTGTAAGTGTGTAGCAGGCAAGGACAATTCAAAATTAGATTTCTTTAAGGAAAGCCACTAAGTAACTGTATCCCAGTGAGGGCGGTGAGGAGAAACGGTGTGACATTAACAGGCACAAATCCATCCAAGACCTCCTTTCTGCTGGCTGATCGTGTCCTCTCATCCCTCATCTATGGCTCGGTGCTCTCTGTTTTACATTCCAAGACTACAGTAAAGTCCAGGTCTTACCGAGACCCAAAGAAAATTCCCCCGCTACAGAACTCGGCCATGATCCACATCAAGCTAATGTATGAGTTTAGAGAGGCTGAGTGGAAAGGGCGATGCTAGCAAACCTTTTCAGGGATGCCCATCTCACCAACATCCTCACCAGAGGATGCACACCGTCTGAACTAGTCTGCCTGCCTGCATATAAATCTGAGTGCTCCTTCCTCCTTTCTTAAGGGCCCCCAATGCCCAGCCATAGGTACAAGCTTTGTATCCAGGCACGAATCTCCAAACATTAAAGGCTCACAGTTCAGAAGCTGGGAGAGGAGAAAGCAGCCTGAGGAAACAGACAGGTCTGGATTAGGGAATACTTTAGCCATAGCAGCTACTAGACACCCTTTGCCACCCACCCACCCACCCAGGCCATGACTACCCATCCTACCCAGCTCCAGGCTGCCATGAAGCAGGGCATGGAGATGAGCATCATTGTCCAAGCATATGTTTCCATGGTATTTGCAGAAAGCCATCTGGAAAAATCACACAGTGTGTGTGTGTGTGTGTGTGTGTGTGTGTGTGTGTGTGTGTGTGTGTGTGTTTGTGCGTGCATATGCATACATAAGTGTGTGTCTCACTCCTGAATGCCCTCTGAATCCCTCTGCAATATCATGCAGGCAGGGTCCAGAAATGAACGGCATGTTGCAAGGGACCTCCTTGGTTGTTAGCAGTCTATGGCTTTCGCTGACTGCATCCCAAGCTCCAGCTCTGGTGGACTTTGGGAACAGCCTGCCCCCTTCTGGTCTCCTTGAGCTCCATGAAAGGGCAGGGGTTGGGGTGGGCACAACTTGAGGATAGACCCCCCTAGCTCTAGCCATCAGTGCTGCCCAGGGGAGATATATTGGAGAAAGGGGAAAGAGAGAGGAGAGAAACAGGTGTACGACATACAACATACAAGTCCAGGAACAGGAACAAGACTGGACGGTTGACAACTGCCAGGAATGGAAAAAAAAAAAAAGAAAGAAAGAAAGAAAGAAAATACATATATGTCTGCATGGGAAGGCAAAGCAATGAAGACACTGGAGGATACAGGTAGGAGAGCATATACAGACTTACAGATAGATCAAAGCAAAGTCGCAGACAAGCCCAAACTCTGCTGCTAGGGATGAAAATCCAAAAACACACTTAAAAGGAGAAGTGGTACCCTGCCATGCACCTTCCCAACTCCAGACCTGATGTGACAGAGCTAGGACAGGAAGGAATAATACACCAACATGAACACACATGGAGGGGTTGCAGATTGCTTCAGAACATCGGAGAGTTATTAAGAAACCAGCGGTTGGTTTCCTTTCTTCCCTTCTGGCATCTCAACAGGTGGTCTATGTACCCTGAACCCCAATTGCAGAAGGTACAATGAGTTCCACAGTTCCCTCCTGATCTTGCCTGTCTCCACACTGGACATACATGCTCTTAACCCTGTCACCTCCAGTAGGTCTCTAACTCCAGAAGGAATCATGTTTCAGCAGGAGCACATGATCAACTCCAGGAGTTCAAAGGCAGTGAGTGTCTGGGTCCCTCTCAAGTCCCCTACAAACAAGGACTTGAGGACATTGAGGATGCTCTGGTTCTCACCCATAAGCCTCACTTCACTCTGCACCACAGGTGAGGGCAAGACTTCTCCCTGGTACCTATACAGCAGCCAAATGCAGTCAGATCAAGTCTGGAGACTGCTTCAACCCACAGGCAACAAGAGCTGAACTCTGGCAACAAGGGTCAAGATAACCCCCAAAGAACTTGAGCAAATCAGAAAGCCCTTCTGACATAGTGTCAAGACAGTCTTCAGCAAGGGCTGCCGGAGTGACAAGCAATAACTAAAACCGTTCTCTTCCTACAGATCCAGAAACACTCCCCTGGTGGCTACTGCCCTTCAGATGCTAGGCAATTCTCTGCAGGGAACCAGGATGATGGACAGACAGTCACATGGCATATCACACCAGCCCTCAAACAGACAGACACTCACTCATTCCCATGCAGAGTAGAGACCCTGTCCCACGGTTAGTTCCCTGGCTCTCCTAGCTCAAAAAAAAAAGGTGAAACAGGCACCCCCAAAGAAGTTGAGGACAGGGGAAGAAGACAAGCTGGTGCCCCATCTAGGCAACCAGGTGGCCTTAGAAGAACTATGGGAGACAGTTTCAGAGTCCTGTCTGTCCACATCTAAGCACACCCGGAGGTGTGGTGATAGTGTAGCCAGAGAGACAGTAAGAGCAAGGGAACACCTATGTCAAGTTAGAGACAGCCAGGTTGGGATCAAGGGCCAATGTCCCGAAGCTGCGGATCCCTGGGGAGGTGAAGTCAGGGAGGGCAGGAGATGGCAAGGTTAGGGACTGAGGAAGGTGGAGACAGAAGCAGCAGACACCCCACAAGGGTAAAATGGACTCAAAATCAGATCAAGCACTGATGACCCAGTGTTGATTCGGGTACCAGGGGAATGGTGTAGGACTTAGGACACTCATTCCAGGTTCCTTCTCAGCTCGCAGCAAACAGCTCAGACCAGTGAGGCTGCGTGAAGAACCACCCCTGAACAGTAGCGGCTGAGGATCCGGTCACGATCCGATGCACGCACTCGGGTGGGAGTCAGGCTTCAACGCCCCCACCTAGAGAGCAAGTAGGGCACCCAACAAGACTGACAGGGAACAGGACCCTCTTGAAAGCGCGTCTCCCCTGGAGCTCACTTTCCAGACCCCAAGGGGGGCGGTCCTCAGACTCCGCACAGAGCGGCTCAGCTCAGTGCACGACCCTGCAGCTGCCCAGGACAGCCAGGGCAACCGGGGCGCAGTGTCCCTCCGGATACCCGGACTGGAGTAACCAGGACTGGTGGGAGGCGTGGGTCGGGTCACCCATCTGTCTCTCTCTGTGTGTGTATACACACGGCTCCGGATCCCTTTCCGAAAGGGCACCTTACCCTCGCCCGGGCGGCCAGTGCCCCGCGGCTGCCAAGCTTCTGCGCGCGGGCTCCTCCGGGGCCGCCTCCCCGTGCTCCTCCTCCTCCAGCTCGGCCTCCGGGTCCTCCGCGGGCTGAGGGCGGATGGGCAGCCAGGTCCCTGCGCTCCCGGCGAGGGGCTGCGGGCTGCTGCTGCTGCTGCTGCTCCGCCGCTCCCGCCGCTGCCCCCGCGCGCCGCCGCTCGCCAGCCCCGGAGTCCAGGCTGCTGAAATTCCACACCACCAGCGTCTGCAGCAGCAGCACCATGAGCGCCGCCAGCAGCGCCGAATGCGAGCGCCGCGCCAGCCTCCGGGCGCACGGCGCCGCCACCATCTTCCGCGGCGGCCCGGGGAGAGCGGGGTGCCGGGACACCCCGGTGCGCGGTCTATCCCGGGGGCTCCGCGCCGGGGCCCCGCCGCCGTTGCCGGCTCGCCGCTGCTCCTCCTCCCGCTCCTCTCCTCCACCTCCTCCTTCCTTTCCTCCTCTGCCGCCGCCGCCGCCTCCACCGCCGCGGCGCGGAGTTTTCAGACGGGCAGGGACCCGGACGTCACCAGGAGGAGGGGAAGGCGGGAGGCGGGCGCGGGGAGGCCGCGGAGGGGGCGCGACGCGCGCGCGCGGGGACGCGGCGAGAGGAGGGAGCTAGCCCTGCGCGACTCCCCTTCTCTCGGGCTACGGTTCGCTCCCCACCCCCAGGGTCCTGGGGCGGGAGTTCGGGGGACCAGGCCTGGGGAAGGGGCCATCAGAGACCCGGGCCTTGAGCAGAGGGCGGGGCTTGGAGGAGGAGCCGAGGGCAGTGTGTGGAGGAGAAGGTGTGGGAGGGGGTGGGGGCGAAAGGAGCAGACAGACACCCTCAAACTGGCGTGGGAACAACAAGGTAGGGGTGCAAAAAGGCCAGTGCTCGGGGTATGGGGGTGGGGGGAGGAGTAGGGAACAGATGAGCCAACGAGGCAGCTCGGCTTGCGGAGGTCAGGAAAAGGGATAGAGGGGTCCTGAGACCCTGTGTTCCATGTGGCAGAAAGCTAGAGGCGGAGTTGCGAGAGGCTCAGAGTTTTCCGTCCCGGGATCTTCGGTTACGGTGAGAAAACCTGGGCAGGTGGAGATGGGAAGAAACGTGGGAGTGTCACAGGTCCGGGCTCATGCAGCTCAGGATTCCTGGATCACTGAGTGAAACGATTGGGAGGAGGTTCTCAATGACTCTCCGAGGTTAATCAGCACAAGCACTGTGACTTCTGAGTCACCCCCACCCCAGGGCTAACCAAAGATGCAAGGCTCGCTGACTCACTTCTCTGGTCCCCAAGGACTCACAAGCCAACATCCACCAAATCCAGTTGGCAAGTGGATGGCTAAAGGAGTTTCCCAGGGCTCGCAGGCCATAAGCTGAGGGCGCCTGCCCAACCACGGAATTTTTCTTTCTTCTTGGCTTTCTTTCCATCCAGCTACCCTGATGTCTGACTTGCGTGGGCACTAGGTACAGAGCTGGATGAACCCAGCCTTCCTGTGTAAGGAGATGCACTTTCCTGTCTGGTTGGTGACCTTGAGCCACCAGAACTGCCCCCTTGACCTTGGCCTATGCCCTGTCCTTTATCCATGAGAGTTTGGAAGGAATAATCTCTTTGAACTCAAATTTCACCCAGCCCTCTGAGTCAGTCAGCCTCTTCCTTTTGAGGCATAGTGGCTATGAATGTCTGCACATGGAGGGAACTGATGTGTCTGTCAGTAAGTTGGGAATTTACAGTGAATTCTTGACGTTTTGTCTCCTGCTTTTTTGAACATCATCATGGTTTTTAGAGGGAAGAAAGTAGATAAGTACAGAATCTATCAGAAAATGAGGCTAACTAACAGTGACAAGAAATGAACCCTTTGGTCCACTGCACCAGCATACCAAAGCACCGACCTTTGTCAGACTTGGGGCCAGGTTCAAGGATCCCAGGGTGAGGATGCCTTTTACGTACAGTAAGCTTGAAGGCCAAAGCAGCCAAATGTAGATATGAAATCTCAAGAGGAAAGGTGGTCAGCATCACTACAGAGACTTGTAAAGGGGCCAGGGTTCATGAGAGTGCATCTGGAACAGCTTGTGTCCTGGATCAACCTGCTGCCCTGGCAGCCTGAAGTCCAGTCCATAGTTCAGGCTCAGAGTCAGGCACAGAGGCATGGTCACCTCACCAAGTGCTAAACTGTACGGGAGAGCATCTCCATGGCTCGACAGTCTCTTAATCTGCTTATCACTTGGGAATATTTATAGTTCATGAAATAAAGCACCTGGTTTAACAATCTAAAGATAAAACTTACTGGATCATAAAACCAGGTATTTCAGAGGACTGACTCCAGGCATGGCTTGATCCAGCAACCTAGAACTACTGTAGAATTTTATTTTCCTTTTTCCTCTCTATCATATATGGGTTCTGTTCACATTGGGCCATCACAAGAGGCCTGGCTTCTGTGGCTGAGATTAGTTGTAACTTTAAATTGTTTTTTTTATTTTTTTCTAGTTCAGGATTCTCTTTGAAGATGCAGAGAGAATTTTTCTCATGAAGTCATCTAAAAGTCCTAAACTAACTACCACTCACAGAACCCAGGAAGTAAAACCATGGAAATGAATGTACCCGGGGTCCTGGGATTCACCTCTGGCCTTGGGATAATGCTAACCTCTCAGCAACCACTCGGCTGCTCTCATAGTTCAGATGGATGGCTGCAAGAGTGAGTGGATCCCTATTCTACCCGTGCAGTCTCCATGAGCTTTTTCCACCATGGTCAAATCATCTCCCCTCCCAGGTCCCAGGGTTTCTTAGGACTAAATAAGTAGATATAGGAGGTGTAAACATAGCTTCCAAGCCCTGCACTGGCTGGCTGGGTGGAGTATTCCAGCCCCCAGCCCACCTTTGTTTCAAGATCTCCACTGCATTTTGCCTGTAAAGCAGCAATGATGTGCGCTTCCTCCACATGACACAATTACCTGGAGTCCTCCAGGGCCCAGGCTCTGATTCAACTCCCTCAGGGTTCCATGCTTCAGCATATAGGTTAAAGATCCTGGGCCTAAATCCCAGGAGGAACACACTTGTTTATCTTTACTCATAAAAAGCCAATCCAGGAAGAGGCTCCGTTGCCTGGGGCCAGTAGGTTGGAGAAGCCATCAACAACCTATTTGGTGGGTATCGGATGAAAATTTACCTGAGATGAAGTCTGGAATTATCTTCCTCTGGCTCCAAGATAACTAGCCCTTCAAACATTTTAGAGTGAATGGAGAAGTAGAGAGACAAGACAGAAGAATGGATAACTGGAGCTGGGGGGGGGGGAGGGATTGCAGTGTCTATAATGTCCGTCTCAGTGTGGGGAACACAGTCAACTAGGAGATCCAGAAGGAGGATACTCACCAAACAAAAGTGGCTTCTTCATTGTCCAATCATTCACAAAGGCAGGCGGCCCTGATTGATGGGACAGTGACCAGGGTCCTGCTTGAGAGTCAGCAGTGGCTCCAGCCACTGTATCCAGAGCCCTGGGGATTTTCAAAGCTCAGTTTTTCAATCCACAAAGATACATGGGACCCTATTAAATGCAGGCATTCTGCTGGGCAAGCGAAATCCGGGGATGACAAAGATTGCCCCAGGAACCTTTCTTTTTAAATATGGTTTCTAAGCTCCCATGCTATGGCTCCCAGGTGCCAGAGCTCTGGAGAAATCTTACCTGATTTGTGGGATTTCCACCAGTACCCTGAATACCAAATCTGATTTCTCCATCACTTTTCAGGATGGAAGGCCATTTCGAGTTATTGGGTGTGCCCAGTTCTAAGCTAGCGATTACAAAAGAAATGTTTAAGACAAGTCTTCGCCCTCAAGGAACTGTCCAACAGGACGCAGGGACAAGGCAGGTCACTGACAGCAATTCCGGAATCAGTGAACAGTGTGAATATGATGTCTGAGAACTAGATTGCCCAGGTCAGTAAGTTCATGTGCACGTGTATGTGTATGTTTGTGCATGTGAAGGCCAGAAGGCAACCTCGGAAATGGGTTTTGGTTTATGTGGTTGTTGTTTACTTTGTTTGGAGATCTGAAAAACAGAAACAGAAACAACAACAACAAAAAAAACCCAAACAAACAAAAACCTAACCAGCCCAGAATCAACTGCCTCTAGCTCCCCAGGGCTTAGATGGCAAACAGCTGCTATCACAGCCAACTTTCCATGTGGGTTCTGAGGAACGAGTTCCTTTACTGACTGACCTACCTCCCTGGTCCCTCTGCTGTGTTTTAACTGAGCCTTTAAGTATCCATTGTTAATTTCTATGCCTCAATTTTCTCACCCATAAAATTGGGCTTAACATAATAGGATCTTTATTGACACTTTCTCATAAGGATTAAATGAGATAAGTAGCAAAATTACTGTTTTTCTTTCAAACTGACACATAAAGCCAACCTCATTGGCACACACGCACACACACACACACACACACTTGGAAAATGGAGGCAGGAGATTTACAAGTCTGAGGCCAGCCTGGAGTACACAGCAAGCCCCTTTGTCTCAATGTTAATCGGCCAAAAGCAGCAGAGAGGGAAAAGGTTAGTTATGGAAGACTTCCGGAGTAGGCGATTCTCTAGATTCCCTAAGGGTAGACTGTGCATCTTTTTTTTTTTTTTTTTTTTTTTAAATCTCCGATCTCACGCCATCCAATGCACGGCCTTGAGTGAATTCTGTATATGGAGTGAACATCCATCAGTTACAGGGTTAGGGGCAGGGACAATGAACCAGAGACATTTTTCCACAATGAAACAGGTTGTGGGTTGGAGCCTGGCACAGATTCAAATACCATCTCAGCAACGTTTTCATTTCATGGTCGTGGAAGCATGTTGCTAGACATCTTTGATCCTCAGTATTGTTAAGCAGAGAAAGTAAAATAAGACTCTTGTCTTCCAGGAGACGTGAAAATGGTGACATTGTATGTAACTGCGTGTCATCTATTTCAAGTGAAGTGGCAGCATTAGCCGGTGGAGGGTGGATAGACTATCAGCTGTGTCGCAATCGGATCACCAAGTAAAGAAATTTGCTGTCCTTTCCCAATGTTCCAGACTAAAATTCTGGTGAGCTGGAGCTTAGCCTGCCTCCTTCTGAATTTAAATAAATTCCAGACTAACATTCAAATTTAGTGAGGTATATTGTTTCCGTTTTAATCTCAATCATGTCTGTTTCTTGTTTATATAGCCAGCTTTTACCCAAATGCTACCAATTGACCTGACTTTGCTCTTCAAAAGATTTTTTTTTAAACTCCTCCAGAGTTTCACTTCTGCATCAACACAGACTTTGGATAGCAGGTGGCTCACCTGCATCTGCTCGATGGTGTTAGACTCCCGTGCAAAACACCTCCACCCACAGAATCCCTGACTGTCTCTAACAGTTGTTCACAAGCCCACAAGCCAGGGCGGGAGTTCTGGGCAGCAATGCCAGAGAAGTCTCTACAGAATGTAGGCTGCGGGTAAATGGTCTCAGTCCTTTACGCTATCCCATTCAGGGGAAGTGGCCTCTGCCAACCCTGACAAGCAGACAGACCAACAGACCAGCGGATGTGTTTCCAGGGACTCTTTAATCAGCAGAGGGCGCTCTAGTTAGCAAATAACTTTCCTGCGGCCAGTTTCTTGCAGGCAGGATCTGGAGATAGCCGGAAACCAGAATGCTAGACAGAGGTGTACAAAAGGAAGGCTCATGGGTTTGCAAGCATCAGTGGTTATGGGAAGCTAAAGAGAAGAGAGGGGAAGGAAGAGGCACCAGGTAAGGACAGCGAGAAGCACTATTTTTGATTGGCAGATTCTCTGCTTGTTTGGAGCCAGTGCTTGACGCTGTGAAGTATCATAGCCTAAACTACAATCTGGCGACCCTCTGATGAAAGATAAGGGGAATGAACTGTTCCAGCTCCATGACTCAAACTAGATTCATGGGGATGATTTCCTTTAAAATTAATGAAATGGTGCCAAATTTGGTTCCTGGGAGTAGGGGTGCTGTGGAGTGCATCAATCCCTTTGCTGCTGCCAGTAACTTTCCCTGAGCTCAGATCCAGTATCTTAGCCTTCTAATATTCCCTGAAAACCAACAACTCTCCAGACCTTCAGTGTCTCCTTGGAACTTCTGAGACATCCAGTCTTGTATACTGAACAACTATAAGGGTGTCCAGAACTCAGATATCATTGGGGCACCCGCCCCTGGGGCATAAGCCAGTCTAATAAGTCCCCTTTGCAATAAATGCTCACCCTACCTGTTTTAATTCTTGGTAGCACCTACCTACTAAAACCACCAAGGCCAAGAATGATGATGGGTAGTAAGAAAAAGCCATAGTTATTTAGCTAATCATTGAGTTACACACTTCAGTCCATTATATTCTGCAAATACTGAATGAAAACATCCTTCATACTGCGGGTAGGGATCCATGGAACCTCAACCCATGAATAGGAAGCATAGGAGACTTCTATTGCTGTGGCCCTTTACACAATGAGAGTGGTGCATCAGAACAAGTAAATTTGCAAACAAGCAGGTTTGGATAATAGTGAATGAAGTGAAGAAAGTGAAAATCAAGAGATAGGTTAAAGTGAGTAGGGTAGGTCAAGTCCCCACATGGCACAGGAAGGCCTCCCAAGGCAATGATTGTGGAATAGTATATGCGTTATCCTTAAGAGTCAGCTCTTGCAGGACTCTGACTCCCTGTATGCCTCCAAAATCCACTGACTGAAGAAATGACTATAGATCTTTTTTTTTTCCCCTACTGCATGAAAAATACATGTGGGATCTGCAAGTATAGGCAGTTGCTATGTTCATTGGACTTCTGTGATTGGGATTTTCTCAAACAGTAATTAATAAAAAAAATGACTACTTATGGGGACATAACAAGAGTTATGAATGGTTTGGGGAAAAATTACAAAGTAAGGGAAAAGATAAAAATATCATCTTAGGTTTGGAAAGATAGTTCAGTCTTTAAAGTGTTTTCTAGTCAACCAATAGGACCTGAGTTTGATCCTTAGCCCCCACAAAAACAAAAACAAAGCACATACACACACACACAGGCATGGTAGTGTGTGTCCAGATTCCAAGTCAGCACTGGCAAGGTAGAGACAGGTGGATACATAGGACTTACTGGACAACTGGTCTACCTTAACCAATGCAAATGCGTTCTAAGCCAGTGAGAGACCCTGGTCTCATAAAGACAAGATAGATGGAAACTGAGGAAGACAGCAGAGGTTGTCCTCTAGGCCTGCACATTCACATACTCTATCACACATGCAAAGGACACATCCACATCCATACACTGTGCTATATTACCAACAAAGGACAAGAAGCACCTTGTGTGATAGTTTTAGTCCTGCTTCATCCAGATACCCATTTATCTTACTCACAACCCACAGTCACTCCAAATTCATGACTGCCATAAATACTGTTGCCCACAGATACTGAATCTTTCTGTGGTCAAGAATAGCTCTGTAAACCCCGAATTCCTTCCCCACCTGATTTTCAGTCTCAGCCCTGTACCCCAAATTCAGCTTATTCTGTACCTCCTGTTGACTCCATTGGAGTCATCAGAATATCTTATAACCACGGACTCCATTCTAAAATGGCTCAGGAAAACAGGAATTTTCTGGTAAGCTCTGTGGTATAGTAGCATCCACTCGCTCTACCTATCAATACTTATTCCCTCCTTCCTGTTTGGAGATGGACTCTGATTTTATTTGGATGACAGTGTGCTCAAAATAAAAGCAATAGTTATCAGTGTTCTAGTTAGAAGTGATGTAAGAAAGGATAGTAGGAACCAGTGATAAAACTCCCAAGGAATACTTCCATATGAAGCTCTCCTTTGACCTTTGACACTTCTGACTTCCATTTCATTCCATTTCTTTCTAACTGTAATATAGCAAGTATAGGGAAAGTTTCAGCAACCATTCTATAACTAAGAGGGCAGAGTTGGTAAACCAGACAGCTCATCTAAGAGTGAATGCTGTCCTGGATTTGGCCATCAGTCAGATAACTGATAAGTCAGATATAATAGATGATCCAGTTAACAGGAATACATGTCACATACAAAGAGAGCCTTTGGTCACCATGGCATCAGGGGACTATGGACAGGAGAGTGGCATCTGCCATGGGTATCAGACATGGCTGTGGTTGAGAAAAAGATTCAAGATACAAACCACCCGGCTGACAATGCCCCATTTTTTTACACCACCCTGTGAGCCATACTAGCTGCTTTTCTCATCGCTGATACCAAATATTTAACAAAAAGCAGTTTAATGGAAGAAAGATTCATTTTAGAATTGTTCCTCCATGCTGAGGAAGACATAGAAAGAGGCTGATCACATTTCATCTCCTCAGTGAGCTAGGGAGGGGCTATAAAACCTCAAGATCCACACTCAGTGACCCACTTGCTCCAACAAGGCTCCATTTCTAAAAGGTTCCACAACCTTCCAAAACAGTGCCACTAGAAGTAAGCCAAGTGTTCAAAACTGAAACTATGGACAGGTTTTTTTTTTTTTTAAGTATATACCTTTCTGCAAGTGCAAAAGTGGGAGAATGCTGAATCCTCCTTCTACAGGATTGTCAGGAACTTAATGAATTTATGAATGACTATTTAAAGTTTTTACAGTGACTCTGAGCTCCTGCTGATGCTTCACACACAGACTGAAAACTATTAGAGAAACAATGAGAACCTGATAAAATAGATACATATTTGAGGAAATCAATACATGTGTTTTTCATAGCAAGTAGATGAATAGAAATAAAAATGAGGAGGGACATGGAGAAAGCACTGAACATAACCTGCAAACTCAATTCCCTGGATTCACTGAGAATCACAAGTACCTA